>CM076975.1:17935052-18000052 GCA_039105355.1 Benthosema pterotum
TTGAGGATTTTCGAAAAAATGTCGAAATTTCAAAAAAACGAAAGGCTATAGCCTTACGTTTTTCATGATTTTGACGATTTTCAAAAAATGACGAAACCTGGCAAAAACGCAAGGCTATAGCCTACGGTCTTGCACAGCATGCTTTTTTCATCGTTTTCGAGGATTTTTGAGTATTTTCGAAAAAATGTCGAAATTTCAAGAAAAAAAACGTAAGGCTATAGCCTTACGTTTTTTCATCGTTTTGAGGATTTTCGATAAATGACAAAAAATGACGAAAATGGCAAAAACGCAAGGCTATAGCCTTACGGTCTTGCACAGCATGCCGTTTTTCATCGTTTTGAGGATTTTTGAGTATTTTCGAAAAAATGTCGAAATTTCGAAAAAAAAAACGTAAGGCTATAGCCTTACGTTTTTTCATCGTTTTGAGAATTTTCGAAAAATGACAAAAAATGACAAAACTGGCAGAAAAGCAAGGCTATAGCCTTCATGGTCTTGCACAGCATGCCGTTTTTCATTGTTTTGAGGATTTTTGAGGATTTTCGAAAAAATGTCGAAATTTCGAGAAAAAAAAACATAAGGCTATAGCCTTACGTTTTTTCATCGTTTTGAGGATTTTCGAAAAATGACAAAAAATGACAAAACTGGCAAAAACGCAAGGCTATAGCCTTACAGTCTTGCACAGCATGCCGTTTTTCATCGTTTTGAGGATTTTTGAGGATTTTCAAAAAAATGTCGAAATTTCGAGAAAAATACGTAAGGCTATAGCCTTACGTTTTTTCATCGTTTTGAGAATTTTCGAAAAATGACAAAAATTGACAAAACTGGCAAGAAAGCAAGGCTATAGCCTTACGGTCTTGCACAGCATGCCGTTTTTCATCATTTTGAGGATTTTTGAGGATTTTCGAAAAAAAATGTCGAAATTTCGAGAGAAAAAAAGTAAGGCTATAGCCTTACGTTTTTTCATTGTTTTGAGGATTTTCGAAAAATGACAAAAAATGACAAAAAATGACAAAACTGGCAAAAACGCAAGGCTATAGCCTCATGGTCTTGCACAGCATGCCGTTTTTCATTGTTTTGAGGATTTTTGAGGATTTTCGAAAAAATGTTGAAATTTCGAGAAAAAAAACGTAGGGCTATAGCCTTACGTTTTTTCATCGTTTTGAGGATTTTCGAAAAATGACAAAAAATGACAAAACTGGCAAAAACGCAAGGCTATAGCCTTACGGTCTTGCACAGCATGCCGTTTTTCATCGTTTTGAGGATTTTTGAGGATTTTCGAAAAAATGTCGAAATTTCGAGAAAAAAAAAGAAAGGCTTAAGCCTTACGTTTTTTCATCGTTTTGAGGATTTTCGAAAAATGACAAAAAATGACAAAACTGGCAAAACATAAGGCTATAGCCTTACGGTCTTGCACAGCATGCCGTTTTTCATCATTTCGAGGATTTTTGAGGATTTTCGAAAAAATGTCGAAATTTCGAGAAAAAAAAAGTAAGGCTATAGCCTTACGTTTTTTCATCGTTTTGAGAATTTTCGAAAAATGACAAAAAATGACAAAACTGGCAAGAAAGCAAGGCTATAGCCTTACGGTCTTGCACAGCATGCCGTTTTTCATCGTTTTGAGGATTTTTGAGGATTTTCGAAAAAATGTCGAAATTTCGAGAGAAAAAACGTAAGGCTATAGCCTTACGTTTTTTCATTGTTTTGAGGATTTTCGAAAAAAAATGACAAAAAATGACAAAAAAATGACAAAACGGGCAAAAACGCAAGGCTATAGCCCTACGGTCTTGCGCAGCATGCCGTTTCTCATCGTTTTGAGGATTTTCGAAAAAATGTCGAAATTTCGAGAAAAAAAAAGTAAGGCTATAGCCTTACGTTTTTTCATCGTTTTGAGGATTTTCGAAAAAATGACAAAACTGGCAAAAAATGCAAGGCTATAGCCTTACGGTCTTGCACAGCATGCCGTTTTTCATCGTTTTGAGGATTTTTGAGGATTTTCGAAAAATGTCGAAATTTCGAGAAAAAAAACGTAAGGCTATAGCCTTACGTTTTTTCATCGTTTTGAGGATTTTCGAAAAATGAGCAAAAATGACAAAACTGGCAAAAAAGCAAGGCTATAGCCTCATGGTCTTGCACAGCATGCCGTTTTTCATTGTTTTGAGGATTTTTGATTATTTTCGAAAAAATGTCGAAATTTCGAGAAAAAAAACATAAGGCTATAGCCTTACGTTTTTTCATCGTTTTGAGGATTTTCGAAAAATGACAAAAAATGACAAAACTGGCAAAAACATAAGGCTATAGCCTTACGGTCTTGCACAGCATGCCGTTTTTCATCATTTCGAGGATTTTTGAGGATTTTCGAAAAAATGTCGAAATTTCGAGAGAAAAAAAAAGTAAGGCTATAGCCTTACGTTTTTTCATCGTTTTGAGGATTTTCGAAAAATGACAAAAATGACGAAACTGGCAAAAACGCAAGGCTATAGCCTTACGGTCTTGCACAGCATGCCGTTTTTCATCGTTTTGAGGATTTTTGAAAAAATGTCGAAATTTCGAGGAAAAAAAAACGTAAGGCTATAGCCTTACGTTTTTTCATCGTTTTGAGGATTTTCGATAAATGACAAAAAATGACGAAAACTGGCAAAAACGCAAGGCTATAGCCTTACGGTCTTGCACAGCATGCCGTTTTTCATCGTTTTGAGGATTTTCGAAAAAATGTCGAAATTTCGAGAAAAAAACGTAGGGCTATAGCCTTACATTTTTTCATCGTTTTGAGGATTTTCGAAAAATGACAAAAAATGACAAAACTGGCAAAAACGCAAGGCTATAGCCTTACGGTCTTGCACAGCATGCCGTTTTTCATCGTTTTGAGGATTTTTGAGGATTTTCGAAAAAATGTCGAAATTTCGAGAAAAAAAAGTAAGGCTATAGCCTTACGTTTTTTCATTGTTTTGAGGATTTTCGAAAAATGACAAAAAATGACAAAAAATGACAAAACGGGCAAAAACGCAAGGCTATAGCCTTACGGTCTTGCACAGCATGCCGTTTTTCATCGTTTTGAGGATTTTCGAAAAAATGTCGAAATTTCGAGAAAAAAAACGTAAGGCTATAGCCTTACGTTTTTTCATCGTTTTGAGGATTTTCGAAAAATGACAAAAAATGACAAAACTGGCAAAAATGCAAGGCTATAGCCTTACGGTCTTGCACAGCATGCCGTTTTTCATCGTTTTGAGGATTTTTGAGGATTTTTGAAAAAATGTCGAAATTTCGAGAAAAAAAACGTAAGGCTATAGCCTTACGTTTTTTCATCGTTTTGAGAATTTTCGAAAAATGACAAAAAATGACAAAACTGGCAAAAAAGCAAGGCTATAGCCTTACGGTCTTGCACAGCATGCCGTTTTTCATTGTTTTGAGGATTTTTGAGGATTTTCGAAAAAATGTCGAAATTTCGAGAAAAAAAAACATAAGGCTATAGCCTTACGTTTTTTCATCGTTTTGAAGATTTTCGAAAAATGACAAAAAATGACAAAACTGGCAAAAACATAAGGCTATAGCCTTACGGTCTTGCACAGCATGCCGTTTTTCATCATTTCGAGGATTTTTGAGGATTTTCGAAAAAATGTCGAAATTTCGAGAAAAAAAAGTAAGGCTATAGCCTTACGTTTTTTCATCGTTTTGAGGATTTTCGAAAAATGACAAAAAATGACAAAACTGGCAAAAACGCAAGGCTATAGCCTTACGGTCTTGCACAGCATGCCGTTTTTCATCGTTTTGAGGATTTTTGAGGATTTTCGAAAAAATGTCGAAATTTCGAGAAAAAAAACGTAAGGCTATAGCCTTACGTTAGGATTTTCGGATTTTCGAAAAATTACAAAAAATGACAAAACTGGCAAAAACTTAAGGCTATAGCCTCACGGTCTTGCACAGCATGCTGTTTTTCATCGTTTTCAGGATTTTTGAGGATTTTCGAAAAAATCATCGCTTGGAGGATTTTCGAAGAATGACAAAAAATGACGAAACTGGCAAAAACGCAAGGCTATAACCTCACAGTCTTGCACAGCATGCCGTTTTTCATCGTTTTGAGGATTTTTGAGGATTTTCGAAAAAATGTCGAAATTTCAAAAAAAAAAAAAAAAACTTAAGGCTATAGCCTTACGTTTTTTCATCGTTTTGAGGATTTTCGAAAAATGACAAAAAATGACGAAACTGGCAAAAACGCAAGTCTATAACCTCACGGTCTTGCACAGCATGCCGTTTTTCATCGTTTTGAGGATTTTTGAGGATTTTCGAAAAAATGTCGAAATTTCAAAAAAAAAACAAAAAAAACTTAAGGCTATAGCCTTACGTTTTTTCATCGTTTTGAGGATTTTCGAAAAATGACAAAAAATGACGAAACTGGCAAAAACGCAAGGCTATAGTCTCATGGTCTTCCACAGCATGCCGTTTTTCATCGTTTTGAGGATTTTTGAGGATTTTCGAAAAAATGTCAAAATTTCGAGAAAAAAATGTAAGGCTATAGCCTTACGTTTTTTCATCGTTTTGAGGATTTTCGAAAAATGACAAAAAATGACGAAACTGGCAAAAACGCAAGGCTATAGCCTCATGGTCTTACACAGCATGCCGTTTTTCATCGTTTTGAGGATTTTTGAGGATTTTCGGAAAAAAATTGAAATTTCGAGAAAAAAGACGTAAGGCTATAGCCTTACGTTTTTTCATCGTTTTGAGGATTTTCGAAAAATGACAAAAAATGACAAAACTGGCAAAAACGCAAGGCTATATCCTTACGGTCTTGCACAGCATGCAGTTTTTCATCGTTTTGAGGATTTTTGAGGATTTTGGAAAAAATGTCGAAATTTCGAGAAAAAAAAAGTAAGGCTATAGCCTTACGTTTTTTCATCGTTTTGAGGATTTTCGAAAAATGACAAAAAATGACAAAACTGGCAAAAACGCAAGGCTATAGCCTTACGGTCTTGCACAGCATGCCGTTTTTCATCGTTTTGAGGATTTTTGAGGATTTTGGAAAAAATGTCGAAATTTTGAGAAAAAAACGTAAGGCTATAGCCTTACGTTTTTTCATCGTTTGGGGGATTTCGAAAAATGACCAAAAATGACAAAACTGGCAAAAACGCAAGGCTATAGCCTTACGGTCTTGCACAGCATGCCGTTTTTCATCGCTTTGAGGATTTTTGAGGATTTCGAAAAAATGTCGAAATTTCGAAAAAAAAAAAAAAAAAAAAAAAAAAAAAAAACGTAAGGCTATAGCCTTACGTTTTTTCATCATTTGGAGGATTTTTGAAAAATGACAAAAAATGACAAAACTGGCAAAAACTTAAGGCTATAGCCTCACGGTCTTGCACAGCATGCTGTTTTTCATCGTTTTAAGGATTTTTGAGGATTTTCGAAAAAATCATCGCTTGGAGGATTTTCGAAGAATGACAAAAAATGACGAAACTGGCAAAAACGCAAGGCTATAACCTCACAGTCTTGCACAGCATGCCGTTTTTCATCGTTTTGAGGATTTTTGAGGATTTTCGAAAAAATGTCGAAATTTCGAGAAAAAAAACGTAAGGCTGTAGCCTTACGTTTTTTCATCGTTTTGAGGATTTTCGAAAAATGACAAAAAATGACAAAACTGGCAAGAACACAAGGCTATAGCCTTACGGTCTTGCACAGCATGCCGTTTTTCATCATTTTGAGGATTTTTGAGGATTTTTGAAAAAATGTCGAAATTTCGAGAAAAAAAACGTAAGGCTATAGCCTTACGTTTTTTCATCGTTTGGAGGATTTTCGAAAAATGACCAAAAATGACAAAACATGGCAAAAACGCAAGGCTATAGCCTCATGGTCTTGCACAGCATGCCGTTTTTCATCGTTTTGAGGATTTTTGAGGATTTTCGAAAAATGTCGAAATTTCGAAAAAACTAAAGGCTATAGCCTTACGGTTTTTCATCGTTTTGAGCATTTTTGAGGATTTTCGAAAAATGTCGAAATTTTGAAAAAAACGCAAGGCTATAGCCTTACTTTTTTTTCATCGTTTTGAGGATTTTCGAAGAATGACAAAAATGACGAAACCTCGCAAAAACGCATAGCTATACCCTTACGGTCTTGCACAGCAACCGTTTTTCATCGTTTTGAGCATTTTTGAGGATTTTCAAAAAATGTCGAAATTTTGACAAAACGCAAGGCTATAGCCTTATGTTTTTTCATCGTTTTGAGGATTTCCGAAAAATGACGAAACCTGGCAAAAACGCGAGGCTATACCCTTACGGTCTTGCACAGCATGCCGTTTTTTATCGTTTTGAGCATTTTTGAGGATTTTCGAAAAATGTCGAAATTTCGAAAAACGCAAGGCTATAGCCTTACGGTCTTGCACAGCAACCGTTTTTCATCGTTTTGAGCATTTTTGAGGATTTTCAAAAAATGTCGAAATTTTGACAAAACGCAAGGCTATCCTTATGTTTTTTCATCGTTTTGAGGACTTCCGAAAAATGACGAAACCTGGCAAAAACGCGAGGCTATACCCTCACGTTCTTGCTCAGCAGGCCTTTTTCATCGTTTTGAGCATTTTTGAGGATTTTCGAAAAATGTTGAAATTAAAAAAAAATTAAATTAAAAAAAAAAACCTGCACGGCTATAGCCTTACGGTTTTTCATCATTTCGGTCGTTTTGAGGATTTTTGAGGATTTTCAAAAAATGTTGAAATTTCGGGAAAAAAAAAAAAAAACGGTAATGGAACGGTAAGGCTTTCGCCTTACCCTTTTTCATTTTTTTTGAAGATTTTTTTGAAGATTTTCGAAAAATAATGAAACCTGGCAAAAACGCAAGGCTATAGCCTTTCGGTCTTGCACAGCATGCCGTTTTTCATCATTTCGAGGATTTTTGAGGATTTTCGAAAAATGATGAAATTTTGAAAAAATGCAAGGCTATAGCCTCACCGTTTTTCATCGTTTTAAGGATTTTTGAGGATTTTTGAAAAATATCAAAATTTCAGAAAAAAAAACACAAGGCTATATATACTGTTTTTCGTTTTGAGGAATTTTGAAAAATTTCGAAACCTGGCAAAAGCACAAGGCTATTGCCTTACCATCTTGCACAGCATGCTGTTTTTCATTGTTTTGACGACTTTTGAGGATTTTCGAAAAATTCAAGGCTATAGGCTTTTTCATAATTTTTGAGGATTTCTAACGGATACTGTAGCGCAGGGGTGCCCACACGTTTTTGACTTGAGAGAGCCACTTTCAAAATGACTGCCTCAGCAAGATCTACACATCAAAAATATGATTATTCCATTACTGAAAATCCATTTCAAGGCACCCTAAAAAGTTTGAGCTTTGAAATAGTAAATGTGATGGTGTTACTTACTGTTATAGTGCTTAAGAATGCACTTAAAATTAAAAATAGAGGGGGGAATTGGAAGGTTTTCCTGTACATGCTATTACTGACGTTTGAAAACAGTATTTGAGGTTTGAGTTGACAGTTCGTAATGTTGAGTTTTGTCTCTTGCACCCAAAACTAAGAACTTTCACGTTTTTGTCTACAATTGGGAAGGGGAACTGCCAAAACATTGATCAAAGTAACAATTATTCTCCATTTTCTAATTGTGTGGACTCTTGAAAATTACATAATTGAGATGTTTAAATATAATGTTTAAATATAATTTAACTCTTGAGAAACTGTCAAGAGTTACAGATCTATACATTTTAGGGGACTGTCATGTGATCTACCTGCATGGCCTGTGTCATCTACTGGTAGATTACGATCTACCTTTTGGGCATCCCTGCTGTAGCATGTTGTCCGAGACCGTGTACTATAGCCTGTCGTTTTTTCTTTGATTTTGTATATTTTTTTAAAATCCTTGAAAACTGCGAAAGACAACATAATATAGTATGTCATTTTTTTATCGATTTCGACAATCCTCAACAATGATGAAAAATGGCTCACTTTAGTATGTTGTCCAAGACCATGTACTATAGCCCGTCACCTCGTTTTTCTTTGATTTCGTCATTTTTCACAATAAGCATGAATAAAAAATAAACCATGTAAATACAACATATTTGCAGGGCACCACAGGGAGTTGAACCCTGTTCCGGTAAACCAGAAGTACCACAACCAGTGCCTTAGTTTTTGTTTTGTTGTCATTTACAGGTCAACATCAATTACATTAATTTACGTGAAGTTGAAAAATGACCAAATCAAGAAAAATGACAGACCATCTTCGAAAATCTGTGAAAAGGACTAAAAACCAAGGACTATAGTATCTCTTTCAAGATCATGAACCTGTTTGATTCATTTTTCAAAAATCCTTAAAAAATGACATACTATACCCAGTAAACACAGTGAGGACTGTGACGAATTAGTGACGTCTTTATTGTGGCCAGATCAAGGCAGGACTAGATCAATTTCAACCAACCCAAATCCTGACTACTAAAGACGTACATTGCTGGCCTGGATGAAGAAGAGAGAGTGAGATTGAGGAAAGACTAACTTAAATCAATTATAACTATATATCAGATCTGGCCCAGATTAAGTGAATAAGACTAGGGGTGAGATTTTCGTTACATGCTAAACCCCTTATGCCATATCCCTTATTTCATTTTCACTATTTTGAAAAACTTTTTTGGACTATTTCAACATGTCAATCTATTAACACGTTGTGAGCTAGTAGACTGGCCATTTGAACTACTGAGAAATGTTTTTTTTAATAGTTTAAAAAGGCAAAGAAGTTAAGGGATAAGGGGTATAGCGGTAACGAAAATGGAGCCCTAGGTGTGAACTACCCTCTTCTCTCAAGGTGGACTTCGCTAGGCACTTTATTGCCATGTTTCATCAAAATTATTTTATGCATTTAATGTTGAGTCTTGTCAATATGTGTAGCTTTTTATAACTGTTATAATGTAACTTTATTATCATTAGTACATATTATATATTATCATATAGTACATGAAAGGGTGTTGCTGAAAATCTGCAAGCTTGTTGGTTATTGTAGATGATGAAGGTGGCTAAACAGTTTGATGTCAGTACAATATCCATCATGTACAGGTCACGTCCTTGCCTAAAGATCATGCCCACTTGCATTGACTGTGTCTCCCTCTCAAAAGGCGGCCGCACCACTTCATTCACACAGGTGTGATTTTTTATATATATATATATATATATATATATATATATATATATATATATATATATATATATATATATATATGGCCAGTTGTGTTGGCTACCAAGCTGTAGATTCAGAAGATTTATTTCTTATATTGAAGATGTATATTTTTCCTGGCACAAAAGGAAGAAATAAAAACAACAACAACTAATATCCGTGTCGGCTATCGGTTACATTGGTATTTTAAATACCAGTATTGCCACAGAATCTCCATATTGGTGCATCTCTATATTTTCTGAATAATATTTTTTATGATAATAAAAATGCAGAGATGGCTCAACAAGGGAGTTCTCAACCTTTTCTGAACGCGTCTGCTACAAGAGGTTTTTTTAAATTGTTTTAAGCGTGGTAAAAATGGGTAGCCTGCACAAGGTCTATATACTACAGTATTTAAATATAGATTTTTTTTCTTTTTCTACAAAAACATCAAACCCTATTTAACAGCATGCTGCCTCACGAAGCACAACATCTTGCTCCAACAACATGCTCGTCAATCATTGTAGGTGCACACAAAGCACACATAGTCTAGCTATTATGTCCACGTCAAGTAGAGCCTCCATAAGTCACACAGTGACCCTTTGTCCTCTCCAAGTGTTTACTTCATGCTCTTATTTCCAGTAAGCTGGCCAAGCTTCCCGGTCACGTGTTCCAACATCTGGATGTATAAAAGCAGCTGCAGTCTGCTGAGCTGACACACACTCTACTGGGATACAACAACAACTCTCTACACAGACAAGTTCTATCAGGCTAAGAATCATGACGGTAGACGTTGTTCCAGACGGTAAGATAAACATAGTAGAACTGGAGCATTTCCTTAGGAACCCTCCGCCTGGCTTTGTGGTGGAGACGCGCACAGGCTGCTCTTATGTCCAAAGCAATGATAACTGCTTGGTGCTCATCGATGACGTCCAGTGCTGCAGAGGAAGAGTGGTTTTCCACAACTCACTGGGACGGTAAGGACACAGTCAAATATCTGGTCTTAAAGGTTTATTACCATACGAGACTGTTACTAACTTTCTGATGCCATCTGTCTGTTTGTTTTTTTGCTTTCCAATATAGGAAAATTAAAATGCACAATTTGTGGGACTACACACATGTTAGAAAGAGCCTGCTATCAAAGAGGATTTACATGCTGGTGTCTGCGTGCGAACAAACCACTTCTTTAACAAACAAAAAGGCGCCCAAAACACCAAAAGGTAATTTCTCTGTTTATATCTTAAACCAGTCCACTCAAGCAAAATGTGCTGTTGCTCATTTTCTGGGTCATAAAAGTTTCTGTGGGTTGCTGCCATAATTACTATAGATTCAAATCAAATATAAGGTTGTTATTAGTAACACATAACAGCAGTTATTGTTAGTAAAAGGTTTTTGGCTGCATTGTGCAACACTTTGCAACACTGCTATTTCTGGGGCTGGTTACATGCAGTAGAAACCAGTGAAGGCTGACTCACTGACCAAACATTTTTGCACTGGGTGGAGGAGGAAAACATGAAGGGCAGCACTCACCAGACTCTCTTCTCTTCTGCTCTGTCATGCAGTGCTGAAGCAGTTTGTGTTGTCCATTGATGGGAGTGACCCTTTCATCAAGTGGGAGCTGGAGAGAGGACTCAACTGGACCATCTCCTCTGTTGCTGGGGAGAGCTACAGGGTTGAGGTAAGCAGATGCACCTACACCAATGGTTTTCAACATTTTTCACACCAGGGCCCACTATTTATTCAGCATTTGAGCCACGGACCACCATTTGATGACATTTTTGCCCCACAGACCCAAAACTGAAGATTTCTTTTGTTTTTGTCCACAATATACCAGGCTGGATTTCAGAAACGAAACAGGCTACTTCACATGATGAATATTTTAACTCTTGAGGGTGTAAACACGAAACCAAACAGACTCCCAAGGGTTCATTTGGTTGTCTGCATCCATCATACATTTACAATGTGACTCAAACACTGATGTCATGCTCATTAAAGTGTCCAACCTAACTCTTTTTTTAACCAGATTGATTTCGGCGAGGCATTGCAGACCTGGGCAGGAAGTCTCTGCGTGCAAACAGACAGAGGGATCGTCAAACCAGTATGGAGAGACACAAGTTTCACCCTCAAATACTATTCTGACGCTCTTTTTGACTTCCCACACTGGTTCGGCTTCAGTAAACGGCAATTTAAGGTAAACATATCTAGCCTACATCACAATTATTATAGCCTGCTGATTCCAAATGCGTCCTATTATTAACAGTGCCATGCACTAATCATATGTTTTTATGCCCCCTTAAAGATGAAGCTGACCACCTGAACCCTCACCATAGACTTCAGAGCAAGACATGGAGCTATTTTGTGAAGCTATTTTGGAGTGGATTGCGTCGGCTTGTGTATGCTTCCATAAGATTCAACCACTGAAGGGTCTATTGAGGGGATCTTGATGAAGAGATGGGGTCTGGGACCCTACAGAACAATGCATCATCACGTGATCTCAGGGGCAGGCGCGCAATCTTTGTGGGGGCTCCGGGGCCCGAGCCCCCATGAGAATTTAAGACATAAGGGGGCTCTGGGGCTCGGGCATCATTGGCTTATCTTTAAGTTAAGATGTTTTATTAATCGTTTCTTTGGGGGCGTTGGTGCTGCCATCCTCTCCTCTTGGCGCAGACAGGAAGTAAACAGGAAGTAGACAATTTTAGGTGAACATGTGACACTGCACATATATTATTGGAACCCTTTAACCTTTGCAATATATGCTTATAATGCATGAATGAATCATCTGGTAACATTTTATAGTCTCAAACATGATGAAAATTATTCCTGTCACTATTGTAACCCGGTGGGATTAAATGGGTTAATACATCTTTTCTCATTTACAACTGTTATAATGATATTGATTTTAATGGACACTCAATTAACATTTAATTTGATAAACATGTGTATTTTTAATAATATTGTTGTATATATTTCTCCCAGAAAGAATTGGTATTTTGTTGGTTTGATACATAACATGTACTGTAATCGATAAATCCTGGGAATAAATTGGAAATTGTTTTGTATACTGAATGTGAAACTTCTTTCTTTTTTCTCAAACAGTTGAAAATGTATTGGAATTAGATTAATTTCAATAAATAATTAGATTAATAGATAATTGCTTATACTAGTCTTTATTCTATCAAACTATTGTCAATGTCTTAGCTTAATATTTTCCACCTATATCCACCCATATCTCAGATGTACAGTAGGTGTTGCACTCCTGTCTTGAGAAAGGAATATCTCACATTACTCTTTGTTACAGTAGTATCACACTTTATTGGTATTAGCAATCAATCTATTTGGAATCTATAGATTGCTTGACAGAAGATAGAATGGTCTGTGCAATGGTGTGGGACAGGACAGTTATTATCCTGTAGGACTGGTGTAACCAGTATTTAATAATAATGCTGATTCATTATTATTAGTATAGAAGAGAAGTGTGTATTGAATTTTGCTAAGTTTATCAACAAAGGATTGAACTATGATAAAGGGTATGGTCATGCTCTAAAATCGAATTTAGGGTTCAACTATCTCCTTCAACTATTAACGACTTACGATAGTGATATTGTGCTGGTATTCATTCATGCTTCTTGTAAAGAGACATACCGGTAAGTAGGCTGTGTCATGTTGTCATGGTGCTAAGTGTTGTTGGTGCAAATGTTTTTTGTTTTTTTGTTTTGTTTTTTTCATTTCATGTTTGGACTGTAATGTGACAGACTGTACATATCCTGGTAAATTATTGGGAACCACTCCCACCTCAGAATAACTGTGTCCCACACCTCTGCACACAGAAAGCCAAGAATTGTTTAATGCCTGAAGGTTTTTGGTTGAAAACTGACGTTTAGCTTGGTACACCAATTTGGGGACATGGGGAAAAAGACAGGTTGCTAATATATAAAGGACAATTAATGTACTTTGTGGTACGACCGTGCATACGTTACTTGCCAACATTCTGAACAAGTCATCGCGTAACAGCCATGGAAGTGATATACGAACAGCCATTGCATGCTTGCACAGGACTATGGGATGAGAAGGAGAGCAGAGGATGCACTGGTGATGGTCTCCACATAGTCCTTGTAGTTTTCTCCATAGAAGCGTGCCAGCAGGTAGTTGAAAATTCCCACCATGCACATGAGGACCAGGAAGAAGATGACACGTTTCCCAAACAGAAAGCCTGGAGTGCTGTGGTACAAATGAGTGATGGGAATAGGTGAGACAACACAATGCACACACATGTGTGCATGATTGTGTGTATACCCATTCACATTGCTTTATCACTTGTCATAATGTGTGCTATGTTTGCTATTTTGTCTGACGTTTTGGATAATTATGGAAATGATGGTTTGGTCTGTAGCAAGCAACATAGAGGTGCTAGTTTAAATCATATACTGTAAACTTAGTTTGGTTGCCAGGTTACATAATTCACCTTTGACATGTTTGTCCCATGTAACCAATGAAGTACTTCTGCCTGACCATGAGGTAGAGGATTCCAGCGAACGCAGCAGGAGCTGTAAAAAGAAACGAGAGACAAAGAATTCCCTCAGTGAAAAAAGCAGGAAGTACAATAAAGATGCCTATTGTATGTACAGTACTGTCAGGGACACTGGTAAGCTGTGAGGTAGTGGGCCACAGGTAGGCCTCCAAATAATAGAAAAAAATGATGATAATATGAACTGTAGAGTGTAGTGTGTGTGTTTTTTTAAACATTGCAAGATTTTTTTTTTAACTACAACCACTTGACACAACAGGAAAAAAATGCAAACATGAGATTTTCAAATGAGCCTTGATCCAGAAAAGGTTGAGGACCACTGACTTGTCTAATTTACCCTTTGAAATCCTCAGTGATCAGATTTTTTTTTCCCACAGACTTCTATTACTAGAAAACACATACAGTGTTTCTATGGCGCCGGCGGGACTTTTCTTTATTATTATGACCACTATTGTGTCACACAACATCTCTAAGGTATATATAAATGACATTCTAAAATGTTGAAAATCGGTGGAATTCCCCTTTAAGGCTGCTTTCCGTAACCAGTGTACCTGTATAGTCTGCATCTGCCTCTCACGCTCTGTTCTAGACAGCTGAGACCATAAGAACAGGTAAAATATTATGCGTCGAGCTGCATGCATTGCCTCTTGTCAACCAGTAGGTGTCCTACCTGACCACAGGATCTTGAAGGGCTACCACCTCCAACCACTGTAATTGTATTAGTTGGTGTGGTTGGGTCAACCAGCCTATAGTAATTGTATTGTAATATTATACTAGTGTGTATGTGTGTGTGTGTGTGTGTGTGTGTGTGTGTGTGTGTGTGTGTGTGTGTGTGTGTGTGTGTGTGTGTGTGTGTGTGTGTGTGTGATTACCTTGGTTAAGACACAAGCCAGCGCACCACATCACTGCCAAGAAGGTGGGGTAGGCATCCATACAGTTACGACTGCAGAGAAGAACAACCAATCACTGTCTGTGCGGACTGTTGAAACCATATTACCAGAGGAAGTGGTCTTGTATTGCAATCAGTGATGATAAACCAGATATTAAGCAATCACAAATATGTTCTGCTGCTATTATAGGTAATATTTAGTTAATGTAATGTTTTAATCTTTTTTTTTTTTTTTTTTTTTTGCAAATCCAAAGACAAACGGAGACCAGCCACTGCAGCCAGCCTGTAACATCAGTAGTCTGTGGCATATTTATGATGTATGTTTAAAAGTAATCTCATAAAAGATTAAGATAAAGGATAAAGATGGAGATTTAAAAATGAAAGAAGTAACTCACTGCCCGCCTGAGGAGGCATGTAGTGTTATTTATATTGACTGACATTTTCAATATATATCATCATTACAAACTGAAGGTGCAATAGGCCACAAACTGAATGTGCCAGAAGTACTTCCTTTTTTTTTTTTTTTTTTACAAACTAGGAAGGACTTTGCAATACATGCACCAAGAAAAAACAGTCAAACTTTGCTCAATGTGGTCATCACATACATAGCACAATTATTACACCTTATTAAACTACTTAAACCCTATTGACAGGGTCCTTTGGGGTCTATACTTGGCTCCCTGTAAGATTGTAGATCTGCTATCTTTGCCAGATGTTTGCCCAGAACACGCCCAGAATTGGACTGTGGATGCAACAGTTTGTGTGCTTCATTCCTATTTCACCTTGAGGTGTTTGCAAGCGAGATTTGGGCAAGGTTTCAGGCCAATTAGACCTCCATAGTAAAACAATTGTTAAATATTTAAACCAGGTAGGTTATGCTACTTACACAAATACAAAATCACTTGACTTTTGAACATTTCAGATT
The DNA here is from genome assembly GCA_039105355.1 of Benthosema pterotum. NCBI lineage: Eukaryota > Metazoa > Chordata > Actinopteri > Myctophiformes > Myctophidae > Benthosema > Benthosema pterotum. The sequence continues at coordinate 17,950,522 of CM076975.1, forward strand.
ACTTTCACTATTTCATCAGCAAATATTATGAATTAACCAGAATAACTTCAAATGTACACCATCCACCTGTGTAAATGTTAGCAAGCTCTGGCCCAATCTCATTACAGTAACTATCTGTGTTGCAATCAGGAGCTGGACTATCCTCTCTACACAGACAGAGCTGATAGTCATGCCAATGCAAAACCAAATGTAAAGTTTACACAAGACATGCAAATCTGATCTACGTAGTAAAGACACAGATTTGCATCAACTGAAGGCCATGACAGCAAGATAATACTGTTGTTATGGTCTGCAATAAATATGGTTTAAAGCAGGTGTTTTCGACCTTTTTTCTATTCAAGGTCCATTACTTATTTGGCATTTGAGCCACAGACTACGATGTTATGACATGAAGGCTAACAGACCAAAGAATACAGTAGGTTGTCATTGGGTACGTTTGTCCATGGTTCCATGCTGTATTGATATTTCTACCAGGAGAAATAATAGGCAAACATTGATCAAAATAACATTTATTTTACATGTAGTCTTCTTGTAAATTAAGTAATTCAGATTTTAATAATACTTGAATTCTTGAGGGCTCAAGAGTTAGAGTCCATGGTTATCATCTCTTCATCATTTAGCTGGGGACCACCTGGAACCTTCTCAAGGACCACTAGAAGACAATGTGGTAATGTTGTACTTACTTGGCACATGACACTCGTTCAAAAGCAGTCGGATGGGTATTTGATGCCTTGCCCTCTCTCTCTACCTTCTGAGCAAAGAATGCTAAAGCAAATGTAAAAGTATTAATTCAACTTATGCATCACTATTACACATTACAGTTTCCTGGGTGTAGCAGCAGAATATATAATAACTAAAGAGATGTATTACATTGACAATCTACATTGATAAATAAACAAACACATGAATCTCTCACCATTCTGAAGGACACTGATGATAGTGACAATGACTAGCAGGTAGATGTTTTCCACTACAACTGATTCCATCTTCTTTGGGTCTGAAGGAGATGCTTTCAGAGACAGACAGGCGGGAGGAATGTGTTTTGCTCAGGCTTAAATGAGCGTGCAGCTTTATAAATGACACTCTTCCTATGCATATCTGTGAATAGTTCACGCCCCCCTTGCACATCTTGTGATTTCCTCTGTGCACGGTGGTGTATCATTAGAAAGTCCATTCACACTTTTTATACTTCTCTAATGGCGATACATGCTGGACTTTTTGCTTTGAAATGTTTGTATTTCAATTGCAATAGCACAAACTTTGGCATGCTACTAGTACAAGCTATAGTACCGGTATGTTGTTCAAAAGCTTTGCATTCCAGACTAGCCTATAGTTTGTTATGGAAAAGAGCACATGGGATTTCTTTTCCTGGCTGGAACAAGGGCTCTCTGTCCATCACTGAGTCCCTTGCTAGGTCAGAACAACGCACAGAAGTAGCATATTATTACCACCGGGTGTCAGTGTTGCACCACTTATTTCACACGGGTGTGATTTTGTTTCAAATTATGTCAACAACATGACATCACATCATGGATCTCTAAAAAAGTAGGCCTATACTGCAGAGTGCCAGAGGGCCATAAAAGATTATACAATCTTTGCGATTTTGCCCTCGACTTGAAACCCCCTCTATGACGTCACAGGGGAATTCCCAGACACTTCTCAGAGCCTTATAGAATTCAGAACACAGCAGTTCAGCAGCAGCAGAGCCTAGTTGTAGATGACGGTTATTGAGGGGGCAGAAAACATCCTGGTCACGTGGTTCATATACTCGGCGCGAGCCCTAACTTCGGTTGTCCCTTTTCAGTAGAAGTCACTTCGTGGAACCAAGTGAACTGTCCAGAGCAGAGTTGTCGTCCCCGAAACACTCTCTTATTTACCTAGATCAAAAGTTCGGAAAATTAAGCAACTGGTGACGTCATTTTGGCGAGGCACCAACCTACATAATATAAGGCATATTTCCGCATCTTCTTCTATGTCTCCCATATGGTCTAGCGGTTAGGATTCCTGGTTTTCACCCAGGCGGCCCGGGTTCGACTCCCGGTATGGGAACACACGTTTTGTTTACATGAAATAATCCATATGCCGTTTACAAGTAATTATGTCTGTTTTGTTACAGCGCGGTGCTTAAATAACAGTAGTAAACTCCTCCGTCCCTTTGAAAACATTTAAATTCCAGGCTTTGTTCAGGGCTCGGAGGAGTTACTGGTTAAACGAAATATTGCAGTTCCAGAAGAGAAACACTAGGTGGCGTATTGACATTAGCAATCTAGGGAAACGAGTCGATTGCGTGCCGTTCAATTTCAGCTTGGTTGTGACATTCATTGAGAATAACACTATGAATTCTCCAGAATAGATTAACATTAAATTCACGATTAAAACCCACTGGAAAAGGGGAGAATTCCGCTAATATGACATGATGATGTGAATCCCTTGACTCCTTCAAACCCGCTCTCGAAGGGCACCTACAGACAGCTGCAATTCAAAACTGGCCTCTGTAAAACAGAAATGCATAATCCCCACGCACGCCCTCTGCTCTGTACATTTCTTTTTCTTTTCTTTTTTTTTTAACTCCACTATGATTTTACCACCATGATTTGCTGATTCTGACTTTAATGAAGCATTATTTTGTACATACAGTAGTTTGGTGTATTCGTAACTAGTGTCCAATCAAGTTTTCAGATTTGTTGCAGTTGTACTTGTATTGTAATTCTCCAAGCTGTTATCAATTGTGTAGCAGTGTGCATTTGACTTGTAGTTGTAGTTGTAGGCCTACTGTAACTCTCATTTCTCTTAATAAAAATGTCATTCAACTTGTCTTCCAGGACACAAATCATACAAAATTCCTCAGAATCATTGCAAAGGTGTGTCCTACATTGTATAAATTTAGGCACGACAATATGCATTTTAACAAACAATGCCTTTAATCCATGATTGGCATATGCAAAGTGCAGAAGTACATTAGTACACAAGATTATCCAAACAAATAAATACAGCACTTCACCTAGGGAACTGTGCTCCCCCCCAGTAGTTTACTGATGGACCATGGTGAATTAATCAGACTAAACACTAGCAACAATATGAACACTATTCCTTCAAAATTATTTTGAGCATGTAGAGACAATAAAAAAAAAAAATCAAAACAAGACCATAAGAGGTAGTGCAAGGTCAAACTTTAACAACTGGAACCCTAGTGTCAACTCCCCAGATGTGAATATTGAGCAAAAATATATTTGACAGACCACTGATTATGTGTGACAAGTAAGAAGTGACATGTTTGTTACATAGCACTGCAGGTTTGACAAGGAAACAGCTTCCCTCTGGCCCTAAAAGTTGAAAAGTTCTAGTTCACTAAGGACTTCTGTCTCAATTTCAGCTTGCCGCTGATTGGCCGCCCCGGAAATAAACTCTTCAAGAAGGTTGCCATTGTTTGCCGACAAGTAGTCGGCCAGAGCAGGCACTTCTGTGAGGCCATGGTTTTGTTCTTTAGTTGCCATGTTTACCTGGGATATTCCACCAGCAGTTCTCCTCCCGGTTTCCAAGTAATCACCTCCTTCCTGCGTACCAGCTAGCAGGAAGTCGGTGCTGTCTGGCGACAGGTTGCTAGCCGTTGTGGCTGGCGATAAGAGGTCTGCAAAGAATTCATCATAAGTGGAGCCTTCATAGGTACTTGAACTAACGGTCTGTGGGGAGCTTAGGTCTGTACTGTCTGGTCGAGGAACTGACTCACTTCCGGCTGCCCCGTGGTTGCCCAGCATCTGGTTCAACTTTGCCAGCTTCTTCTTCTTTGCTTTTAACTTCTTTAGGAGCTTGTATCGGAGGGTGTCAGTGTCTCCAATGCTATGAGTTTTTACTAAGGAGCCATCAAGTTTCTCAGGGGATATTTTCGGGACTTCCGTTGCTACTGGGAGAAGAGGTGATGGCTTAGACACCGGCATTGGCATTGTGTTCAAGACAGGAGACTTCTGGAAGGCAGGGGGTTGAAGAGTGGACATGCCACTCAGAGGAGCTGTGAAAGTGTGTGTCTGTTGGGAAGGTGGGGTGTGAGGGGTACGGACAGTGGGATCAGTACCCTTTGTGCGGAACGAACCGTACATGGCTGCGGCCTTCAGTGGTAGTTCCTCCATGTCTGCTCTCCTGAGTTGGCATTTAGGGGATCTCACGGGGGACTGCTGTTTTCTTATTGTGATGGGTGTGGAGTGGATGGGGACAGGTTGCTTTGGCTTCCTTTGTATGATCGGTGTAGCTGCAGGTTTCTGAGATAGGAGTTTATTGTACACAGGGTGCACAGCAGTGAGTGGGTGCCTGCTTAGCAGGTATGACCAGCGGGAATTATGGTCAAGTGAGGGAGGTTGCTCAGAATGTGTTTGTGGGGAAGACTGTGGCGAAAACACAGGAGAGGCTTGAGCATTCATTTCAACACGTGGTGTGGCCTCCTCGAGAGCCGTTGAGGTTACTTTTGCCGACCCAGACTTTTTGGCTGTCCGTCCAGGCTGGTTTCCGCCTTTTCCTCTGCCCCGACCTCTACTGCTCTTGGATTCGGGCGTAAATGTAGGATCAATGGATGAGTTACCATCCAGCTTGGGTTCAGGTTCCTCTGGGTTTGGCAGCAGCTCACTGGCAGAGCAGGATGTGTCTGGAGAGGGGAAAGCTTCTTGATCCATATTCTCATCAGCATGACTGGCAGCGGAAGGTAGTTGGATATCTTCCAGAGGTTTCCCATTCACATCTACTTTGACCTCCGACAGTGTGAGTGTTATAACCGTGTCACTGTTGGTGAGGCCTTCGAAAGTGCCAAGCAGAGTGGTGGATATGGATGCATCGGCTGCACCCATAAAGTCCAAAGCGTTGTCACTGGTTAGCGTTACAGTGCTGGCGATATTCGTGTCATTGTGCGACGTGAAGATGGACTGATCTGGTGGCCAAGTCACTTGTTCCTCCGCCACTGCGGGGGCATCGCTCAGACTGAGGCCGATCTCTTTTCTTGACAGTGGAGGTTCCATAGTGGTTGATGGAGAGCAAATGGGGAGTGTATCCGAGTCAGCCTCACTCTCCCAGAAGACTATGTGGATGTCTTGAGGGGGCACAGGCAGCTTTGCATGGGCAACACAGTGTGGATGCTTCAAGTCATCAAATTCAAGCCATGATCCTGTGTCGATCAGATATGGAACAAACATTACATTGTTACACAGAGTGCACAGTAAGTGAAACTTTTTCAACATGCACCAGATCCAGAGAGAGCTCCACAGAGCAAAAGACACATAATTGCAGCCTGGTTGTCAAGGCTAAGATTGCAGTATGTGTTCAGAACAGAGATTAACAATGAACTAATCTAGAATGTAATGCACCTGAGATGTTTAAATTGTTGGTGTTGCCGGTGTCTGTGTGTGTTCGTGCCCGTTTTATACCAACCATTAGATTGACGGGTCCAGGTGATAAAATGCTTGATCTTCTGGTCATACTGTATGACAGTGGTGACTGCATAACGTTTATCTTGGTAGTTGAAGGAGTAGATTCCAACATTGTTGTCAGGCATCCCCTCCACAAAATGCAGTGCAAATACTGGAGGTACACTGGAGAGAAAGGCACACAAAACACGCAGTATGATTCATCCATTGATATAGAATATATATATCTACTGTACTTTGTTCTTTTTTCCCCTCCTAAAAAAAATCCCCGGACTGCAAATTAACTGGACACGCATAATAGAAATATTGTATAACTCACCCCTCCAGCATCATAACCCTCTTCTGACCCATCTTTGAGCACGTGTTGCACGGGGCCAGATGAGCAGCGTTCAGTGGGTGCCAGTCGGGGACAACATTTGTGAAAGTAGGAAGAGGCATTGTGAACCTGAAAAGAGAGCAGTAATATATCATTGCTGTCAGGCACATACACCTTATCTCAATATTTTAACTTTGTGCTTTGTATAAAATAAAATTAACGCCCTACTTTGGTCAATTCAATGATGATCATACCACAGCATCACACCAAAGTATCAAAAGCGGCACATCTACAAGCCCAGAACACGATTTGAGCATGTTGATCTACAATATTTGCCATTTTGTTTTATTTTAATCCCGAAAAGTAACAGTTTGCACATGTGCGGTTTCAACCTAACACACCTCTAACAACCTGATCCAGAGTGTAAGCACAAGCCCCTTCCAATGAATGGAGAAGCTATGTAACAACAAATTAATGACTGTAATCATTGTGTTAAAAAGTGTTGTCCCTATGTTCAAGGAATGGAACACAATGCACAATTCCAAACGATTAGCATTTACGACAACACCTTCAATCAAAAGAAATGCATTTACTTTCTATACAAACAACCAGGATGTGTTACGTCCTGGCCCCTCTGCGGGTGTAATTGTAAAAGAGCGTCTGCTAAATGCCTAAATTGTAAGATGTGTGGAGATGTCTTGAGCTCTTGAGCTCTTGAGCTATAGAGTAGTTGAGCGTCATCTGAAACCCATATCACTCACAGCAATGCCAATGCAACAGTGACACATTTGAGGAATTTGAGATACGCGGATTATCATTTTCATGGTGCCGTCCAAATGGAATGGTGGCATTTACCCTCCCCTCTCTCCATTCCATTCATTTGTACTGCTTTTTTAAATCATCTAATGCATTTAACCTTATATAATCCATAAAACACATGGAGGATATCTTCTTTTTCCAAGGGAACTGGCCAAGTCATCTTGACTCTAGTTCTATCTCTGAATCCAATTACCATTTTTTCTATTTCTGTAGATCAAATTCGAGTTGGCAAGCACTCATTTGATCAAATATAATATTGCTGACTGTCAAACTTCATTCATTTGTGCCAGACAGACTGTGTTAGAGAAGGCAACAACACTTGCTCTTGCACTGTGCTTCTTTTTTTCTCTCTAACACAAGTGGGTGGTGGGTTGGATTTGCAGACTACTCTATGACCTTAGCACACATTTTGCTGTTGGCTAAGAGGACCGCTTCCCAGTTCCTAATAGTATGGACAAGGGAATGACGCTACAGTAGCATATCAAACAACTGTACAGCATATGTTCTTTATCTTTATGTTATTTGAGATTTGTGTGTGATTAATGGAGTGAGCTTGTGCTGAGCGCTTTTGTGTCAAGCAGTATTTAGTGTACTGTTATTCTGAAAATACATCTAAAAATTGAAAGACTCACTCAAATAAGTATAAATTGTCTTGTTCCATCTATAAATTCTGCACATCCGCATGTCTACGTTTGTCCTTTGTAAATCTTGCAAACAGCTCATCCGACTGACTTCACACTTGATGGGTGTACTGCTGAGGACACCAGGAGGTACAATGTTCTGTCTATTTGATGAGCAATTCTCCAGAGGTGCGCGCTCCGACCCACTACAGTAGTGGCTGATAATAGAATTCCATGCCGTATATACAAGCTGGCTTGTGCATGCGTGTGTGCAGCAGGCTTTCAACTGCACGATTATGTTTTGTCGTTATGTTGTTAAGGTCTATACAGGTTTTATAGGACAAAATCACTGAGATGCCTATAAATAATGCCAGTTATGCCACTGCCCAAAATAGTAACATCAGGTTGAAAGTGATAATCACAGCAAAGCTCGTGAGTGGCACCTCAAGCATGAAAAATACAGGAGTGGAATTTCACTGTTACTTACTTTTGCGTTGTGGAAATTTTACAATCACTGCATTCAAACTCCCAGCGATAGGCCACCTGGAAAAGAGGCTGTGCCCAAGAGTCAGCTGTGAGAAGTAGGGGAAGGGCAAACACTGGCATGTCCGGGTGACCTGAGAAATACATTGTTATGGAGTTAAAGCATGATTGGTTAAAGCAATAACAGTCATGCTCTTAAACCTGGAATACTTTGGTGACCAACTATATTTGTCTACAGTACTACTACCCCCTTTTCTCTGCACAAAAACTCTTTGCCAGAAAATGTACAGGCTTTTACATTCACCCATTCAATGCAGGACCCATTATGAATGACCCCAGAATAGCTGACTGTGACGTGGTGTACCGACAATCTCGGATTGCAGATGCCACTGCCAATATAAAACCAAAATGAAAACATTTGTACCGTTTCACAGAATTCAGAGCCTTTCATTCTATGCAGCGTCATTATTTTATTTCAGTGTTCAAGTGTTCAAAAATACTGAAATAAAATAGGCATAGAGGATGCCATGTTTAAAGTGGTTTATGGTATGGCCAATTTTAACCCATCTCACAACGTCAGACAGTTTGACTGCCTCATTGAGAAAGCCCTGCCTACAAAATGCAGGGATGGAAGACTCCATACCATAGCATACCATAGCCAATAGACATGTCCGCATAGGTGGTAGCATGAATAGTAGGATGTTGACATGCACACCTATACAGACTGATTCTGACTCTCTACCACTGTTGAGTGGCAACTGAAGACTAATTTATCAAAACGAGTCAACAATTGGTTCACACTTAATACAATAACAATACCATTCCAACATCGCCAACTTCCAAGGATATGGAGGGGATTATGGCTACAGAGATACTGTCTATGTTTAGAATCATTTTAACTTTCATTTGTATGAAAGATATGGTGTCAGAGGGATAGCCAACTCGTGGATAGAGATGTTGAAATAAATAATGTTATCATTTTACTAACATAGGTTGTTTAATTGTGTTTATTTGAGTGTTTACCTGCTGCCTCTCCCTTTTTACTGCATGTATAGTTCTTGACTGTCTTCTCAGAATTAATATCTGCATCTGCGTCGCGTCACTTTACTCCAGTTCTGCTTTACTTCAATTCACTTATCTCACTCCATTTCTGTAAATCTTCAATCGGCTGCCCTTCATGAACCTCCATCTATCTCACAAGTCTCCTTCCTTCCCTCTCTCCTCATCTCTTCCTTTGCTGTCTGTAATTAGTTTATTGTATTTCAGACTTTCTAATACTTTTGAAATGCCTTAATGTGGGTCAAACTGATTTAATATTTTTCCAGGCTTAGGAACTCTGATTTGCGGACAAGTGAATTAGCTTACCCAGTCGACAGTGTAGTTTGGGCTGCAGCAGTTTGAATACAGACATCCTGAGACTTTGCAAGTCGTCGTCAATCTTTTGAAGTACACATTTTGGCACCTTCAGAACTCCATCTAAAAAGCACAGAAATTGGTTAACAAGAGAATCTCACAGCGCTTCAAGTGTAACCTGGAATAAAAAAATTGAATCTTTGTATGCATAGTAAAAAACTGAAGTAAGAGTAAATAAATACCTCTACACATACTCTTAGAAACAGGCACTGTAAACAAACCCATCAGGCCCACACCACGCCAATTAAGCCCCATGCAACTCCTTGCAAACAAACTGTTGCACATAGTTGCATGCAACCATTATACCCAATGGGGGGTATTATACCCAATGCAAGGAGTGACATGTCTTTAAAACTATTTTGTAACAATAGTTGAAACCGGTTGCATTGGTGGGATTTGGGCTTAAAGGAACAGAGAATAGCATCCAGCACAGACAACATTCTGATCTGCTAAGGAAGATCCTCAAGTCTTCCTCGGAAATTGTAATGAAAGGTAATGTCTGTGTAGCCTTATGACTGTAAACTTGACATTGTGCTTAATAAAAAAAAATCCAATGTAAAATAAATGATCCATTCATGTCACTATTATTAGTGCATATTGCGTAATGTGCAGAATTACCGACTTGGTGATCTTAGAATCTACAAAACAAGAACAATAATCAACAAAACAATACAGTCTTGCTCCGGCCTCCAGGGGATGTGTGCACAGTTCCACACAGATCAGTCCAATGGTGCTGGCAATTAGCCACTTGCACATGGACACACACCCACACACACAAAAACAACCCATGTAGTGTAGTGTAGTAGTCTCTAACTACACCTTGGCCTGGTTGGAGAGAACTACCTAAACACTCTAACAAGTACCCAAAGCCACGATCAACCATTTCAGTACTTTTCCACGGCATCATAAAAACAGATCTGAGAATGTTTTCCGCAAGAATCATTCCAGTTGCATTTCCATTTGCGGTTTTGTACCTATTTGTTTGGCACGATTTACACATTGAAAAAACAATAAAATCCAAATGTTGCAGATGGACAGCAGAGCGGGGTTTCCATAAATGCATAAACACACTGAGGTTATGATAATCTCAACAGACAGATTGTAATAGACTGACAAAGTGTCAATTATTTTAAACGTGCCTCATTACTGGATTTTCAGCAAGACTTCCAAACTTTGCTTGTGGGAGGATATGTTAAGAATAAGATCATTTATTGGTTTAAGGCCTTGCAGTGGGAAAGCACTAAATGATCTGTGAGTCAACAAAAAAGGCTGCTCCAAATGCTGAATTTGCCTAACCGTTACCTTGTCACAGACAGTTGAGGAGAGACAAGACAAACAATATCAATCTAATTCCACCACTTTTCATAGGAGTCTACAGTTATCACATAGACACTCTGTTGCATTGTATTCAGTTATAAGGCTCAAGTTCTCACGACCAGACAAATGGTTTTGTGCTAAATACAGACGTGGATCAGCAAAGCATCTTCATTCTGGAACTACAGTAGGGCCAGTTGAGTCGGGCCAATTCCTGACCCCACTGCACTCCATATTTTGACAGTTTAGACCAAACTCTAATCAGGGATATCACAATTATGATATTTTACTTGATACAAGTGCTTTTTGCCATAGAACTTTGGAACATATGAATAAAGTGTAATTTCCATTAGGCTTTATAAACAAAAGGTTTCACAGGGCGAATATGACAAATAACCAATGTACAAATCATTGATATATACTGTATACTTTATACTTGGAAATAAGCAATTTTCAAGCTCACAACTCATGTTGGAACATGGATAAAATAATTGTGATCACCTAAAACTGCACTCTAACTTTCATGTCCTAGCGGAGATTCAAACCTGGCGCCCCATTGCAAGTGACATTTTGACCACTGAGACAATAGAGCATGTCTACTTGGTCAAGGAGATGCAGACTTTTGACCTACAGTAATGGCAGTTCCACTAAGAACCAGTAGTTGTCCTACCAGACCGCAGGATCAATGCATTGCAAATACAAGAGCAGTGAGACCCCATCATGAAATTTTACTTGATGATTGTCATACAAATAATTGCAATTAATGTAATTGTTTTTGTTTTGCATTAAACATATAAATACACACTTCTGTCCGTTTTAGACTTTGTAAAGAAAGACAATCGAATCCAAATTATTAATGTATGACGAGCCACATTTTTTAGAGAATTGATTTACTTTACTGTTTCAAGTAGTGGAAATAACGGTAGCTGGTGTACAAGCTCACAATCAGTGAGGCGTTGGGAGCTTGCATATCTGCTACACTGCTACAGATGAACAAGAATGGAAACAATTCTGATGAGTATGCAAACATAATAATTGCGATTATCTCAAATAATGCTGATCAAGCCATTATGTAATAACTGACAGAACTGCCAACAGTTATGCATAAGTTATAGTGTATTCTCCACCATACATTTGGCAGGAATACCTAAAAAAAGGTTACATGGTGCAGCTTTAACTTATATAGCCCTCTCCCAAAACGAAGATGACGTTCATGTAATTTTTTCAAAGAGACATCCCACACCTGTCCACATTCGACAGTGGCAACAATATTCACAGAACTCAGTGGCACCAGAATGGTCATGGGAAATAGATATTTGATCACCAAAAATGCCACTACACTAAGTGCCAATGTCACTTCACTAAGATACCTAGACAGCACACGCCAACACCATGTCTAATAGAATCAGTGTTCGACCATTAGCCATAACTAAAAAGTCCAAATTGCCAATAGGTATGGTGAACTACGAAAGCAAGAAAAGGTAGGCATTGGATATGGGGAGACTGTATTACTTATGAGGTGAATGAAGTTTCTAATGAACTATTTGATGACATTATTCCTAGAGATAGATTACACAAGCCTTATAAAAAGTAAGAACTGTATGTATAGAGGCATTTGATTTAAGTTGGTTTCACATGATAATAATCAAAACACTGTCTAGTGCCTATTTTAAAAAAATCATGGAAGTCCTGCTCTGTTGTACATCACTAACACTGGATTGGACCAAATGTAAAGAGGTTTGGGCTGAAAATATATTTCACTGCCATTCCATTTAAAAAAATAGAATATCAAGGAAAAGTTGGTTTATTTCCACAATTCCATTCAAAAACCCGAACTTTCATTAATTATAGGTCAAGTGCTCACACTGTAAATGATTTCAAGTATTTCAAGCTCATAAAACCCACCAAATCAGGATTTCAAACAATTAGATTTTATGAGACCTGACTGTAACCCAACAGAGAATCTGGGTTGTATTGTCAAGAGGAAGGTGTGAGACATAAGACTGAACAATACAAATTAATTTATGGCTATTCATTTAAGCAAAACTGGGCTTCCATAACACCTCAACAATGCCAGAGGTTGATCACCTCCATGCCATGCCCCATCAATGAAATAATTTGTTCTAAAGTAGCCCAGACCAAGTATTAACTGGATACATTAATATACTTTTCAGATAGTCAAGATATCTTGTTTAAAACATTTTTTTGGTCTCATAAAATATTCATTTTTTTTTTAAATCCTGATTTGGTGGGTTAATGAGCTGGAAGCCAAAATTGTATAAAAAAAATAAATAAATAAATAAATACTTGAAATCAATTACAATATTAGCACTGGGTCTATAATTAATGAAAGTTCGGGTTTTTGAATGGAATTGTGGAAATAAACCAACTTTTCCTTGATATTCTAATTTTTTGGAATGGACCTGTATATTGTACATAAAGGCTCGAGGGCAGGCAGATTGAAACAATCACAAAGCCTGAGAGTTCAATTAATATCAGGATATATTTGGCTTTACAATATTATAGTAACGCAATGATAATATTTTACTCTACATTTTTTTGCATGAAACATTACAAAGAAGGTCTTTGGTTATTACAAGTTAATCAACATTCCCTCTTCCCATATATGGTAGAATTGGTCCACTACAAACACAGATCAATACATAATTCCTTTTCCACAAATTGCAACCATTTTTTAAATGGACAGCCAGCTCTGTGATGAGATGCTGTGCATTTAGATATTGAGTGGGGTCTCCTCAGTGGGTGGAGAGCCATTATAGGGGTACCAGCAAGGCAGCAACTCGACTGAACAGAATGTGTGGACGAATATCAGAAGACGGTTCCAAGACGGTTTTCACTCAGAAAAAAAAATAATAACAAATAATTAATCTTTTAGGCCACTTCTCAAATCTGAGAAGTGATTCAAATAGTGATCAAATTCCCGACCGACAAGCTCATAATGTGCTGCAATGTGATTGCTTGTGAGCTTATAGATTGCCATTTTCATATTCATATCATTTCATATCCATTATTGATATTTGTAAAAAAAAAAAAAAAAAAAAAAAAAAACATGAAAGTCTTGGGATATATATATATATATATATATATATATATATATATATATATATATATATATATATATATAAACACACATATACATACACACACACACCTCACCTGCATAGGTTTGCTGGTGGGCTTGGATCATTGCACACGCCTGATCGTGGGTGTCCATCACCTGCCAGATAGGTGACTGCTGAGGCTCTTCTTTAGGCTTGTACTTCCTCAGTGACTTACTGTTTACCACAGCAACCAGCAGGGTGTCCAGCCAACACAGACTGTCCACATTTTTCCAGAACAGCTTAGATGGGGCAGGTACAAGCTCTTGGGACAATTTGTCTGCGGAATCCTTCATGTCCACTTCCCCTTTCAGTGTAGATATTTCATCACTCTCCACAGCCGTTACGTCCTGTTCGGTCTTAACAGGCAGCTTCTTGTACTGTGGCGATGAACACATGGTTCCCACCTCCATTGACAAATCACACAGCCTGGTGTCAGGATCGCCGGACATGCATTCTGCCCTAGGTGGGCTGACTGCGTCACTCAAATCTCCATCCTCCACAACTGGGGTATCCAGTGGCTTTAAGGGAGATGTGAGGAGCATGTCCCTCTCTGTGGTTAAGGAGTTGACTGATGAACAGTGCTGAGCCCCATCTGTCGCTACCATATCCACCAGCAGAGCAGAACTAGAATCCAACCGTGTTGGCACTTGGTCTTTGATATCACTTCTCTCACCTTCCTTGGTGAGACCCGTGGTCATCGGTGGGGTAAGATCGCCATCATCTTCTTCAACCTTTGTCTTGGACGTAGGGTGCTGCTCATTACGAAGTGGAAGCTCAGAGTCGTCGTCCTTGCTGACATGTGAGTCAGCGATACTTTGCGGCACAGGACCATCATCTGCACTTGATCGCTGACGTTTCGGCAGATTTGTTTCCGATGTTTCGGTTTGTTTTCTTTTGAGCACAGACTCCGGTTCTGTGGGCACCAGGCTGGCCAAGATATCCTCTAAAGGCCGGCTGACGAGAGGGAAGAGGCACTGCAATACCCAGAGAGGAAACGCTTATGTTATATAAAGTATACAAGTGAATGAAAGCAATATTGCACAATATGGGTGTGCTTTAGTACTGTGATTATTGGCGCACCAGTGATGTGGTCAGACATGAACAAGCTCTAGCCAAGTTCCATGAGCATCACTGACAATAACATAGTTAAAGCAGCCCCTTAAGTGGAATATCGCTATTATACAACAGCTAGTTAAAACACATCAACTCAACTTCAACCAAGCTAATCATCTTATATATTAATGCCAGATTTAGCCACTATGGCCACAAAAGCCATACCAACTACTAGGCTACTCATGCCCGTATTCTGCAAGACCGTCTCGTAATCACTGTAAATGATTTTTAGGTTTTTACATAAGTGTGACAGCTGCATAATGCTCGTTTGAAGCAGTCAGAATGCTTCTTCAAAACTAGCATTTCAAAATACCAGTGTGTGCACTTCAACTCACCTGTGAATTTGTACACAGGGTGATGGTGTCTTGTACGTTGATGTGGTATGAGCGCAAAGGATAGTTCAAGCCTTTGGCAGCACACCAAGGACACTGCTCCAATGAAGCAGCCCTTTTCTGAACCTTTGTAGAGATAACAGAAAAATAATTGTAATGAAACAGACTGATTATTGTTATATTTTATGGAGGATTTGGCCTGCTCGCTTAGTTCTGAAGTAACATTTTTAATCCCAAGGATCCATGGGTGTTGGACATTCATAATATTACTACAACTGTGTCAATTACTTCATTCAATTGGTACAAACCTAAGACGTTTTACTACATAATCAATCTCTTCATTCTTTGACTTAACTGCAGGTATTGCAAAGATAGAGGCACAGTGAATAACAGTTTGAGTCTTTGTAATCAAGTAAATGATAAAACCTTTGCTGCAGGCCTCATACAACTCCTAGAGCGGAAGAGGAATGAACTGCTGCTTCCATCCTCTTCTTTTTCTGTTACGACTGCCATTTCTCCACACATTAAAGTGTTCAAAGGTATTGAGACATTTAAGTGAACACAAACTATGTAAAATACGTCATAGAAATCTATGGCTGAAAACTTTTGTTTAAATGATACATTTGTTCTTGTTACGTTGTTCATCTCCCACACACACCCACACACACACACACACCAGCTGTAGTAGTACACCTTTAAGTACAGTATCAACACATGCTTAGCATGTTCAGCATCACTGCAATCATGCTAAGGTCCAGCCTACAATTAAAACTTTCGCCTTTTTAAACCAAAGATTTCCTTGTTGTTCAATTTGGGCTCATACTGTTAATTTAACAGTATGGTTCTTTTTTCTGCAGGCCTAAATAAGCTTTGCACAGAGGACAGCAAGGAGAGGAATATGAGCAGTGAGTTCAACTGACTTTTCCCAAATACCCTGCCAGTGGTTGGGCCATAGCAGCCCCCAAACCAGTGTCTTCATCAGCCATTGGCAAAACGTGGATTATCTTCTGGTCTGGGACAGTCTGATGCCATTCACTAAACATTACCATGTCACTGCAACCGGTTTCATCTCCAAAATAGCTGAGGAGATAATAAAAGAAAATAAATCACCATCCTTGTCAGTTGTTTCTATAAACCGAGGTTTATAATATAGCCACTTTCAGCAACTCCCAACTGTACTGCACATACTACAAAAATATGCGACAAACTACTTCAGATTTGTGGGGGGTTCAGTGCAGGCGTCAGTCACAGTGAACGATAGTAAGTAAATGTCAAGTACCTCAGTGGCTTGGATAAAGCAGAACAACTCCCAACAATGGTTACTGTACACGACAGTTGCTGAAAGTGGCTAGCCAGTGGTTCTCAAAGTTGAGGCCTAGATTCTTCAGAAAACATTCTATCAGATTTAGAAGGCTCTCTGGCACAAAACACTTTCAGATTCGTCTCTGCACCCAAATCAATTACATGAGAATGTTTTGGGAACTACTGCTTTAAGCTAAAAATCATCAATGCTTCCTAGTTACCTAGTCACAATATTTGTGACAAGATATTAAATATCTCGCCATGAATATTGTGACTAGATTCAATTTGCCATTTTAAACATTTTTGCAGTATACTGTAAGACACAAGTGATTAAAACCCAGAAAAATACT
This sequence comes from Benthosema pterotum, assembly GCA_039105355.1. Classification (NCBI taxonomy): domain Eukaryota; kingdom Metazoa; phylum Chordata; class Actinopteri; order Myctophiformes; family Myctophidae; genus Benthosema; species Benthosema pterotum. The sequence goes on from CM076975.1 coordinate 17,967,111, forward strand.
CCTCATAATCGCTGAATCCCAGAGATAATATCTAGTCTCATGAAATATAAATAAAATATTGCATCTGTACTTTGTTGTGAACGTGATCCGGTCAAAATTACATCTAAGTACAATTGTGAGGTAAACACTTAAGTGAAATCACTGAATATACCTTTAACTATATTATGTCAACCATCTCAACTACAATCTGAACTTAACTTTAGGCGTTAGCAGGTTGGATTAAAACTCAGTGGTTTTCAACCAGTGGTCCTTCAGAGTCTTCCAGATAAATGATGGAGAGTTAGAACCAAATGGACCCTTATTAGTTCTTGAATTTTCAGTTATTGTTACACATCTGCATTACTTATTTTTACAAAAAGTCTACAAAAGTATTGGAGAACAGAATTAGTATTGAAAACCACTGACATAAGTTAGCTAGCTTAAGTTAGCTATAGCTGGCGACTGACATTAGCACGCATGCATTCACAGATAATTACACTCACGTGCAGTTCAAAGTCAAACCCTACGTGTTAATTAAAAACAGGGTAAAGAATACATACCTGCATCATAAATTATTGTAGAGGTGCACCAGTTGAATTATAATCCTCAACTCAGCCAGAGGTAGCGTGATGTTTCCATGTGCGCCTTTTTACTTTGTCGTGATTGAAACGCTCCGTTTCCGCTTGCCGGCACGTGTACATCAATCATTTTCTTCCCCCCTTTGTCGCCGAACATAACGTTCCGTTCCACACAGCGGTTGTATCGCTCGTGTAAATATAAATAAACCCACCAAGAGAACTACATCTACTACCACAGTCATGTTCGGAAAAAATAATAATATCAATGCTTAAAAACAAATCGTCGAGTTTAACGGAAAACCCACATTTAATCGTTCGATGTCTGACTGTTTAGTGGCACTAAATGAGGAATTATGCAATCAATGAAAATTCACACAGCGGGGGAAGAAAATCTCCTCTTTTACATTTTGGTTGGTTAATGGAGATTAGATTTATTCTAGGACGTGGCTGGGTTGACCGTGACTGGGTTTCGTACGTAAACGTAACTGCGTGTTCTAGACTTCTAGTAGATTTTACAAGTTACTAGAAGAACGTTAACCTCGCGCCACCACCAGGCTTTCAGTAGAACGTAGAAAACCAGCCTCTCGTCTCCCCCACTAGCTCTGAAATACAATTCTGCCTCCCCCTCCCCTCCCCTCCGTCCTGCTTCAATCTCTTGTGTAATGTATCCAGTCTCCCATCCCACTTCCTTATGTATGCCTCCTCCTTTACACACACACCCCCTCCCCATAAGCCCCTCCTGTATCTGCTGCTCTCCTGTCCTCTGTTTCCCTCTTCTTGATGATGACAAAACGCATTTGCATATCTTTCCTCGGGAACACTCATTAGAATGCATAAACTCGCATAGCCTTCAAGTCTCCTGAGCAGGCTAGCATTCTGTCATTTGCCTTTTCTTGAAGCAAAATGGGGCAGGGACAGATATACACACAGCATGTGGCTTGCGTACGGCTTGTGATTGGCATTTAAAATCAGTGTATCTGTCCCATTCTTAATCCAGGAATAAATTATACAACACCATTTCCTTTGTTTCTATAAATCAGTTGTCACGCCACGAGCATAATAAGAAATAATAGCGTTATATTTATTTGGAAAAGATTAAGCCTGTTTTTCCTACTTTCAAATTAAATATTGTTACATTTTAATTCCATGCATGCAGTATTTACGTTTCACATTGGCTTGGCTATTGAAAGGAACCTTACATACGACAGTGCACGCGCGCAGCCACGCACGCCCATGAACGTGCCATTAAAAATAATACATTTTAGAGCACATGTATCATTAATTGCTTCCTTGTATCCTCTGCAATTATTTGTAATCGAGTGGCAAACTTCATAAAATATATAGCCTAGTCTAGCAGTGTTGCCCGATATCTATAACTATAGGTCTAATTGTCCATTCAGATAATTTGAATTGTCTTTCCTGCACGGCTGTTATAAGTGTATTATAGCGTGCGCATTACCCAGATAGCAAATGCATTGATTCAACGTTGGATTCTGGTTATCTGACCAAAATCCAACGTTGAATAAATGCATTTTGCTATATGGGTATATAGGCTATAGGCTTAGCCTATGACACAGAACGTTTTAATAAACACAAAATAGTGACAATGCAATAATTAATGCCATCACTGGCAGATTAAAGCCAGAGGGGACACAACATTGATCAGCCATGAAGCCTGAGTTGGCATTGGCAAACAGATGTTAAAACAAACAAAAAATACAATAGGCTAGATCGACTACTTAAACTTTATTGTAGAAAGTCATTTCATGTATAATACATATAATACACAATAATAATATTTCAGAGATGTTTGAATTCAGATGTTTATTTGAACCAAATGACATCAAATTGGCTCATGTCATCTGTTGGAACTTGGAAGGTCAAAGCAAATTAAGATTGGCACCGTATAACTGTAAAAGGGATGTGCACATTGGGCCATCAGTTCATATAGTCCAGATGATCCATATGATCAGTCCATATAGCCTAGTCCATAATCAGTTCATAATGATGAATCGATCGGGAGTGACAACATTACATTTGTTATATATCTCATTAAGACAGTGCTTAAAGAACAATAATACTAATCTATAGTCAATGATGCACTTATAGGCTACTTTAATAATCCCATGGACTGGTACATGTTACCCCTATTCTCGTTAGCTTATAGCATAAAACACATTTGATCAATGAAAACAAACAAATAAACACATTTTGTTAATTTATGGGCCTGGAATGTAGACGCAAGGCCAAACTTATATAAAAAAAATAATGCAAGCTGTCTCTGCATATTGCAATATGTTGGGCTCAAAATCATTGTTAAATCATATAAATACTCACATTGGGCAAGTCCCCGTGCTCCCATCAGATTTAACATGCACGCTCCTGATTCGAATTTCAAATTTATTAGATGTAATCAAAGTACTAATTTGCAGGCATAGGTGACAATGGCTGAGGTGAACCCATAGACAATAGTGTTGACTGGTGGTGGGAAACGCCCACCAACATACTCCCAACAGAGTTATACAAGTGCTTTTCTCATCATGCGCTCCACTGTACATTGTCTCATTCACGTACTCCTTGCCTACTGTACTACACTGGGGCTCTCCATAGTGAATTCAATACTATGGCAAAACACACTACTACTACTACTAGCACCAGCGTGCTGCTCGGGCTTGGAGCGAGATGTTTTTGTATCCACGCGCCCCAGAAAAGCTACATGACGTTTCACAAAGGCGAGCCAATGGCGCCTCGTGTTCTATTAGAACAATGAAAAGCTTCCGTCCAATCGCGCGGGCCCTACTCCAGGCGCCGGCCAATGGTAGGCGAGCCCCACCGGGAGTAATGTTAGAGAGTGTCGGGCTGAAGACACTGCGTACCGCTGCTGTTTGTTCTCTCACACAGCCATTGCAGAGCATTGAGAGATACATACAGACATACACCTAGTGGTAAGTATCCCACATCAGACAATTCAAAGTGTCGGGGAGGGATGAAAATGGCATTAACATTCACGAAAAATCATAGTTACGCGTCAATAGAGGCCAAACGCAACTGCCTTTGCAGTTTCGATTTTTTTCCCGTTTTGACGGAACGTCAAAATAAATGGAGAAATTTATTTCGCTAACGCTAAACAGATACATGACTCCGACGGGGAGTGTGGAGTGAAGGGCTTTGTGAAAGGAGGAAAAATGGAAACTATTCAGCGGCTCCGGCCAAAACGTCGTTTTTTGTAAAAGAGAATAATTTTTAATATTGTTGTCATGTGTTTTGGGCAGTATCGTGGCGATTCGCACGGCAGTAATCGTGTAAAAAATAAGGAATGTCGAGCGGACAACTGGGCAGCGCTCAACACGGTTTAGCTAACTTACAATGCTAGCCATTGGCATTGCAGTGTAATGAGTGTATATTGCGAGGCTGGACGAATGTAAATGGTGAACACTGGAAAAAACACTGGAAATTTAGATAGGAAACACAAAACGTGGAAAAAGACAGAACATCCTCGAATATATATATAGGTTGAGTTATTTGACTAAATGACTAAGTGAAAAAGATGGGGGAAAAAATCCCCGAGAATCTGCGCTTTACTGTAATGGCTGACTGTATTCGCATAGGAAACAAGGCAGTGGAGGCAGAACGGGAGAGGCGCAGTTGTGGTCCAACTTTTTCTAACCGGGTTTTCTCACGAAATCTAACGAAAACTATGAAATATAACAACGGCGATAACAAGCCCAGGGTTTCGTCGTCGCAGCGGCGACATCGCGCTATTTTTCCCGTCATTTTAAAGTGTCGAAATCGCTGTTTGTAAAAGAGGTTGTGTCGCGCCGCCGCGGTCGCTCTGCCCTCTATTGCAGTGCAATGGCTGTGCGCTGCCGACACAAAGACAAGGAGCCATATTCTCCATGTTAGTGGATGAAGAACAAGCGGCCATTCCGCGCTCATAGGAACCAACTCTAACTACAACATAGCCCCACTGTATTACTATACAACACGGCCAGTGCAATGGGATTCTACCGGGAAAAAATGTTGACAGCTTCGCGGGCGTCGCGGACGTGTTTGTCGAGTTAAAAACCGAACATGAAGGCGGAGGGAGACATTTGAGGGGGACTTTCTTTCACGAAGAAGCCTTTCTCCCAAAATGGAAGAAGAAATATTGCCGTCGTGTTTGACCTCCTTTTCCTCAACGAGAAGCCTATGCGCCATTACTATTAGTTCAGTTCGGAGACTCCACACACATTACTCGCGAGTTGCATAGCGGTTAACACGGACAGGGAGAGAATTATTATGAAATGTGCCGAATTTTGATCAGAATTAGAAAAAAATATATCGAAGTCATATTCGACGGAAAGGAAAGACGATACGTCATACATGATGGTCACGTAATAAGAAATCAAGAGGTTTATATTTTTCCCCTTTTCTTTATTTTTCTTTATTTTTTTTAATAAACACATTTGTGACGTCTCCTGGTGTGATTCTTCTGTGAAGTAAACGTTATGCACACTCACAATGCTATTACTTTAAATAACATTTTGGGATTTTAACGCATAATTGTGTAGAGAAGTCATTTGTGCGCTACTCTTGAACTTCATAAACTTTTATAGTTTAGCACAGTGAAAGTGGCTTTACATGCTCACTGCTCACTTTACGTTCTAGTTGCGAGGAAACAATTATGATATAAGTACTAGATGACATGCCTAGTGAGTCACGTCTGACTAAAAACAATGATCTTTTAGGTTTGACAGCCAGTGAACCACTGAGGTTTTCCACGTTATGTTGAGAGTAAAGGGAAACAACAATGAAAGAAGATGGTCGTTTTCATAACATCTTCCACCAGACCCTACAAATCCGGATGTGTTTATTTAATGGTATATGTTTACCGACTCGAGTGTAGTATAGTTTGACAGCGGGGAGAGGAGATCAAATTGTAGACAAGCACAGTCCATTAATAGTGATACATGATCTACTTTGGTGCACATCTGAACATGAGCTCTAGGCTTTATGAATATGTCTGGGCAACAATGACAAAATCTACTACAGGGAAATGCTTACAATGTAAAGGATCATCTTTTGATTTAAATTAATAGTAGGGCTCTACTATTGTATATATTTGGTAGGCTATGTAGTTGAACACAAAAGTACATTACTCAATTAGTGTATACAGAGATCCAGTACATACTGTTTAAGCTTAAGAATACTTAGGAATAATGAGAGTAGGCATGGTTATTCCAGCATAATTATATTACTTGATTGGCATTTTCTTAAAATGGCCATGTTTGTTTTTAAGGTACTGAGTTATCAAGATGGGTAAAGATCCAACCAAGCCGAGGGGGAAGATGTCCTCTTATGCCTACTTTGTTCAGACCTGTCGGGAGGAACACAAGAAAAAGCACCCAGAAGCCTCAGTCAACTTTGCAGAGTTTTCCAAGAAGTGCTCAGAGAGATGGAAGGTATAGTAGTTTTTTTTTTTTTTTTTTTTTTTTTTTTTTTTTTTGCATATACACATGTTACTAGTCGATCATTATCATGTCTGATGGTATGGGTAGCTTAATCGCTATGTGATATTTGCGTTTCAGACCATGTCTCCCAAGGAGAAGGGCAAGTTTGAGGACCTGGCCAAACTGGACAAGGCACGATATGAGAGGGAGATGAAGTCCTATATTCCACCCAAGGGAGAGAAGAAGAAGCGTTTCAAGGACCCCAATGCCCCCAAGAGACCCCCGTGAGTTCGGCTCTCAACTCCTTTTGACTAGGCTAATCAATACTGTTCTAATCAAATGTTGATATTTTCACCAAATGTGGCATTTTGTGGCATGTCCAGAATGAGGGGGCTATAGCTATATGGTCCATAACGTAATTAAAGCCCTATGTAGTTACATTGTGACAAGTGACACATTCTGCCACAGCCCTGCTCACTATTCTGGCCCTTTTTTCTTCAGATCCGCCTTCTTCATCTTCTGCGCGGAGTACCGCCCCAAGGTCAAGGGTGAGAGCCCTGGTGCGACCATTGGAGATGTTGCCAAGAAGCTGGGAGAGATGTGGAACGGCACCTCACAGGAGGATAAGGTGCCCTTTGAGAAGAAGGCAGCTAAACTGAAGGAGAAGTATGAGAAGGTAAAGAAATGGTATTAAATCATCATCAATCTAAAGGCTCAAAACATACTCTCAAGGTGAAGCCTCGATGGTGAAAACCCTTCACCCAAACTCACTTCACCCTTGAGTATGTTTGAGCCTTTACAGCGTACTCTCCATTCAGTATATTGCTGGCTGTAAAAAGGGTTAAGTTGTTTAATAGACACAAAGTAGGATAGTGTGTAGTGTTCATAGATTAACTTATACCGGTATTTCATTCCCTGCACCACAGGACGTTGCAATGTACCGCGCCAAGGGCAAACCAGGTGCTGTAGGAATGGCAAAACCTCCTCCCAAGATGGAGAAGAAGATGGACGATGATGATGACGAAGATGAGGATGATGACGAAGATGAGGATGACGATGAGGATGACGACGAGTAAATTCAGTTACATATTGTGCTAATTTCCTTGTTTATAAAGCATTTAATCCACTTGTACACACTTCACTTAATGGATAAAAAAAGAGTTAGTATGTTGGGGGGAAAAAACAAAATGAAAAGGCTGTGTATATCAGTTATTTTTAAGCTGTACAGTTGTTTTTTTCTCAGTTTTTGTATAGTTAACACTACAAAAGTAACGTGTCTGTATCTTTCTGCCAGTCTTATATTTTCCAGTGGTAGTTCCTAGACCACTATCCCACCTGGTACAGTTGAAGAGGTTATAGAATGGCCCAGGAACAGGTGGGCTCAGTATTTACCCTAGCTAGAGGTGCACAGCACAAAAAAAAACTTATGAGTTCAGTCTGAGTGTCTTTTCCCTGTGTTCTTTTTTTCATGGCATATATCAAAATTGACGTATTCAAGTTAATTTTCTTTTGAGTACCACTGTAATTTTCAAAAAAAGAAGACAAAAAAAACTTGTTTATTGTTGGAATTTAAATTGCTTATGATGTCAATAAACATTTTGTAATAAATCTCTCTATTTTGTAATTAAGGCAAGACTAAATATGTATAGTCTGTCTAAATATACAGTATTTGCCATATATTTTCCAAAGGTTAATGCTTTTGGTAGACAGTTTCATGTTGTGCAAAATGGGGGGGGGGGGGGGGGGGCACTGTAGGCACCCAAAAGGTATAGAAATAACATATAATACAATTGTAGATATCTTTGCAATGACGTAGTATATTTGACAGTGTTCCAAATGCATGTGGGGCGTAGCCACATGGTTCTAGCAAAGAATGTTGGGTTTTCTTATTTGTTTATGTCTGCAAAAAGCTGTCTGAGTGGGAGATGTCATTACCGGTACCTACTGTTATGCACACCATGTCCCGTGAAGCTGCTCTGGGTGAAAACAGCCCGTGCACACATAGACGTCAAAGGGCCCCCTCCAAGCCCCTGTTACCAGTTTGTAAAACAACTGCCTCAGTTTCCAGACCACGACCACGAATGCATAGTATGGTGTAAAGAAACTCCTTAGTTCTGCCCATCCTGAACTTGAACGCATGTGTTGAACAAATTTGTTTTAGAAATCCCATGTCGTAGGCTACACCTCATCCACCGACAAGAGCAGATCTGCAAGCTCTCAACGTGATACGTTGTGATACGCGCTTGTAGATGAGCTATTTTCGGCTATGTATATTCGCTGTTTACGCTATGTTGGACCAAAAGTGCCCTCTTATGGGATTTCAGCCCCCTTCCCCTTTTAACACTGTGCACTTCCCTGGTGAAAACAGTCGAAATTGTACTTCGCCGTACGGCGGCATGCCTTGCGCAAAACGGACGCACGTTCACAGACAAGGATGAGTTGTTCACAAAGCAGAACGCTTTCGTGAGCTTGTAGATCGGCGATTTTCGACAAGTGAAGCGGCGGCACCGTCCATCCTACTAGGCCCATACCGATCATAGGCCTGAGCCCCGGGTGGGCGGGGCTGTGTAATGTTCATCAAAACAGTCCATCAAAAGAGCGCGTCAAAGCGAGCTAGGATGGGCAGGCTCATTATAATAACGAGCAGCTATCGTGGCTTTTTCTTTTGCATTTTCTTTTTTTTCTGTGTAAAAAAAAAAGCCTAGTCATCATCTGGGGCTGGTGGTCCCGAAACCAAAGCGTGACACTAGGAGGTCAGGATTGATAAGATTGCAGTTTATCGGATACATTGTATATAGGGGAATTCCACCCATTTTCCAAAAATACAAAATGTGAACCAAATGGACCTTAGCGGGTCCATTTGGTTCCATTTGTACCCTCTCAGGAAAAAGGGGTCTGAAAGAAAAATTAACCATTAGCATGGTGAAATACATCTTGATGATGTCATCAGATGTATTTCACCATGTTAATGATTTTTTCATACCTCCATTTTTAGGAAATACAGAATTGGGGGAACTTTTTTTTATCATGTCCACACAACATCTCTAAGGTATATTAATGACATATTAAAATGTTGAAAATGGGTGGAGTTCCCCTTTAAAGGCTAGCCTAAACATCACAGGTATCAGAAATGCAACTTCATCACAGCCTCCATCGGATTCTTCATCATAGAGAAAATCGGAGCCAGATCAGGTCAGTGCGCTAGTAGTGCGCTGCGCTCTGCAACTTTTTCTGTTGGAACACCATGTGTGTTTGTGTGCGGCCACGGTACTCTCTGTGGAAGAGGAACATCATCTATCTACGGTTATGGGTCGAAACAACTATTTCCCAAAGTGGGGTCGATGCCATTAAACGGCGACCTAGTGCATGCCAAACAGGGGATCTTTCTTTGAAATTCGAGCATCACGTACGAGAGCCGTTGAAATATTCTCTAAATTATAGCCTACTGGGCGGGGCTCCTGGCATGTCTTTTCAAATAGGGGTCCGTACGCCTCAGCTTAATTGGTGTCAATTTGGAGGTCCTTTGACATAAAAAAAAAAAAAAAGTTGAACCACTGCGTTATGACCATATTGAAGACACATTGGATGATGTGAAATGTTAACAATACCTTCACATTGAATGTACTGTTGAGGAGTGAAGGCTGAGTGAAGGTATGTGCCATGTGTTTTTATCTTTATCTATTTATTTAAATACCGCAACTCTAATCGGTATAGGCCTACATTTAAATAGTCTGATGAGTGAATGAGCAGCAAGCTACAATGGTGGCGGTGCCATGCTGCTTGGATTTATGAGATGTGAGCGCCCTGGCCATTCCAGATGTTTGCTAGAAACAGAGAGAGATGAAAAGACTGCTGAACTAATATAAACGGAAATTCGAGATGTTAGGTACATTATTATTAAAATGTTGTTTTACACTCTCCCTGTTGTCATCAACATTGTATAAATAAGACTTGACACCTAAAAAACATTAGCATACCTTTCAGGAAACGAGAATAGTAACTTGTTTCAGTGGATCCAAAAGAGTGAAAATATGATATCTATAAGCTCACAATGCAGTGCAACTACATTGCAACCCTACTACACTTGACCGTTAAAACAAAGGATTTTGTTCACCATTTCATGAAAAGTGTTTTGGAAATAGAGGTCCCTATATTTTCACCAGTGTGTAATAAAAAGAAGGATATTTTTCTCATCCTCTTTGAGACTGATTAAATCTAAATGTCTCAGTATAAGAGCAGGGTTACAAGATACAACCACATATCATTATATTGTATTAATATACTCTACCATACAGATAAAAATCTTTGTATTTTATAAACAGATCAAAATCTGTCAAGATCAATGGTACTGATACTGACTGTTTTTGTCTCCACCAGACACACACACACACACACACACACACACACACACACACACACACACACACACACACACACACACACACACACGTGTGTGTGTGTGTGTGTGTGTGTGTGTGTGTGTGTGTGTGTGTGTGTGTGTGTGTGTGTGTGTGTGTGTGTGTGTGTGTGTGTGTGTGCGCGCGCGCAGATGACTAACCCCTGCCTCAAATTCTTCAGAACGGGCTGTTATATAGTGCCACCATCTTTACTATAACACATTTCATTACATTACTCGTGCACATTCATGCATGTCACACAAATCAGTATTATTGTCATGTGATCAACATGGATCCATCCAAATTCCAATATTCCATCCCAATTGGCTAAGATTGTCTCCCAAAGCTTGAGTAGTGGTCGTCTCAAGCTGCTCTTACCTCTAACTGTGCCGATTTGTGTACAACCTTTGCACTCAATAAAGACCAAGGAAAAAACTTTTCCCTGCAAGAAAACAAAAACAAATGACAAAAGACCCTACTTCCGAGTTCCGGCCTACTTCCGATTCAGTCATAGGCTATACAAGTTGTAAAATAGGAGTTTCATTTAGGACACAACATAAATGATAAAACATGGAACTGTGCAGTTTTGGTGTGTACTAAATTATGAAAATGTCATGGATGATGTGACTTATTCATTTCAGATGATAAAAAATGATGGGCTGAGCTGATGATATAATGTATACCCATTTGTATATGTGTTCATACATACTGTATCTGCTCTAGCAGAGGTGCATTAAGTTGTAATATCACATCAATATCACGTCAGTTTTTTTTACATCAATTTCCACATCAGTTGCACATCATGACTTCCTTTTTTTATTTATATAGAGCCCCCCCCCCTCTCTCTCTCATTCAGGATGAAAAGAGTCCATTTATATAAGAGGGATTATCAAAGCCCGGTAACATAAGGATATTGTTTATATAAACACACTCAACTACTGTATACAGTGCTGTAAATCAGTGGTTCTCAAACATTTTCATGTCAAGGACACTTAAATTGATGCGTATTTGGCTGCACATCCCCATTTCAAAATATATTTTGCCAGGGCACCTCATGAGAGTATGATGATGCGTTGTGAGCTTGTAGATGGCCAAATGGACAACATAGGGTTGAAAGTGGTTAAACTGTTCCTCATTTTTTCTCAGACCCCTCCGGACACCTCAAAAACCCATGGGGCCACTTTGAGAATCACAGCACCATAACTCACAGAGCTCAAACCAAATACATTTCCATGATGCTTTGTGTCTGACTATAGCAACAATGGAGCTCACCAGTTACAGTAAGTCTGATTCTTCTTTGACAGTCTTTGTATGATCGTCTCTTCTTGCATATAATGCAGGAGAAAACAATCCTATTTCCTCTAATACTGCTCTGTGTGTGTGTGTGTGTGTGTGTGTGTGTGTGTGTGTGTGTGTGTGTGTGTGTGTGTGTGTGTGTGTGTGTGTGTGTGTGTGTGTGTGTGTGTGTGTGTGTGTGTGTGTGTCTGCAGACGGCTGTACTACTATCTGCTTAGCCTTGGACTGCTGAAAAGTCCTTTTGATATCAAACTGTCTGGGGAAATAGCAGACACTACACTACTGCTGACCTCTGCACCGCTTTGATAGAAAGAAGCCAGTCAGTTACTGCAGCTTTAAATGGACACTGCTGTTCCCCCATGGCTTCTTTTCACTTCTGGTTATGTCATTGTGCTTAATAGTGGGGAAATTGTATTTTTTCGATTTAGAGGGATGACACAATGTTCCTTTGTAGGCTAGCGTCATCCAGGACAACAGTGTTTGCTTCTGGAGGGAAAGCATTGTGTCCTAAATTAATGTTGTTATGCAAGTGAGTGCACGTCAACCACTAAAATGATGGGTACATGTTCTGTTCACAGGTCTACCCTGGGAGGAAACTGGAGGAGGCCTGTAGCGATTCTGACGTGCAAATCGGCTGTCTGACAGTCCAACCTGCAGGGTATAGAGGCGAAAGACTAATCAAACCATCAACCATCTACCTTGTAGTAGCTGGTAACTGGTTCCCTCTGAAATCCTCCCCTCAGCAAAGCCTGCTTTAAAGGTAACAGAGGCAACTTTTAAGCCAAACATCAATATAGATATAGTCCATAGCTATACTTTTTGCCTTTTCCCCCTCTATGTTGCGTCTACTTTGATGCGCTGCAGCTGTTTCCCTGCAGACAGACACTTGCTTCGTCCTGCAGACGGCCCAGAACTTTGTCGTTGTCAACAAGTCATGGAATCAAAACATTCGTCAGGCTCAGGAAAGGCGGTGCCAATTTGTGTGAGGGAGGCGGTTGTGTGGGGGTGGGGCAGCGCTTTAGCCAATCACAGCAGAGCAGTCTCCAGCAGATTCATAATGAGCCAATAGGGTGGAGGTGAGGTGGAGTTAAGATTTTGTTTTTAAACAAATCTGTTTACAAACACAATGTTGTTATATGTACAACATAAGCAGTTGCTGCTATTACCTTTAACATTTGACAAGTAGAATATACAGGTATATACTTCACAGATGAAAGGAATCATGGCTGTGGCCACAGGCAAAGGGCAATAGATTGTCTGCTGTGTATAGTGGAGGATTTAACCCCGAAAAAATTGCCGTTAACTTCAAGTCATGACACAGATAATCCCTTTGGCATGGAAGTACCTTAGGGTGATAGGAAAAGATTCATCCAAAGAGACAAGCTGCATCACCTTTCATTTCTGAAATATACACGTTTTTCAAAATGGCCGCCACCATTCTCAGAAATACAGCATAGCCCATAGCTTTGCTTCTGTTAGAGCTATAATAATAATATTGGTATCAAAGTACACATTTTTAGGGTCAAGGAATCCAATAAAATACATTTCAAGACTAAAAAACTCAATATTATTTTCGTTACCATGACAACTGGGGTAAAATGTGCAAATTTCATTCAAAAAATGTGTTTTAACAGGGTAACTTTGTACCCCCTCACCTGCTAAAACTTCCATTTTGTTTTCTCTTTGGCATGGAAGTACCTTAGGATAATAGGAAAACATTTATCCAAAGAGACAAGCTGTATCACCTTTCATTTCTGAAATATACACGTTTTTCAAAATGGCCGCCACCATTCTCAGCAATACAGCATAGCCCATCTTTTGCTTCTGTTAGAGCTATAATAATGATATTGGTGTCAAAGTATACATTTTTAGGGTCAAGGAATCCAATAAAATACATTTCAAGACTAAAAAACCCAATATTGTTTTTGTTACCATCACAACCGGGGTAAAATATGCAAATTTCATTTAAAAAATGTGTTTTAACAGGGTAACTTTATACCCCCTCACCTGCTAAAACTTCCATTTTGTTTTGTCTTTGGCATGGATCTACCTTAGGATAATAGGAAAACATTTATCCAAAGAGACACGCTGTATCACCTTTCATTTCTGAAATATACACGTTTTTTCAAAATGGCCGCCACCATTCTCAGCAATACAGCATAGCCCATATCTTTGCTTCTGTTAGAGCTATAATAATAATATTGGTGTCAAAGTATACAATTTAAGGTCAAGGAATCCAATAAAATACTTTTCAAGAAAAAAATAATAATATTGTTTTCATTACCATGACAACTGGGGTAAAATATGCACATTTTCATTAAAAAATGTGTTTTAACAGGGTAACTTTATCCCCCTCACCCGCTAAAACTTCCTTTTTTTTTTTTTTTTTGCATGGAAATACCTTAGTATAATAGGAAAACATTTATCCAAAGAGACGAGTTGCGTCACATTTCATTTCTGAGATATACACGCTTTTCAAAATGTTCGCCACCATTCTCAGCAATCCAGCATAGCCCATAGCACCATGTTAGAGGTATAATAATAATATTGGTGTTTAAGTATACGTTTTAAAGGTCAATCAAGCCAATAAAATACATTTCAAGCCTCAAAAAACAATATTGTTTTCGTTACCACAACAACAATTAAAAAAAAAAGTGTTTTAAGAGGGTACCGGAACTTTATACCCCCTCACTTGCTAAAACTTCCATTTAGTTTTCTATTTGACATGGAAGTACATCGAAGTACAGGGTAATAGGAAAATATTCATCAAAAGAGACAAACTGCATCACTGTTCCATTTTTTTCAAAATGGCTGACACCATTGCCGCATTTACAGCAATACAGCATAGCCCATTTATTTAGTTCTGTTAAAACTATGACAAAAAGTATGGTGAAGAGAATTTTTATGAGGTATAATATAAGTTGTAGAAGAAACAGGTTTTAGCAGGGTAACTTTCCACCCCTTCCAAACCACTCTAATTTTTCATTTTTCATTTAGCATGGAAGTCACAGGGCATGGCACCATAAAATAATAATAACTTAACTCTCCGACACACTGGAATACCATAAGGCAATAAGGACATTATCAAAATTAGACAAATTACTCTTAATTTCGGAAATATATGCGTAGTATTTGGACTTCAGTTAAAGCTATAATAATGGTAAACCTCAAATTGTACATTTTTATGTACCATTTTGTATCATGACAATGACGTTTCAAATCCTATATAATGTATATGAGACAAGTTTAAAGCTGTTTTAGACTTTCATCAACTTTGCATTCAGTGTTCAACGTACCTCACATGGGGTCTGCATGGGGCACCTGTGTAGAGGATTCCGTAGCATAGATTCAGTAATAAACATGTGGGCATGGTTCAGACTCATCTGAACTGAAGGCTTAGATTTCTGCTATGATCATGAGCTATGAACAGTTATAGTGGTTCAGAAATTCGGTTAGGATGCCACTCGAGCTTCTCCCTACAGAGAGTTGCACATCACACTGGGAGGAGACCCCAAGGCAGAACAAGGATAGGCTTGAGGAATTACACCACTCATTGGCAATGGAATCCCTATAGATCCCCCGGTTATGAATGTTGCTCTGGAGAGGGAAGTCTGGAGCTCTCTGGTGGAGCTGTCACCCCCGTGATCCAACTATGTATATAAATGGTTGAAGATGGATATATGGATATTTTTTTTAATGTTGCATGGAATGCAACATTGGACAATACCTGAAGAGTGACAGACTTCGCTAGCTTTGTCACTCATTAAGAAAGGAAACCATAAGATGTGTGCCATTTATACTGTAGATATGATTGCTTAGTCCCCCAAACAAAGTTTACACTAATGTATAGTACTAAAAAGGAGGTTCTAGACGATAATCAAACTTCTTCAAGAGGAGCAATGTGCATTCTGTTCTGATCATGAATCTGAATAGCTATTCATTCTTGAATATGGGGTGAGGGGCTCTTTGTTGTGGGTCATTCAATCTCTGTACACCCAAAGTAAGATCTGTGTCTGTTTCGTGAGATACTGTGTGTTGGGCAGTAACTCACAAAAGGTGACACAGCATTGGTCCAAATTTGACACTTACGTGTGCATATTTCACCATCAATCTGACGATAATGACAAAAACATATATATATATATTTTTTAAGCATATAACTATGGACATGCAGCTTTGTGTGTGTTTGTTAATTCAGTGTTGCTCACCTCAGAGCAATGCTATTATTTTATTCACAGACACAAAGATGGGATCTGATGTATTGCTATATTTGTGGCAGACATTTTAAAAACGTGTGTATTTTTTAAATGAAAAGTGATACAACTTGTTTCTTTGGATATTTTTCCTATAACCCTAGGTATATTTTACCACTGTTGTCATTGCAATGACAAATGTATTGGTTTTCTTTTTATTCAATTGTTTATTGAATTGGATTACTAGGCAACAAAAATGAATTGGATTACTTGACACAGATATTATTATAGCTCTAACAGGAGCTCTAATTGGTGGTGGCCATTTTGAAAACTGTGTATATTTCAGGAAAAAAGTGATGCAGTTTGTCTCTTTGGATAAATCTTTTCCTCTTCCATGCCAAAGACAAAATTAAATGAAAGTTTTAGTGGATATAAATTTGCACTGTTAAAACATATTTTTCAAATGAAATTTGCATATTTGCCCCTGTTGTTGTGGTAACAAAAACAATATTGGGTTCTTTAGTCTTTAAATGTATTTTATTGGATTCTTTGACCCTAAAAATGTATACTTTGACACCAATGTTATTATTATAGCTCTAACAGAAGCAAAGCTATGGGCTATGCTGTATTGCTGAGAATGGTGGCGGCCATTTTGAAAAACGTGTATATTTCAGAAATGAAAGGTGATACAGCTTGTCTCTTTGGATAAATGTTTTCCTATTATCCTAAGGTACTTCCATGCCAAAGAGAAAACAAAATGGAAGTTTTAGCAGGTGAGGGGGTATAAAGTTACCCTGTTAAAACACATTTTTTTTTCAATTAAATTTGCATATTTTAACCCTGTTGTCGTAGTAATGAAAACAATATTGGGGTTTTTAGTCTTGAAATGTATTTTATTGAATTCATTGACCCTAAAAATGTATACTTTGACACCAATATCATTATTATAGCTCTAACAGAAGCAAAAGATTGCTGAGAATGGTGGCAGCCATTTTGAAAAACGTGTATATTTCAGAAATGAAAGGTGATACAGCTTGTCTCTTTGGATAAATGTTTTCCTATTATCCTAAGGTACTTCCATGCCAAAGAGAAAACAAAATGGAAGTTTTAGCAGGTGAGGGGGTACAAAGTTACCCTGTTAAAACACATTTTTTGAATGAAATTTGCATATTTTACCCCGGTTGTCATGGTAACGAAAACAATATTGAGTTTTTTAGTCTTGAAATGTATTTTATTGGATTCCTTGACCCTAAAAATGTATACTTTGACACCAATATTATTATTATAGCTCTAACAGAAGCAAAGATATGGGCTATGCTGTATTGCTGAGAATGGTGGCGGCCATTTTGAAAAACGTGTATATTTCAGAAATGAAAGGTGATACAGCTTGTCTCTTTGGATAAATATTTTCCTATTATCCTAAGGTAGTTCCATGCCAAAGAGAAAACAAAATAGAAGTTTTAGCAGGTGAGGGGGTATAAAGTTACCCTGTTAAAACCCATTTTTTTAAAATGAAATTTGCTTATTTTACCCCGGTCGCCATGGTAACAAAAACAATATTGAGTTTTTTAGTCTTGAAATGTATTTTATTGGATTCCTTGACCCTAAAAATGTAGACTTCGACACCATTATTATTATTATAGCTCCATCAGAGGCAAAGATACGGGGTATGGTGTAATACTGGTTCATTGTCGGCGGCCATTTTGAAAACGTGAATATTTCTGAAATGAAAGGCGATACAGCTTGTCTCTTTGGATGAATCTTTTCCTATCACCCTAAGGTACTTCCATGCCAAAGGGAATATCTGTGTCATAACTTGAAGTCAAAAGTTGATTACATCCTCCACTAGTAGTGGCTGCCATCATCTGTTGATAACTAACTGTATGTATAGAACTGGGCTGGCAGTGCCGAGAGAGCAGACAAATACAGCAGGCTTAGTTGCACAGCAACTCTCAAAGCCCTGTTAATCCCGGCCACCTGCACTGGTAGTAGGTCTACTCGATTACTGTGGAGTCAGAGTGACATCTAGTGGTGTCATTGCTGCAACAGCACTAATTGATGAGCAAAATGGTCATCACACCCGGAAGGGTCTTTCCTGTCCACATACAGGTATAAGTGATACATTGGGCTAATATCACACATGCACACACGTTCAAATTGTAATTTTGTTTGTCTCCTGGTGGGTGGGAGAGTATGTTTTGCACTCCACCTGTGTCTGTTACCAGCTAATCTCTGACACTGTTAATCCAGTCGATGCCAAACTCACACTCCCTGGATGCCAATGATGAACCTCTGCTCCACATTTTCTACAACGTAGAACAGCCTGTTATATTGCCACCATGCTGTTGTAGAGCACTACACATTTCTGCCTATAAATTCACTGAGCTGCATGAAACGTTGCATGCACCATCCCTAGAGGACAAGGATGAACCTTTGACCTGTGTTTTTCAAATCTGCTTTTTATAGCGCCACATTTCTTAATATTACTCATCCCAACTCCTGCAAATCGCTATACAGTCCCTACAGCCGTGCGCTCAATACGTATCTGTCTGATATTTCATATATTCCATCTAATTGTCTATGACTTTCAAAGTTTGCAGGATTTGCCTGTTTTGAACAAAAAGCATTAAATCAGGAACAGTGAAGAACATGCCACTAGGAGACCACAGCCTGACCTGTTGGAGACCTGTGCCTGGAAGGGCACTTTTCCCAGTTTTATTCTGAAGCTACACTTACCGGTAACTGTCCAGTTTGTTTGACTAACCTCTTATACCACTTGGTGGTGCTGTTGCCAAACAGATGCTGGTTCTTTCTGGGACATTATTATCCATGAATGAATGCAGACCACCAGCTCCCAATGAAACAACCTGGATTTGAAGTGATTCAGGGACCATGTGGAACCGCTCATCCAATGTCCCTCCTTGGGCTTGAGGCATGTGTATTCTGCTACACTTGCAATATGCACTGATTTCACCTCATTAGTGAGTGTTATATGATATCCATCTACAAACGATCCCTAATCTGCAGTAGGTCTATATGCTCAGACACACGACTGACTGAGAGACTGACTGAAGTATTTGTTAACAGTTTGCAGAATGGGTACATTTAGCATGAATACAAAGACTGTTGATGTGGACAGCACATTGATAACAGGGTTCACCATTTTCAGTTCATCATAACATTTAGAGACTTACAAATATTCACTTCTATATAAATTCAAGGTTTAAGGTTCTTTATTTGTCACTCCAGTGTATGTCAGGACATATACAGGGATGGAATAACGTTTCCATTGTTATGAAATCAAGTAAGGAGGCAAAAATGGAAAGGAAACATACTACAATAAGGGGGAAGTGGGGATAAAGGTGTCCATACGTGCCCTTTGAGTGCAGTTTTGAAAGAGTCAAGGTTTCGACTCTGTTGGTAGGGCATTCCACATTTTGGGGGCATAGAAGTGGAAAGAATTTAATCTGTTGTTTCTATAGAATCTGGGTTAAACAATGTCACCGTTACCATTATCTAAAATAGCCGGTCTACAAGCTCACAATCCAATACATGTTTCCAACACGAGGTATATGGTGAGGCATAAACCCAGGCTTTAGTCAGACATACCCATGCCATGTTTAGCCTATGACAAACCATAATCATGTTTGAGCCTGAGCGATCCGCCCATACACCTCCACAGAGAGATTAAATGTGGCAAAACATGAGACTGTGATACTAGGTGTAATGATTTAGTCTAAGGGAAAGGCCCCTCTGTCAGCCATATGAAATCACTGTCTCAGTGGCCATTGTGGTCAGTGTCCTATCCTGAGACGGGGAGGCCGAGGACACGCTCAGTCCCTTGGCCGACTCGCACAAGGACTGTGAAAATGAAATCCAATGCCTCCCCTTCTTCCTTGGCACTCAGCATCAAGGGCTGGATGCTAGTGTGTCATGTTGAGGGGGGTATTCTTGAATATTAAGCTGCCGCACACTAAGGAACCAGTAGACAGGGCCCCTGAACTACTTATGGCCACATGGCTTGAGACGCCTTGCTTCCCAAGGCCACTTAGATAATGAAATCACCGATATTTCAGCTGACTAATTTGGGAGAAATCATGCCCTTTTGTGTACTATATACTGAGTATTTATAACATTAGCGGTCATAATTCTAATACAGCATCTGGGAGCAGCAGCAGTCATAGTCTTGTCCAAAAATATCAAAAAAATAATGACACAAGTCATGAGACAAGATAACTGTCATTGTACCAGAGCCCGAGGCACATCTTTAAAAAACAGTAATCCATCTGTACTCACAGATGGCTCTATTGTCCAGAGCGGCCAAGGGAGGATGGTTTAATGTCATACACGCCCGCACATGCATGCACACAGGCGCGCGCCGCACGCGCACACACACACACACACACACACACACACACACACACACACACACACACACACACACAGAATGAGCTGTCCCGGGACTTGAGTGGTACAGTAAAAAAAAACAGAGAGAGAAAAGAACAGTCCAACGTTTTTCCTCACACACTCGGTGTGCCCGTGTGCGTACACACGGGCGTGTGCATGAGCAGCATAAAAAGAATAGTTGCATTCATGAATAACCCAGCCCACACTACGGCCATTGTGCGGAGCAGTAAGACTGGGCAGGCAGGGGAAGGGAGGAGAGAGAAAGAGAGGGATGAGAGAATGGCAACGGGGGAGAGGAGAAACACCAACCAGAATTTCAATCAAGGCTAAAGAAGGCTGCGTCGACACTTTCTGTTGAATCTAGTGCATGTTGCATGCAATTGCACTGTAGAATATATAGTGTGTATATACAGTATATATACTTGTTTATGGCTGTATCCTGGATGGGTTTTCTCTCTGTCCCGATTGGATGAAATCCGTATCCTGACCTGAAAATGAATTCTGCACGAGGAGCCCCCCTGTGACTGAACCAACACTCTCAATGAGTAATGTGGGATTATAAAGATAATTAATTCTTTAATCAAATATATTTTGTATAATTCCAAAGAATGTGTGTGCCAGACAAATGAGACTTTATTACAATTATTTAAATCTAATAATGGAGATGTAAAGCATGATGATTAAGTTAAACTACTTCACAATCAACCGTGACAAAGGCAGTGCACTTCAATAATCTTTATTTAAGTTTAGAGATGTAATCCATTTGAAGTTCCTTAGAGGGAAAAGGGGAGGCATTAGTGCTATTTACAATTGGCTTGAAAACTTTTATTTCTGTACAGATTTTGAAACCCTGATCAATATAAACAATATACTTAAGACCTAGTGCTGTTACAAAGTGATTCCTTAAAGCAAAACATAAAATAAAATACAAATTACATTAAATTATAAACAGCTGAAAAAACAAGACCAAAAACAGAGCACAGAAGAGAAAAAAAATACCGTCTGTCAATGATTAGGGGTGTTTTTGCTGCTGTTAAGTACAAGACATTGTCAGCGAATGAGAGTAAGAACTGGCTAGAGGCTAACCATATACACATCGGTAGACTAAACATCGATATACTGTATCTCAACAAGATCTAGAGTCATCATGTTCTATATATAAGATTCATATTAAATATATTCTACAGTATGTTACCTTAGTCTGGAACATTATTCCCCCATTGGAAAAATATAAAATAAAATAATATATATTTTTATGTACTGTATATATTTTTTTTATTCAATGATGGAGCACATGCTTCGGTTGTGCAAAGGGGAAAAACAAAACCTTCGGAGACGAGGGCGGTGGGGTGGGGGGGTGTAAGAGTAAAAGTAAGTGAATTTAAAACTACAAATAATAAGGAACATTTCATTCCAGGTTGATTTCCCTGCTGGGATTGCAAATGTCAGCAAGAACCATCAACAACACTGTGTTAAAATGAGAAGTTATTATCAATGATAATAATAATTGATAGAGTTGTCTTTCCTTTCTTCCTAATGGGGAAGGCAGGGATAGATGGATGGACACCAGTGTGAGGGTAGAAGGCCCACTTATACTCGGTGGATAAAAATAAGGACAGAGCTAATGCGTCCTTACTTGTCCGTGCTCCTTTCACAATGTGTGTTGTCTGAAAGCCTACGTAGGCACAACATACGTATCCGTAAAGGTGCAACAGCGCAGGGGTCAGTGGGCATCCCATGCCAGACAGACACAAATCACTACACAGTGAAGACAAAATAAGGTAGAGGTGATATTCAGATGTCTACTATCTGCTTTCCACCCCTATTTTCTGCCTCTTTCTTGGACACTACATCCACGGCACCTTCCGTACGGAATGTAGACGGCACCCGGGTGAGCAGTATGGGTTAGCGCCCCAGCCTGTGTCCTCCGTGAGGAGGAAGCCCAAAAACCTTGGTGAGGCCGTTAGGAGGGCCATTATGATTCACTGCTCCTGAATGAAATGCTGGTGCTGGGAGTCTGGTGCAACGCACAGGTCCTGTGCCAACCTGGTGAGAGCAGGAGCAGACCTGGTGAGACGTAGGAGGGGTCTGGACAGGAGTCAACCCACAGAGCCTAGTCCTTCCATGTGCCAGAGTATGGTTCTCCCAGTCTCGGCAGAGTAGTTCTGGAGCGGTGGATTGTGTGGCCTTGGGTCTTTCCCTAGTGGACTGACCGAGAGTAGCTACTGGGACGTAAGTCGGGACTTGATCAACCCCGGCTGGGTCGCCTGAGTGAGGGGTATGATGTTGCGAGACCCGAAACCCCGATGACCTTGGGATACATCACTGAGGATACGTCCCAGTTGCATCCATGCGATGTATCTTTAAGCCTTTAGTTTCTATTTATAGTGGCTCATAGGAATAGACTATGTGACAACGGGTATAGTCTGGTGACCACCGGAGAGACGGGTGACAGCCGGAATGTAGACGGCACCCGGGTGAGCAGTATGGGTTAGCGCCCCAGCCTGTGTCCTCCGTGAGGAGGAAGCCCAAAAACCTTGGTGAGGCCGTTAGGAGGGCCATTATGATTCACTGCTCCTGAATGAAATGCTGGTGCTGGGAGTCTGGTGCAACGCACAGGTCCTGTGCCAACCTGGTGAGAGCAGGAGCAGACCTGGTGAGACGTAGGAGGGGTCTGGACAGGAGTCAACCCACAGAGCCTAGTCCTTCCATGTGCCAGAGTATGGTTCTCCCAGTCTCGGCAGAGTAGTTCTGGAGCGGTGGATTGTGTGGCCTTGGGTCTTTCCCTAGTGGACTGACCGAGAGTAGCTACTGGGACGTAAGTCGGGACTTGATCAACCCCGGCTGGGTCGCCTGAGTGAGGGGTATGATGTTGCGAGACCCGAAACCCCGATGACCTTGGGATACATCACTGAGGATACGTCCCAGTTGCATCCATGCGATGTATCTTTAAGCCTTTAGTTTCTATTTATAGTGGCTCATAGGAATAGACTATGTGACAACCGGGTATAGTCTGGTGACCACCGGAGAGACGGGTGACAGCCGGAATGTAGACGGCACCCGGGTGAGCAGTATGGGTTAGCGCCCCAGCCTGTGTCCTCCGTGAGGAGGAAGCCCAAAAACCTTGGTGAGGCCGTTAGGAGGGCCATTATGATTCACTGCTCCTGAATGAAATGCTGGTGCTGGGAGTCTGGTGCAACGCACAGGTCCTGTGCCAACCTGGTGAGAGCAGGAGCAGACCTGGTGAGACGTAGGAGGGGTCTGGACAGGAGTCAACCCACAGAGCCTAGTCCTTCCATGTGCCAGAGTATGGTTCTCCCAGTCTCGGCAGAGTAGTTCTGGAGCGGTGGATTGTGTGGCCTTGGGTCTTTCCCTAGTGGACTGACCGAGAGTAGCTACTGGGACGTAAGTCGGGACTTGATCAACCCCGGCTGGGTCGCCTGAGTGAGGGGTATGATGTTGCGAGACCCGAAACCCCGATGACCTTGGGATACATCACTGAGGATACGTCCCAGTTGCATCCATGCGATGTATCTTTAAGCGTACCGGTCCCCATATACCTGTATGTGTCAATACAGACGTACATGGTTGTATAAGGACAAGTAACAGTATGGAGGAATGGTCGTTGCCCTATCCTTCCCCTCTTCTGTGTGAAATGGTTGAACCTCCATCTAGACGCTACTAAGTATGGAGCGATGAGTGACTGTGAGGAATACTGCTTGTGTTGTGAACACATACATAGATGGGATCCATTCTGAAAGGCATAAACAGGCCAACAGGGGGATGGATTAAAGGGGGGATGGAGTAGGTTAGAGATGGGGTTGAGCTTTCCCCGACTCAACACTGGCCGGTCAGTGATCTGCGTGGGCTGCTCCCCGAAGAAACACCACGGACCAGTCAAAATAATGACAGCAACACTGGTGGCGTGTTTACACATTAGCTAGTGTACCAGGTCAGCTTGTACATCTGGCGACACCGCCAACAGTCACGACACTGCTGACAATGTTACGCCAGCAGCATTATGCACGGCCGAGTAGAATCTGCTTGTTCCGCTTCAAGCAAATATCTATCTTTACTCCTGTGTGCATGTTAGGGGCACACGCAGAGGAGGGCAGTAGAAAAGGACACGTGTGTGTGTGAGCCTATGTGTGTGTCTTTGTCCGAGTTGTCTTATGAGGCACATCATCACTTTATCTGTTACACCAAAGCACACACCACGGACAGCTTCTGAACGTTTGTGTGTACGGATGAATGTCGGCATGCCTGTGTGGGTGTGTTTTGGAGGAACCGTGCACTGGTCAATCAGAAATTCTGACGGTCAATATGAGAACAGGACCATGCCACACGAATGCGGGCAAGCCAACGGGCTAGCAAAAATACCCTAATGGGACTGTTACTGCAACAGACCGGCCAGGGTTAGCCGAAAGAAAGAAAGAAAGAAAAGAAAAGAAAAATGTTTTGCGTGTGCAGTATGTGCGTGTATGTCGGTGGGTGTTTTTAGAAGGCTTAAAAACATGTACACTTGAAACATAACACAACATATGAAAAAACTCTACTGATCCAGTTCTTCCAATCCTGTTCCGATAATCAATGGAGTAGTTACAACAAAGAAATCAATTCCATCGTCGATGATGAATGCCCCGTTCCTAAATTGGTGTCCCGGTGTCAGCCTGAGCCTGCCTTGCATGCGCTGTGTGGTGTGTGTGTGTGTGTGTGTGTGTGTGTGTGAGTGTGTGTGTGTGTGTGTGTGTGCCCGTGTGTGCGTGTGTGTGTGTGCGCGTCTGCATTGTGGAACAGGCTGCACAGCAGGGGCGATGCTTGCTAGGTGTCCGGGAACGCAAGGAAGAGGAAGAGGAAGGTGGTGTTGAAGGCGGAGGTGTGTATTTACAGAATGACACAGCAGTTGCTCTCCCCGGTCTTTTCTCGATTCCTCTGACCTGAGAATACACACACACACGCACCGGATACAGTCAGATCAATAGATCCCTGACTAAACATAAGGTCACGAGTCACGACCCATTGCCTACAAACGTGACAGAGAAAGAGATGAAGAGAGAGAGGGAGAAAGAGAGAGATACATTTCCACCCTCAGTTTATTTGTGTCTGAAGAAAACCAATTAACATTTCAAAATGTTCTTAATATAATAACCAATCTAGTTCACACTCACAGTGACTTTTCAAGTGGTCAATTCATAATGTATTTTTAAAAAGTTGCAAAGCACTGATGGATTTATTTTGATTGATTGATGCCACATACAACTAGCCTACTTGCATATCAGTCTGGCGTCTGGACCCAGTAAATTTGTACTTCAAAGCATTTCCCATAAATGGATGTATTTGAAGGTACTGCATAAATGGATTGTAACACCCAGTCCAAACCAGATATGTGGTCTGGTCGGCGCAACCTTGTAATACCAAACAAATGTTTTGTACTTCCCAGACTGCATCTCAGCCAAATCAATACAAGTTTGTACCAGTGCATGAGAGGAGACATTTCTGGTGATGGAGAAAATAAGCCAAAGTGGATGATGTCAGAATGGCATGCTTTACATCAGCAATGTTTAGGCAGAAAAAAAATCTTTCAAAGTTGAGTGAACAGACTGATATATTTCCAACGTTCAGTGAATGGATAAAGATATATTAATGTGTTGTGACAAGACAGTCTGGGAAAAGAAAAATCACCGTCTCAGTCCCCATAAGGCATACTGTGACTGAGTGACCAAAGATCAACATGTAGCTTGAAGGGGGATCAAATGAGGCACTCTTTCTGACTTTTCAGGACATCCACATTCACCACATTTCTCACTGGCTTTTATGGTCCAACTACCCACAAAAGTGGTTAAAATGACCCACTATTTTCAACTTGTCACATTCTTGTATAATTCCTTATTTTAATGTTGTGTTTCCACATGTTGTGATGACACATTGAAAGTGTTTAAAAGTTGTGGTAATGTGACATATGTGATATTCACTTACGGGTTGTTCAAAACAAGACATTTGTTTAGTCATAACTTGACAACAAAGGATACAAAGGGCTCCATTTTCGTCACACACCAAACCCCTTATCCCTAACTTCTTTGCCTTTTTTTATTTTGAAAAACGTTTTGGAATAGTTTAACAAGTCAATCTATTGACACGTTGTGAGCTTGTAGACTTGCCATTTTAACTGCTGAAAAATATATTTTTAAATAGTTTAAAAAGCAAAGAAGTTAAGGGATAAGGGGGTTAGCGGTGATGAAAATCTAGGCCAAAAGTCTTTGACAGCATAGATCGACATTTACAACGAATATTTAAAAGTACTGTCAATCGACAAAAAAAACTAAATGCATAGGCCCCTAATCCCAGTGCTACTACTGTAGGCGTTATCCCTGCCCCTGCTCTGCCCGGGCCTGGAAGCAATTGACATACAATTACCCAGCATGGTGACCTTACATCACATTATGAATTCTAGACACCAGGCTATGTCCTGTGGATAACGTTTTAGAGAAAACTGGTTATTTGCAGCAAAAATGACTGTTGAGGAAACAAAAGCCATGTGTGGAGAGAGAAATCATGGCAGAGAATAGAGTGCTCCGAGTTGTTTGGCGTGTGAAAGGCCCGCTGAAAAGAGGGGGGGGGGGTATAGCAGCGGCGGAAAGCTGGTTACCTTGGGAATTTGGCTCAGGCAAGGTCTCTCTGGCGACTAAGTGCATCACTGTGGTCTTCCCCAAGGGCAGTTTGAGAGCTGGCAGAGAGAGAGAGAGAGAGAGAGAGAGTGAGAGAGAGAGAGAGAGAGAGAGAGAGAGAGAGAGAGAGAGAGAACATGTGATGGAGATGTGAGCCACATCCGTGATTCTAAAAGTCACACATCCTGGCCTATGATCATCTGACACGCTCGCAATCATGCCAGTGATGCATGTGTTGCGTGTTAACTGTGCTTGCTAATATGTGCGGGCGCAGTCAGCTGCCATTGTTGGACTTTGTGTCTCAGACAGATCCTAACAGCCTTTTATGGCATAGTCTGGAGACACCAGGAACATGCTTCGTCTGCACAGCCTGTTTGTCTGTCTATAGGATATATAGTGATGGCGTTGGGATTATGTAAGACAAACACTCTTGGAATGAGAAAAATATCGGGGGGTATGGAGTTGGAAGCGATTTCTTATATAACCATGTAAAGCTACTATTGCCTATGTGCAAAACCATCCCAAGTGTTGAATTGTGGTTTTGAGTTGACAGGCCCTTTTTGGTGTTAACATGGCAACCTAATTGACGTGCCAAAAAGCTTTTTAAAGTATATATACAGTATTTTCATGGGCATGTCATGTGCTCTAACTGCACAGCCGTTGTGATCCTCTGGTAGATCACAATTTACCTTTTGGGCACCCCTGGCTCACAATGTACTGTGGCCGGAGGCCGTGTGAGCATGTAGATCCACTATTATCAGTAGGACTTTTGCAGCAGGACTTTGTATGTCACAGAGATGTACAGCCTTTTATGGCATGGTGGTTCTAGATGTGTACACATCTACTCAGACAGTCTGTCTGTCTCTACAGTCTGTCTGTGTGTCTGTCTGTCCCCTAAGGAGTAGACCAATCACAGCTCATACTGCTACTTGCGCGACGACACAAAACAGATGGCCTTATAGATGGCTGGAGCTGGGAATGCTCTGAGGAGTGAAAAGTGAAACCTGCAAGCAAAAATAAAATATAAAAGTCTATTTCTCAGTGAATCTCTCTCAAGTTATGGCAGCTTATTTTCTTTTGAGTCACACTTTGTACTTTAAGTATTTTCTACAGAGCATACGGCAGAGACTCATCCAGGCTGCGTAGTGTGGCTTCCAGACTCACACCGCATTGAGAGTTGAAACCCATGAAAACACGGGAATGTTTCCACGTCATTTTAGACATTAGTGTTCTATTCAAAACAAATTGCACAAGCTCACAGCGCGTCACGTTGTGCCATGGTGCAAGCTTTTTTACATCTGCTATTTTTTTAAGCCGGCGTCAGAGTGTTCAAACATGCTAACCCAATGAAGGGCATCAGTTGGTGGTGGCAGTATTGTGTCAGTGACTAGCCAGGGACAACCTTATTTGCTCTATTCTTAGGTCATACTCCCCAAACCAGCATGACCGAAGAACGAACATGACCAACAAATGAATATGTTCTATTATCTGTCAACTGAAAGCCTAAAAGCAGCTTGAGCTATTAAAGTAAAAAAAGGAAAGAAAACAAACCTTTGTGTTAATTAATGTAAGCATTCGTAAAGAGTGCAACCAAATGGATGCTTACGGGTGCATTCGGTTCAATTTGTGCTCGCTCGAGTCAAGCGAACACCGGGGTGTGTAGGAGTGAGGCCCAGGCAGCTGCTTCAAAAGAAATGGTAAACGCTCTGCATTTCTATGGCGCCTTTCTCCAAAGTGCTTCACAATGTACATCACCCTTTCAAACACCGATGGCGGAGGAAACCACGCAATGCAAACATCCTGCTCACAGTGAGCAGTTAGGCCTTCACGTACTCTTTGACACCCAGCTATGGAGGAGCCGGGGATCCTGCCGGGAAACGTTCTGATTAAAAGACGCCTTGTTGACGTTGAGTTGTTATAACTTTCAACAGGTATGCCACTCTATATGTGAACTTTTTGATCAATGTTTGTTTTGTTTTGTTTACAAAAAAGTAATCAATAGAACTCTATAACGAGCACTATAACAATCAGAAGTGAGGCCCAAGCAGCTGTCTGGGCTTCACTTCTACACAGTGTGTGACGCATTACCAAATATGGAGTGTGTGCATGGACACATGGATGCACAGACATTTCAGCCTGGCTTACGTTGTACATACATACTGTAGCAATCTCGCTCACTGCGTTCGCAATCACTCATGGAAATGTAGCAACATTGGAAACAGAGACATGGAGCATAGAGTCCTATACTTACTACAACAAAACATCTTAAAACAAACTAGAAATCTTCTCCTCAACGGTCAACACCGTTTTGCTTCGAAGTAGGACTAGTTTTGGCAGCCGCACCAAGTGAGGGGGTGCGTCACGTCCGCTCTGTTGCTTACTCATGAGCAGTTCTGTTGTTCCAGACTGTGTGATGAAAGCATTTGGAAACTGCGAGAGTCAACAACAGTCTGGTAACGCAAGACTACCGATGAAACTAACGAAGGCTCTCGTTCCATTCACTGGAAACACTCTGTGCTACACCTGTGAGTCTCAAAGTGTCCCTGAGCGGGCTCCAAATGGGCTGGTACGGTGTGTGAGTGTACAAGTGGACCCGCAAGTGTCCATTTGGTTCCATTTGTACACTCCCAGAGTTTGAGAACCACTGCACACTAAACAGAACAGAGCCCTAGTTATTACCATTGGTAACACCTGTGGTGGAAGAGTGGAAGTGGTCCGGGAGGGAGGGGAGGTAGAAAGAGTTATTCTGTGTGCGTAGAGCCTATTGCTGGTCGCAGCCCCGTAGTCTCCTGCGGTTCCGTGGCCCGCAGCCTGACGGCTGCCTAAAAGCCCCTGCTCTTCCCCCGTTCCTTTCCTGAGCAGCCTCCTCCTTCCTCTGTGTTCCTGGATTTCCTCTCTTACTCTCTGTCTCTCGTGTCAAAGCAGAGCTTGTGTCTACAGCACTATAAGGTGCCTCTGTTCTGTTCTAGGGGACCAGGAAAAGACAGGGGGAACTTTCCAGAAATGCACCGCTGTGTGTGTGTGTGTGTGTGTGTGTGTGTGTGTGTGTGTGTGTGTGTGTGTGTGTGTGTGTGTGTGTGTGTGTGTGTGTGTGTGTGTGTGTGTGCGTGAGGCACTGTGTGTGCTGCGCGTGTGATTTCTCACCTCCTAGCGTTACATTGCCATGTAGAAAACGGCCCTGGTAGATGAGTCTCAGTATATTCGGACTGCTGACTTGTTCCTCCTCCCAGTCTGAGAAAGAGAAAGAGAGACACGTTCACGTTTAAATCTCTGGGACTACTTTTCACACACATGCACGCACATGTATACACACACACACAACACTCTCTCTCTCCCTCTCTCTCTCTCTCCCCGCTTTTGTGTGTCGCCGTAGTATCACCAAGTAGGGTGTTAATTTACGGGGAGATAAAAAAAACCTCAGAGATAAAACATGATGGGAGATATGCTTGCGAGGTTCCTGGCCAACAGCGGCGATAAGCGAGATTTAAAAAGAGACAGCTTGCGAGAGAAGAAGAGGAGGAGGAGGAGGATCAATAGCTCCAGCATCCTGTGTTCTAACTGCACTCTCGCCACATCCTCCTCGCCTTGTCTCATTTCACTTCCTGCGTGACGTCCACGCCGGTCCGACTCCACTGATCCCCGTCTGTGTCTATAGCTGCTCCATCTGCGGTGGTGGGAGAAGTGCTTGCATGTTTTTACTTATCTTAAGCATGAATGCTGTAAAGTTCAATGTACCTCAGGTACCACTCGTAAAGTTCAAGGCTCATTGTGGCCCATTTCAAGTTTTCAAAATCCTTTCAAGGTAGTGTATCCACAAGCATACAATACAACAATTGTCAGATTGTTGTTTGACTATTTTCATAAGGTCAAAATGTCTAGGTCTGTAGCACTTAATGTATGTTTTGTAAGAGAGATAAAGTAAGACAGAGTTATGTACGACATTGAGGGTACAGAAAACAGTCTGGTCATGTGGTTCATGTACCGTATCTTTCACAAAACAACAGTAAGTCTTATAATCCAGTGCCTTATGGATTGTTTGACTGTAGTAGCTTCTATCCTTGACTGCAGTAGCTTCTATTCTATGCGCCTTATAATCCAGTGCGCCTTATATATGAAAAAAAATCTAAAATAGGCCATTCACAGAAGGTGTGCCTTTAGTCCGGTGCGCCTTATAGTGCGGAAAATACGGTACTCGCACTAGCCCTTAGACTCCAATGCATTCCATAAACCTCTGGTTGACCCCTATGCCTATGTTGAAGTCTATAGAAGAAAAGAATTGTGGTAAATCTCTCTAAATAGCTCTGTTGGATGGATTTGGCCATTTTGAATAGCAAAAATATGACTAACACTGAAGGAAATTCTATCCAAACAAACAAAAATCAAAAGGCACAGAGAAGCAGAAAGAACGGTCAAAAAAGGTCAGATGGAAGGAGGCGGAGGAGAGCCTAAAGACAAAGGAGTAGGGTTTAAAAGCAGAGGGAGCAGTGGGCAGGGGTGAGGGGGGGTCTGGCCACCAGATGTGGACTCTCTCCAGACCCAGTACAAGGTGTTAGTGTTTCACTACAGGCTCTCTGCAGCACTGAAGAACCCAACTCTAGGCAGAACAGAAAACACATGGCTTTTACACTGTGGAATTCTGAGCACCAGTGTGCCTCTGAAGAGTCGCTAATGGGCGAATTAAAACAGAGGATTCCACAATGCACTTCTCCAAACCAGACCGCTGTGCGCATCGGAAATGGGAATCGAATTGACCCTGAGCCCCCGATGCGTAGCGCAGGGGGCAAGCGCCGTAATCTCATTGAGGCTGCGACGCTTCCTCGCTTGCTGCTGGGCCAATCGAGTTTAATCCAAGTCTTCTTCCGAGCGCATGAGCTTGCGCGAGCCTAATTCAATGTTCTGTCATACTCCGACTACCTGCTACTCGTCCGCCGCTGGAAATGTCTTCCAACAGGCAATCGAGTAGGAGATAAATGATGTTTTAATTTGTTCGTCGTACAAGCTGGCACAGGATCAGCTCCCACAGGAGTGTGAGGAGAGGAGAAGGGTAGTAGAATATAGGATATAACTGTACATACTGTAGCGCAGTGGCTTTCAACCTTTTTGATACCAGGGCCCACTATTTATTCAGAGTTTGAGCCACGGACCACCATTTGAGTATACATTTTAGCCCCACGGACCCCAAAACTAAAGATTTATTTTGGTTTTGTCCACAATTCCAAGCTGGATTTGGGAATCAAAACAGTCAAACATACAGATCAAAATGATCATTAATCTTCTACATTCTCTAGTTGTCTAGGCTTGGGCCAATTCAGATGATGAATACTGTATTTTAGCTCTTGAGAGTGTAAATATGAAACCAAATTTGGTTTCATTTTTACGACCACTACCCACTGGTACGGGGACCACTGGTGGTCCCCATACCACTGGTTGAAAACCACTGCTCTAGTGCATATACATGGGCAAAAATAATAGCAACAATAGCAAAAATAAACCGACAAGCTCAAAACGTTTTGAGCTTGTAGATGGGCGATCTTTGTGTGGAACTATAGAGCTGAGCGGTCCCGCCCCTCTCGTGAACAACTCAGGTTGTGACAAATCATGACAACACACACAATGTTTTGGGACAATCAAATAATTTGTAAGAAGAACAATGAAACAAAAAGTGTTGTATCCTGCTGTTTTTTCGTCTTGTTAATTAGATATTGTATGGTAATATTGTGTTTGTTGTCATTATTTCAGACGACCCAAGTTGGCTTTCTCTGCAGGATAATCATCTTTATATAGATCATCTTTCGAAAAGTCTATGAGCAAAATGAATGGGGAATCCATTTTTGGAGCAGGGGCGATGTTACGAGAGGGGCGGGACTGCCAACTTCAAAGTTGCCTACCGCTGCTGTAGTGCACTTTTTCTCAAATATTTAAATGGGTTTTTGTTATTTTATGATTTTTTGTTATCTACATTTGATTTTTTATGGTCGCACATTACTTAAACTGGTAT
>CM076975.1:18005052-18122137 GCA_039105355.1 Benthosema pterotum
CCCTACCACCCCCCACTACCTCCCTCGGGGGGGAAAACTACCTTCTCTCCCTGCTCTCTCCCTTCCACAGCGGGATCCGTAATGAGGTTTCACAGCCAGAGCAGGGAAGTCTATTCAATTAAAACTATTTTCTCCTCTCTTAACAAACAGTTCATGCGGCGAGGTGAGAGGAAGCACGCACATGCAGTCACGCTCACGCGCGCCGATGAACGCGCTCGCACGCACGTCCCCGATAAATCATTGCGTGCAAACACGACGGCGTCACGCGTATACAGTAAATAACAACACGCACGCAGCCAAGCGCATGCACGCGCTCATGCAAAACCGCACGTGCACGCTCACAGACACGACGGTTTGCTCTTCCGCAGGCTCACGCACGCCAAGGACCTGCAGCAGTAGAAACACAGTGTCACTATGCAAATGAGCTGCTTTCGCTCGCATCTGTTTATTCAAGGACAGGTTATTCATTAGCCACCGATGCTCCGATATACTTAGTTTACCAGCAGGCCCCCAAGGGGGGTTTATACTTGGCCTCCTTCTTTTTTTCACTCCATACCTTTCTGTCTTTTACCAAGAAGTTTTGAGCCTGAACTTCTGCCTATTTTTGCCCAAATGTTCTACCTGTTATGTCACACCCAGAGAGCAGGGATGCAGATTTGCCATGAAGAACTGCAGATCTTTTCTGCCTGGATGTGAGACGATGTCGTAGCTTGCTTATCGCTGCTTGCCATGCCCGACATGTGATGGATGAATGGATGAATACAGAAAGAAGGGAGGCTTCCTGTGGGACCTCATACATTCATACATTCTCCTTCAACGTGGAGCTCTAACCCTGCTGGGGCTGAGCATGAGCAGAGGAGGTGGGTGCTGTAGGGATGATGATGAATGATGGTATCAAACCTTTTAAAAGAGCTCTCGAGCCAAAGAGGTCTATTTTGTGAGCGGTGCTCATTGACAAAACAGAAGTCTAATAAGGTGCCTTCATTATAAAGGAACTCCTATGTCTCACTTTGAGGCACTTGACATTGAAGACAAAAAACACTGACAAGACAAAAGGAATGGCATTTGCATAAACGCAAATGTTGAAGGCAAAAGTGAGGACGCAAATTGTGGTTGGCTGGAATGACATTTGCAATGATTTAACTGGTTGAGCACAGAATGTGACGTATGAAGTATGTGACCTATGTCAATCTATGATGAGGTATGATCGTAAGGGCGCCAAGACTTCACACTGCGGGTGATGTTGTAAATAATTCTCTCCGGACGTCTTCAAGACACACACACACATGCACACACTGTCTGTTCTGTAGAGTCAGACAGCTAAACAGTGAACAGCGGTGTGGCTCTGGCACAGAGCCGCCTGCTAACAGAGTTTGCGAAATCCCCCCTCAAATGAAAGGGAAAAGCCGGTTGTTCAGAAACTACCTGAGACATAGATTACAGCCAGCTCAGCAGGACTTACTCGGCAGGTGCTAGCAGCGTGCAGAAAAGCCTCCGAATTAATTTAACTCCCAAGCGAGTAGGTATCTGTGACTTCACTGAGCCACCCAAGGAGAGGATGGAGGGCCGTGCTGCTGGGTGTGCACTCACTGTATATGAGCAGGTGATTGATGAAAAGGCTGATAGTGAAACAATGCCTTAGGCAGCGTTCTGGAGTGTATATAAGCTCTCCGTTTTCCTCTGGGGGGGAAAAAAAAGAGTGTTTGCAGACAAGAGTGTGTGCGCGTCCATGCATACGTGCGATATTTGTTTTTCTTTAGCAAAAACTATTTAACCCTGAAAAAGCTGCAAGACCTTTCTGTTTGCAGTTGCCTTTTGAAGAGTTTATATAAAGCATATGCAGTAGGCTACATAACAAGGCATATTTATAGTAAGTGCATTTATTTTAAAAATCAATGCCAAAAGTCATCCAGATAAAAACGGTCTGTCCCGGACCAAATAAAACTCCAGGCAGGTGTTGTCCTGTTCAGCAGGTTCCAGTGCGTCATGGAACAGCTCCCAGTGCAGCACCCATACTGTGTCTATCATCATGGAACAGACTTGGTGAAATGAATGGTAAATGGTGGATTTGTATAGTGCTTTTATCCAAAGATTCACACGCTTTCATACACTGAGGGCAGAGGAAAACCATGGGAAACCATGCAAGGTACCAACCTGCATGGTGGGGCTCAGTGTCTTGCTCAAGAACGGCTTTGACACTAACTCTGACTTCTCCACATTAAGAAAAACAAGATGAACTTACATCATTTTGACAGGTCCTTCCTCGATCGGGTTCATGCATCTCTGACCCATAGGGTCAAAGACACATCACAGGATGTTGTCTATGTTTGAAAAGTGAGTGCGCACGATGTTGACAAAAGAATCAGGAAAGACGAGATATATCCGACGCGACGAGGACGAGATACGTATCACGAGGCGCACTGTGAAAGGAAGCTAAGCCCCAGATATCTCTATCTGCACATCAGTATTTCATTTATCCAGTGTGCTCATTGCTTGATGAAGGAAATGAAACTTCATAGTGAAATAATTGGTAATACACAGCACGCACATACTGTAGGCCTAGAGTATAAGCACAGCAAGAAGTCACTGTCTAGTTTAAAATAATCCCATGACGACAGGAATGGGACCTGAAGAACGAGGAGGTCTCTGATCAATTTCCAGGCGCATACCCATACGGGAGGGAGTCATAGACATGATACAAGATTCTACAAAATGCCTGTGTCTAAATCCTGATGGTTTTCAGAAAAGCCTCATGTTTCTACGTCAGTTTCTACGTCAAGGATCCCCCAAATCAGTATATTATGGTCACGGGCACCTACTAGAGGTCACAAATACAAGTTTTGAAATCTTTCTCCTCATCTTCACTCCTCTTATATCTCTCAATCTCTGCCTCTCTCTCTTCCTTCTCTTCATCACATTCTATTCCAGCATCACATACAAGTGTATCTACATGTGGTATGTTTAAAGATTTGATTTTGTCCTTTTTTGAATACTGCACTAGGATCATGTCAGGAACCTATTCATGCCACATTCTACCTATGTATAGTCTCTGTGCTTATGTACAGCTGTAATCCAAGCAACCCGAGAGCCGCTCAACCGACAATTTCAAATTTGACACATACATAGACTTCATATTTGGCCATGCCTGACAAAGAACTCCATATATGGGCATTAAAGAGGTAGATTTAATAACTGGGTGGGGCATGCATTTGCGACTTGCATCATTCCAGTGCCCTGTGCAGTGCACTGCTCATCTGTTTAATTTGGCTTCATGGCAAACAATTTGTTTTCCTCTCACATCTCACTGCTTCTTTTCCTCTTCCTGTCAGACGATGTGATCTTTCTTTGCCTCAATCATTACTTAGCTCCGATTCGCGCAATGGCCCTTCATTCACCTATAAATCGCTGCTCCTCCACTCGCCGCCTCTTAACCTATCATCTCCCCTGTCTGACAACCCAGATCTCTTTCCCTCTCTCCCTCCCTCCCTCTCTCAGTGGAAACACTCACAGCTGAATTCCCCTCGCCTGACAGATGCCAGGTTAAATGCTTTCAATCACGCGTTCTCCCGCATCCCTGCCTCTCTCCTCTGCCATGACACCAACCGCTTCCGCTGTCACGGCCTACTGTGGCGTGTCAGAAACGGAAGAATGACAATGACAGCCATGAGCGGGCCTGCAGAGTGTTCAGCTTCCGAATAAAGACGCCATCTTCGGTAGTCACACACAGGTTTGCTGATATCATGTGCTATGTGTCCATAATTCCATTGGCAAGATAGACATGGAATTGTAGTGCCCTTTTCAACCTTTTTCATCACCAGGGCCCACTATTTATTCAGAATTTGAGCCACAGACCACCATTTGATGACATTTTAGCCCCACAGAGCCAAAACTAAAGATTTCTTTTGCTTTTGTCCACAATTCCAGGCTGGATTTGGGAGAAAACAAAACAGTCAAACATACAGATCAAAATGGCCATTAATATTCTACATTCTCTAGTTGTGTAGACTTGGGATAATTCAGATGGTGACTATTTTAACTCTTGAGAGCGTAAACACGAAACCAAATGGACCCGCAAGGGTCCATTTGGTTTCGTGTTTACGCTCTCAAAGAGTTACATCTGGTTAACCAACTTTTCATCATTTAGCCTGGGGAGCGCCTGGAATCCTCTCAGGGACCACAGGTGGTCACTGGTCCCCGAACCACTTGTTGATAACCCCTGTTGTAGTCTATTGTACTGCAGAGGGCACACAGGACCACCAAAAGTTTTGTAACTACAACGGCCTGATACACATTTAGTGTCTACTGTGACAGGAAACACCAATAAAAGCCGCATTAGTATTCACTTCAAATGACTGCTCAACTCTCCTAGGGAAGACAAATTAACACACTAAGTGTAGGCTGTGAACCAGCTGCACTGAAAAATGCATTTCCCCAAAGGCCAGTCACAGTACAACCACCACTGTTAGGAATAGCTAATAGAAACTGCAGGCTCTCTATTCCTGAAAAGTTGCAATGCAAAAACTGCAGTCATTGTTATAGTTATTAGTTAATAAAAAACTAGTCCTATACCCGTTGTAATATATGATCTGGATGTATAGGCCTAGATGACATTGATTGGGACTTTTGATGTTGGAAAGCTGGATAGAACTTATGTTATAGACACTATTTATTCAGGATTGTAGCCTCGGAGGACCACCATTTGATGGTGAGTTTAATCTGTCAGACCCACAATCAAGGATTTTCAGGTTTTTGTTCACAATTTAGGAGAGATGGCAAAATGTTGGTCAAAATAACAATTATTCTACATTTTATAATTGTTGAAAATGAATTATAAAATGGAACCCCATAAGGGTCCTTTTGGTTTTATTTGAACTATTTGAAGAGTTACAAATCTATAAGGGTCCATTTGGTTATCAACTGACCATTTAGCATTTAGCTGTATGTGGACCACCTGGAATCATATCAGGGACCACTGGTGGTCCCTGGACCACCTGTTGAAACCTCTCTGCTGAATGGAATTGCAATAAACCCTGAAGGTCATTACAATTAATATGAATATTAATTGTAAAGTGATATGTTCCAGCACGCCTGCCGTGTTCCTGTGGGTTTGCAAGTTTGGGGGACCCCCCAGAGACCAAGTTGTAGACGACTCGGACCGTCGCACGTACACAGACGCACAGGCGTAAATGTGGCATTTGAATAATAACATTGGAGAGGACTGGATGCCGTGGGCTGCCGCGCGTTAATATCCAGGCGTTGCAGTGTAGTGGTAGTAGAAAGAAGTTGTAGGCGACCCGGACCGTAGTAGCGCGTGTGTGTCACCGCGCCATGCTGAGAGAATAGCAATATTGGTCAGTCGCCTAGCAGGCGGAACAGCGGTTGCAGTGTAGTGGTAGTAGAAAGTAGAAAATAAGTTGTTGGCAAGTCGGACCGTAATAGCGCATGTGTCACCGCGCCGTGAGATTGCCTGTGTTGCCTGTTGGTCAGTCGCCTAGCAGGCGGAACAGTGACAACACCGCTCCGTGCCGAGAGAACGTTGCCTGGGTGGATCAGTCGCCTGGAAGGCGAAACAGCGAGAGCAGAGAACACTGTACCCAGCGCCAATGGCTGTACCCGTAAGGGGAGGTTATACGGCAAACTGTGACCACAATAAATGTGTCTCTGTGACACGTGA
This sequence comes from Benthosema pterotum, assembly GCA_039105355.1. Taxonomy (NCBI): domain Eukaryota; kingdom Metazoa; phylum Chordata; class Actinopteri; order Myctophiformes; family Myctophidae; genus Benthosema; species Benthosema pterotum. The sequence continues at coordinate 18,010,727 of CM076975.1, forward strand.
TGTTACACATGATGTTTTTTTTTATCTGTATCCGGTGACACGTCATATGCGCGAAGATTAGTTTTTGACACAAAAGTATTAAAATTAAAATGATGGGTATAATATTTTGTGCTTCTAAGCCGCGCATATTGATGCTGGATGACAGGTCTGTGTGACTCGAGGTTCATTTAGGTTGTCCGTGCGCCGTGGCGTTACGCAAATGGAGACAAATGACACAGTACATTGCACAGGATGTAACAGACAGACACGCTTGCTTGAATTATATAGAGAGATATATATATTTTTTTTAGCAAAAACAACAACAAAAAATCTGCTGAATGATGGTGCCATTAGAGGATGGCCACAGCCCTCCTGTAAGACACAAAATGAGTAGATCAAAACACACCAAGGGCTCAATTTTCGTTACCATCTAAACCCCTTATCCTAAACTCCTTAACATTTTTTGTTTTTGTTTTGAAAAACGTTTTTGGAATAGTTCAACGTGCCAATCTATTGACACATTGTGAGCTTGTAGACTGGCCATTAGAACTATTGAAAAATGTTCTTTTTTTAATAGTTTAAAAAGGCAAAGAAGTTAAGGGATAAGGGGCCTAGCGGTGACGAAAATGGAGCCCCAAATACCTTCCACAACACACAATACCGTACTTCAACACTCATCTGCCTACATGAATAAATATTTACCTACGCGTATATGACACCACCTAGACCACCCCTCCTATACCCACAATATGATCACAATATGAAAACAGAAAAGATTGCCAAAGCCTTATATGTGCTTGTATGTCCTTGTATGGTATCTGCAATACCATAAAAGCTATTTGCTTTTACTTTGCAAGTTGTTTTGTACAGGAAACCACTAACTAGTCTTCACCACTTCCATGCTAGGTTATAGGAAACTAATGGTCATGGTGGCTGGATGTGCAGCACACAGTAAAATCTCCTGATCACTCAGTTACTCAAAGTGCACATTCAGTTCCATTTGTAGACTGCCAGACCATTACTTTAGAAGCCTACAGAATATTGCACAGTAAGTGTGTTAAAACCTTTAAAACCTTGAAAGCATTTTAAGGTTTAGTACTGTATAGCAACATAATGGCGCATGGGGTTAGAAATGTGTTTCTCAAACATAGCAGAACTATAAGCTCACAGCACATCACTTCATGGCGAGCTACAAGGTTGTAGATTTGGTATTAAAAACATTTGGACATTTTTGAAAAATTACAATCCTTTTAACACAGTGGTTTTTAACCGTTTTGATGCCAGGGCTCAGTATTTATTCAGAGTTTGAGCCACGGACCACCATTTGAGGACATTTTAGCCCCACAGACTAAAGATTTATTTTGTTTTTGTCTACAATTCCAGGATGGATTTAGGAATCCAAACAGTCAGACATACAGATCAAAATGAAAATTAATCTTCTACATCCTCTAGTTGTGTAGACTTGGACTAATTCAGGTGATGAAACCAAATGGACCCTTGCAGGTCCATTTGGTTTCATTATTACGCTCTCAAGAGTTACACCTGGTTAACCAACTTAGCTGGGGACCACCTGGAACCATCTCAAGGACCACTGGTGGTCCTCAGAACACCTATTGATACCCCTGCTTTAACACAACACAAGTTCACTTGCTGATGGTGGAGGGTCTGTAGTCAAATACATCATGTTTGGGGTCCTGGGCACGCAAAAGTTTGAGAGCCAGTGATTACGACTTTTTTTTTGGTAGAATATAGGCCTGGGGTCTTAACAAGGGAAGAGGACACAGTCTATTGGACAGTGTGTTAACAACGACAGCAGGTGTCGGCAGTCCTTCTGAGAGCCAGTGGAGCAGCACAGTAACAGGTGTACACCCTCTGCAGTGTTTAAACCGTTGCCAAGCGTGAACGTCATAAACTTAACGGCGCCCTTGACCATCCCGAGGACGAGGCAACTCGCTCGCCCCGTCGCCCGTCATCGCATGTGTGCTCTTTATCTCGCCGTTTGACTTTGAACGCGTAGGAACACTTCCTCCTCGTAGGAAACATTAACCGCTTACACCCCATGCGAGACCGCGCCTTGCCTCTAAGCTTGTAGATCGACTATTTATTTCTCAGAATGTTGGCCTGTTTTCCCCTCAAACGTCCGGCCTGTTAGCACATGCCCAGAATACGTACCGCGACGCGACACGGTTCATGATGTGGCTATTAAAACATCACGGACACATGATGCGACAAACAACAAAGAGAGCAGACAGAGAGACAGAGGGAGGGAGTCAAAGGAACCAGCAAGTCTGGACAAAAATAAAATGTGTATGGCGACACTCAGCCATAATAAATTAATGTCCCATGATTTACTGAGCCCGGCGGCGGCGTCATCTCATATGATATGAATGCTTGTGTGTGTGTGTGCGTGTGCGTGTGTGTGTGTGTGTGTGTGTGTGTTTGTGTCCGCCCTACTGGCTCAGTTAGTGGACGTACAACTATACTATAATCATGTTATTATGTGTTTGAGTCCAGCACATGACCCATATTTCATGTCACCCCCCCCCCTTCTCTCTCACACACATATTTATCGTCACTCTCCACTGAGCCGTGTAAAAGGAACAGAAATAACTTCTTCTCAATCTTCTCAATTCACAGAGAAGATTGAGAATCACAACAGTTGTTGGGAGAACCGGACACGTTACTAGCCCAGATCTGTTTATCCTACTGTATAATACTTGCTCTGTGCGACTGTGTAAGAAAAAACAGATTTAAACCCATTGTCCTGTCTAGATTTCTAGTTTCTGAATAACATAATATTCAAAGATTTGCACCACGTTTTCACGATTTTTCAAAAATAGCAGAGATACAAGCTCATAGCGCACCACTCGGTGGCGCGCTATGAGCTTGTAGATCTGCTATTTTTCAATAGTTAAAACATAATGCTTAGAACACCGCAGCACGTTCAGTACACTAAGAAAAAACAGATTTAAAATGGCACCATGAATATGCAAACAGTGGCAAGTCTGAATAGGTGACTTGACATTGAAAGACTATAGTCTGCGGTCATCAAAATGGGGACACCTAAAAATGCACGAAACAATGCCAAAACGAGACAAACGACTCAAATGTAGACGGTGAACTCCCTTGTTCCCCACTCTCCCCGCTGTGGCAGGTTTCACAGTTCAGCAGAATCCATAGAGTGGGTCTGCTACTATAGTCTGACAGCAAGGAAACCTGCTTTATGTCTGTTTTAATGCAATGCATTATGCAATACTTGTCTTTTTAGCTGGCAGGAAGCTAGATAAGAGATCTTCACAGATCCCATGAGATAAAATTCACAGCAGTTCAGATACAGTTAGAGGGCAAGAGGACATGCTGTAAAATATCACTGGTTCCAAAAACAATGGGTCGGGGACCCATTTGTGGGTTGAGTTCACGGACAGATTTTTATGGGTCCCCATTTTGATCTGAATGAATATTTCAATAGAAATGAAGAAAACTCAAAGACAATCCATAGTAGTAGTGAAAATGGACAATCAACAAGACCACAATGCGTCACTTCACGGAACATGTGAGCACTACTGTAGTTTGGGTCCCTCATATTTCTCATATTTCTCTTTTAGGTGACGGGCAAAAAGTAGGTTCTACAGCAAAAGTTTTGGAAAGCAGTGCTGTAGATAGACATCAGGATAAAAAAAGCAACGCAGGCCATCCATGTCCCACTGTCACCGGTCTTCAGGACACACGGACAGGGGCATAATCTCTGTGCAGGCTGCAAGGCTGCGGCCAAAATGAGGATTTCAGTAGGATTACACAGGGCAGTGGCTTTTCATATGTCTGGGACGCAAGTTTCGGGAGCAAATAATAGGCCATCAAATATTCAAATGCTAATCAGCTGGCTTTTGTTTGTGTGATGAAGATCCAATCTCTATACTTACACAGACCACACACACACACACACACACACACACACACACACACACACACACACACACACACACACACACACACACACACACACACACACACACACACACACACAGAGCTGGCGCCGTCTATGACGGCGCCGTCTCTTCACAGAAGCTTTTTCACAGCCTACATGAGGACGGACGCAAGATTACGACCCTGCACACGGACACACACATACACACAAGTGTGTCCTATCATGTCAGTGCAAGATCTTTAAAAGAATCTTTAGATCCTTTCTGTTGTGTGAGCATATAAATCACGATGTAAAGCCAGTTAAAGGCAGTCGAACACAGGAAGGAAAGATAATGACATTATGAGACATGAGATCTGCCAAACAGATGACACTTTATACAGGACGGGGAGGAAATGAGGAAACGCGTGCGTGTTAGGCGTGCGCGTGCGTGCGAGGAAGCCGTGAAGCACATGAGATCTAGCAGGGAGGGAGAAGCGACTGTCATTTTAATATTTCCACAGGTTTTTCTTCTTTTTTTCCCCTTCTCCAACGCGGCCTTCCCGCCCGGCCCGTGAATGTCGGCCATCTGTAAGAGTTTAAGGAGCGAGGACACTCTGTGCTTTCCACATCACAATACTGCGCTCTGTCAGGGGAACCTCCTTTACAATCCAACGCCATTACAGAGAAGTTGGAGGAAGAACGAGTGTGTGCGCAACGGTACATGCATGCCTGTGAGTGTGCGTGTGTGTGCGTGCGTGCGTGAGAGGTGGGGTGAGTCCGTGAGGAGAGGGGTCACGCCAAAAGATCGAATGGGAATGAAAAAGGACATCGAGAAAGAATGAAAGTGAGCGAGGAAGAGTGGTGCAACATATAAAGTCCGAGAGATTGAAACTGAACTAACCAACACATGCAGTCACACCCTACAGTGATGGGAAGTAACTACGTTTACTATACTATGGACTATACTTGAACTTTACTTGAGTATTGTACTCTACTGTAGTACTTTACTTGAGTATTTCCGATGTCTAATACTTCCAAAAAATAGCAAAGATCTACTACGAGCTCACAACCCTTGTTGTGTGCTTGTAGAACTGTAGACTAAATAAGAACGACACTAACGACAAAAAGCCATCTAGGGTAAGTAAGGGTAAGAGAAACGGAAACTTGAATTGAAACTTGAAAAAACTTGAATCCTTTTTGGCCATCAAACACCTGCATGTCATTTTTGTCAGCCGTCAATCACACACAACACGCACACACACACACACACACACACAAGCGCACACACACTCAACCCCCACACCACCCACCCACCACCCACAAACCCCCCCCCCCCCCCCCCCCCCCCCCCCCACACAAACACACACACACACACTCCTTGACGTTTGCTGAGGCTCTCGTCTTTGAAGCTCTGGAGCGGAACGTGAAATTGCTCTCGTACGCTTCAATCGACTTTGCGGTGTCTAGACTGTCTGTGGATCCCCCGCTATAGTGAATGATAGACAGGAGAGGTGATGATGGGGAAATGTAGGTGGCACAGTGTCACAGAGCCAAGCCCAGCGCTCATCTATTTGTAACGGCAGCAGCGCTGCAGCAAAAACATACCGTAAGAGGCCTATATACATGGAACAGCTCTAGTATGAAACTGTGGTCTTCTTTCTGTTGATATAAATGTATAACTGCAGAGTGGTGTCTTTGTGTATAATTGCTGTAATCCTAGCCACCCAAACGGTCTGTCTTTAGCCGTGTGTGTAGGTGTCACAGGCCTGATTTAACAAAGCATCTGGAATGGGAGGCTCCCACTTGGGAACTCCAATTACTCACACAGCCATGCAGCCGCACTCGGCCGCTTGCATTTAGTCTAACGTACACACACAGCGGATTTTAAAAGGGCCATGCCGGTCGTCTGTTATGTTTAGCCCACGGAGTACAACTGCTGTAAATGCCTTTCATTGCATATTCCTCTTATTACTCACTGACTATATTACTGTCCATATATACTATAACATTAGCACACACAAACTAGTGGTAATATACAGTAGATTGTTTACATACTGTATACTGTATTATGCACCCATTACATTATATTGCATTTATGCACGTTTTTATTTATTCCTGTGAATAGCTTGTAAAACATTCATATCCTGAGCAGTCTAAATGTGGAGTGCAAAGCCAAGCACACTGAAACTCCTGTGGTTTGTATTAAATCTATCCCTACTCTGTATCATTTGTCCTATAATTGCCTAATAATGTTACTGTTTACTTGTTTTAATCTTAGTTTAATCTCATGTTCTTTCATATCAGTGATTACTAGCAAGCATTTTTCCAAAGCATACGGCACACAGCAGCTTGTTTGATTCCTGTGGAAAACATTGCATTCCATTCATCTATGTACTGTATGGTATGAAGATCTACATGCAGAGACTTGAACCTTGTCTGAGATAGGTAATCCAATGCAGGTAACGTTTCATGGCACCTTCATTTTTGTCATACCGTATAGCTGCCTGGAACTACTCTGTGGAGAACATGTTTATATGTCTAGGTTGTTTTATGGCTATATGGTGTACAGGTAGATAATAGTACGTTTTTATTTGCATTTACGCAATTACAAATGTAATGAAAACAACATCTAGGTCTTTTGAACCAACAGCCTTTGATTTTTTATCCTGATTTTCCGAACCTGATTTATAAACAAAAATGAATTTTGATCATTTAATAGCAAACAAGCTTGCAACACGCCACAATGCACAATGCAACATAATAAGCATAAAGCATGGTAGTGGTTCTCAAAGAGAGTTCCACAGAGTCCCCAGCAAATGTACTAAATGCAGCATCACAATCACAATCCCTTCAGCCATTTATCTGCTGTTGGATGTAATTATGAATTTCTTTAACATTGAAAACATTGAACATTGAAAATATTTGAAATATGTATTCATTCATTATTCCTTTTTTACATATTCTCTTCTTGAGGGCCTTGGCACAAAACCCCACTGATTCGGGGGTCGTGGAGTTGGAGATCATGCTCTGACAACCACAGAACTACGGGGCTTAAGTGGTTTAGAGTGCAGGTAAGGAAATATATGCAAGCATAACACGCGGGCAGTGATATAACTACATAATAACTGCATAAGTGCCTAACTGCGGAGCAAAGTCCTGCGGAGCTCGTTTGACTGAAGCAACAGTCAGAAGCACAAAGGGCAAACATGCGTGTCAGAGATCAGATGGGGTTGTGGTGAGAAGAGACCACACAGCACGAGGAGGAGGAGGAGGAGGACGATGGTGATGACAGGACCTTCTGCACCCCTCCGCTCTCCTCTCTTCCTCCTACCCCTTCCTCTATACGTTTACTTTGAAGCTCTCTCTCTCTCTTTCTCTCTCTCTGCTTTACCGGGTGTACTAGGAACCAAACAGTGCTTGGGAACAGAACCATTTCTGGGTCGCATGGACGCATTTTCATGCGTCTCTTTCCTTTTTTTGATTCTCCACATTTAGCTTTTAATTATTATTCATTTAAAATAAGGGGTTTCAATCTTTTTGATACCAGGGCCCACTATTTATTCAGCATTTGTGCCACGGACCACCACTTGAGGACATTTTAGCCCCACACAGACCCCCAAAACTAAAGATTTCTTTCAGAAACGAAGCAGTCAAACATACAGATCAAAAATGACCATTAATCTCCTACATTCTCTACTTGTGTAGACTTGGGGCGAATTCAGATGGCGACTATTTTAACTCTTGAGAGTGTAAACATGAAACCAAATGGACCCGCAAGGGTCCATTTGGTTTCATGTTTACGCTCTCAAAGAGTTACATCTGGTTAACTAACTTTCCAACATTTAACCTGGAATTCTCTCAAGGACCACTGGTGGTGGTCCCCGGACCACCGGTTGAAAACCACTGATTTAGAACACTGTCAGAAAAATCATGGATGATTAATGGAGGGCTTCCCGTGGGATGCCTGTTTAGGGAAACCCTGACTGTTCTTATTCCGTACCTCCTCCCCCTTCACGTGTTTTCTTGACCCCCCGCTGAGTGAAGCCCCCGGAGTGGGAGCCCCCCCACCACCACCACCACCACCACCACCACAGAGAGAACAACATACTGTGTGCTGACCTCTGACACACACGCACGCGCGTGAGCGCACACTCTTCTCTACCCCAGGTGGTCTCTGCAGCCAGGATTAGCGCAACCTCCAGGCTTCCAGATAATCTATAGTAGTAACACGACCTTTTTCAGCGTAAGAAAACATCCACTAATGAGCATGATGCAGGTATAACAAACATGGAAAGAAAATATACATATATGAAATTGGCCCTCTACATGTATATACTGTGTATCTTTTAATATATGCCACATATGAAATATGAACATATATGAACCTGACTGTGTATATGTCCTATACATCCACATATATGCACATATACTGTTACTGTATGTACCTGATTACTGCATACTGTATATGCAACATGCATGCATATATTGGCATGTATGTACATACAGTATATTTTCTTTCCATGTGGGAATGTATTTCATTTTAGCTTGACTTTTTTTGTAAATTCAAATAAAACGATGAATGGTAGATAGCAGTGCGTCATTCCAGTGCGATCTGCAGCTATTGTATGTCCATGTTTGCAGTTTCGTCGACAAATAGATTATAGAGTACACACACACACACACACACACACACACACACACACACACACACACACACACACACACACACACACACACACACACACACACACACACACACACACACACACACACACACGCAGATCAACCCTGTTCTAGATGGGTATAGGCCCTCTGGCGCCGTGCACACTGTAAAACCTTTGAACTCTGATATTTTCTCCTAGCAGAGAATTGAATGCCTACTCCTATCCGGTCCTCTGAATGGGTAGAGGGGAGAACGTCTGGGAAATACAAGGTGCCCCGCCAGGCCCCCCCACCCCCCATCCCCCACCCCCCAGCCCCCAGGCCCAGGTCTTTATGTCCCAGAGCAAGACACTTAACCTCTCTAACGGCTCCCCGGGCGCTGTATTAAATAATAGCACTCGCTGTTCCTGATAGCAAGGATATGGAAATGCAGAGGACAAATCTCACTATGTGCAAATGTGCCGTGACAAAAATACCCCAGAGGAGCGCAGGGGGGGACCATTATTATGATATCATCATCTGCATCTGGGAGACACTCTAATGTAGGCAACCAGCATCTTGCAAAGATGCAGCCAAACGCTTTAACCCTTATTATTATACACTTGTTTGTTTCCTTCTCTTCCCCACCACACAGCTCATGTCAACCTGCTTTTGGGTTGCAAAGACCATATTGCAGTGGTTTTCAACCATTTTCATACCAGGGCCCACTATTTATTCTATATTTTAGCCACAGACCACTATTTGATGCTGAGTTTAGTCTCTCTGACCCAAAAATAAGGATTTTCAAGTTTCAAGTTTTTTTCAAGTTTCAAGTGTCCACAATTTAGGGGAGATAACTGGCAAAACATTGGTCCAAAATAATTCTTCTACATTTTCTAAATGTGTTACTTCTTGAAAGTTAAGTAATTCAGATGTTTAAATATAATTTAAGTCTTGAAAACGAAAAATGATACTGATTTCATTTTAATATCTCAAGAGTTACAGACCTATGAGGGTCAATTTGGTTACCAATTGTCCATCGCTTAGCGGGGGACCACCTGGAATGCTCTCAGGGACCACTGGTGGTCCCAGCACCACTGGTTGAAAACCACTGCCATATAGGAAAAAAAGCTCACTCTATGAATTTGAAAAGAACGTCTGTGACCCCTGTTGTCAAATAACACGGCGATCTACAGTATATGGACAAACAAACGTTCTTCATCCATAAACATTTCACATTGTTTTCTGTCTAGCGGAGCTTTTTTGCGAGCAGCATTGGCAGAGAACATCCTTTCGCTTTTCCCTGAATTACTGCTGAGGCTGCTGGAAACCCGACGGAAACAGAATATTACATAATACATGAGGCTGAAGCATGGAAGAATGGAACCAGAAGATGATAGACGGAATGGATGGTAGACATGTTCACTACAGCGCGTTCTGTGGGTGTGCATGTGCATGTGTGTGTGTGTGTGTGTGTGTGTGTGTGTGTGTGTGTGTGTGTGTGTGTGTGTGTGTGTGTGTGTGTGTGCGCGCCTGCCCTTTCAGGACAGTGTCACCCTGCAGTCACAATCCACGTGATGCTGTGTGTACAACAGTCAGAGAGAAAGAGAGAGAGAGAGAGAGAGAGAAAGAGAGAGAGAGAGAACTAGCAATCTCAAATGCCCTCTGCACTGGAATTTACCAGATGGCATTACACAGAAACAACCTGGGGGTTTGTGAGCAAGCATGCATGTGCACGAACACACTTACATGCACACAAACACAGCCATGCACGCGGGGAAGCACATACAGGCACACTGTCTCGCATACACACACACACACTTGTGCACACACAAACACACCGAGACTACTTCAAAATAGTTCCAGACGAAATAAGTTAATTTCCTGCCCTGGATTGTTCCAATGACTGTCACACCCTCTGCTCTGTGATATAGTATCCCATCCAAACATACAGCACATTTTGCTTATACAGCCCATTATGCCTGTTCAGTTGTCCCATGGCGGCAAATTGGCCTCGACAATCTAATAAAGGGGCCAAATACTGGCCTTTCTTTTCATTATTAGTCTCGGTGCATCTGCCCTTCATTAAGCACTTAAGCCATATATACTTTGTCGTACAACAAATACCAAAAAAAAGGATCTACATTCTACAAGCTCACAGTGTCACACTGAGTTTGTAACACTGTTGTTTCTATTACCGGTAAGTGAAATGTACATACAGTATATTGTTAAACTGTTACTCATCAAGATTTAAATAAAAACAATAGAAAAAGTATCACATCCACAAGCTCAAAACGTCACCTGTCACTATCTATGTGCCATGCTTCAAGCTTGCAGAGCTGCCACTATTAAATGAACAAAAAAAAAGTTTGAATATGGAGAGCGGTTGTTTACGCCCAACCGCAACAACATACAGTACATTTAACATTTCCTCAACATATACAGTAGGGATGCTGAGGGTTTAATCTGTGGTTAATTAGTCATGGCACACGTTGGATGCATGCATGGGAACAGGAGACAGGATGCCATGCATCCACACTGTGGATTAAGCGCCGCTGGGTCTGCAGGAACTCGGCAGGCACACACACCACGGCATGGGGCAGAGCAGGAGGCCTGCTGGGTCTCCAGGATGCCCCACCCTGCCATTCCCGCTACCCCCACCACCCCCGCAGCTCGGCAGAGACATTCTCTGCGAAGCAGCATGCAGGGTTCCTAACTCCTATATCCTATCTTTCTCCTAAATGGAGAACACACACAACCAACCAACCAACCAACCAACCAACCACTCAATTTAAAAGGCACCTCACTGTGTCTTCTGCCAAAAAAAAAACAAAAAAAAATGTTTTGTTCCAAAGCATCCATCCACACTTTAAAGACTATGCTTTAAAACAGTGGTTTTCAACCTTTGTGATACCAGGTCCCACTATTTATTCACCATTTGAGCCGTGGACCTCCATTTCACAAGAATTTCACACCCACAGACCCCAAAACTACAAAATTTCTTTTGGTTTTGTCCACAATTCCAGGCCGGATTTTCACCAACAAAACGGGCAAACATTACATACAGTAAATCAAAATGATCATTCTTCTACATTCTCTAATTGTGCGGTGCTAATTTAGATGAATGTTTTAACTCTTGAGAGCTGTGGTGTCCATTTGGTTTCATGTTTACGCTCTCAAGAGTTACATCTGGCTAACCAACTTTTCATCTGGTTAACCAACTTAGCTGGGGACAACCTGGAACCCTCTCAAGGACCACTGGTGGTCCCCGGACCACTGGTTGAAAACCCACTTCTTTAAACACTTTCCACCTGGCTCTCCTTATTTTGGGGCTATATGTGATGATGTCATTGTAAGCAAAAACATACAAAGACATTCCATACACCACATTTGACATTCAATGCACCATACATACACCATAAGTGTTTGACGGGAAAAAGAATTCTCACAAAATGTGGTGGAGGCACATGCTGGTCCCATTCCACATGTTATAAACACTGAACAAAAACATGCGGTAATGACTTCTTGGGTAATTGACAACTTGTGTCTTGGGATGAAACATCTTAAATATACTGACTGCTGTGCAGGAATGGGGAGTCACTGAAGTCAATGTGGAGGTACATAGTAGTAACTGAGGAAGTGCAATAGACCTTTAGGTAAGCCCCGCCCTCTTGTCCACCCTAGGATAGTTTCCAGTCGGGCTCATTCATTACAATGTAAATATCGTGGACTTTAAACAATAAATGGTGTAAATTCATTTTTGGAACCAGAACCTTCAAAATCTATTCCAAATCCATCACCAAGGCATGCCCTATGTAGTGGAAAAATGTGTGTTTTTAAAAACAATGTTTTATCATATAGGAAAGCTATATGCCATGGCCACATGGTATGCTTAGCTATGATTGGACCATAGCAGTTTGGGGAGGGACTTAGGTCTATTGCATACTAGAAATGTAAAACTAGACTAGTAGAGAATTAGTGAATTAGAATACACTGTAATAAGAAGGCTATGGTTGAACGCAGCAAATGAGTGCAACTGTGTGGAATTCACATCACAGTAGCAGACAAACTTCCCTTCCCTCCCTGTATTAAAAAGAAGAAGAAGAAAAAAGGGCTCTGGCTAAAAGACAGTTGGAGCCAGGTTTGTTTGTACATCTCAGTAGGAGGATTAACTACCTCTTGGTGAATTTCCATCCACCGGGTTACAGATGTGAGCAGCTGGTTGCGTTTTGCACTAACAAAGTGTTGTCTATGAATGATCTAACGAGAAAACAACGTCTTGCCTGCCTGCTTCGCAGGGGCGGATGTAACATTTCCCAATTGGGGGGCAGGAGAAAATGGTATTGGGGGCGGCTTCATCACCTGTGTCGCTTCGCGCCACGGGCGATGAAGCCACACCCATACCATTTTTGGTTACAGGACTTTTATTAGGCAATTAAGCATCAATAATAACATCAGTTGTTGTTGAAGCTGCAACAGACATGCAGCATGCATAAAGCTAAAGGTCTGACTTAGAGAGTTTTCTGTTTTCAATGATGGAATGCTGTTGGTTTAGTGGTGCCACAACTGTTAGCAGCAGTAGTAGTGTTTCAAATCATTTTAAATGTAGGCACTTTAATTTGAAATATCTTGGGTTGTTTTGTATGCCATCATGTTTGGTGGGGCAGACTGGGCATTTAGGGGGGCATTGCCCCCAATGCCCATGCCTAGATCCGCCCCTGCTGCCTCGATAGGGGAGAGAGGATCGGCTTCGACTAATTACAACAAGCAACAACAGGAAGGACCGGAGCCGCGGGGGGAAGAAGTCAGAGGAGAGAGTCTCATGGGGACCCAATCAGGACCTATCGCAAACATCTTCCCATCGCCAGCCAGAGCCGAGCGAGAAAAGTATGCCCCGCTGACGTCAGGGACGGAGACATAAAGGCATAGTTGAGGGTTATCCCGCCAGGAGACGGAATGCAATATTTATAGCACCCAAATCAGCAGCATCACCAACCAGTGTGTGTGTAACAACTCGTCTCATTGTGTCTATACCCCGGGGAGGTTCACCCGGGAGGGGCCAGGAGAACAGGAGGCAAAGCGGGAGTGGGAGTACTCAACAGAACACAAGAAAATAAGTGCCAGTTTCAAGAGCTAGAGCAATACATTTAGGCATCCCTACCTTGGAATAATAAATTGCCTATAGGTCTAAATGTGCTTGATTTATTCACTTTATAATCAATGTTGCAAAGAAAAACGGTATTTAGGTAAATTGACTTTTTTGAAATGACATTTATTCCAATGACTCTTGTGGGGTGTGGGGCGGGGCGGGCGGTCACTAGCCGAAACGCTGTAATAAATCTGCGTCTCTATTTATGACATGCACCGTTCTCCTCTGTGCAAGGTGAGCTCCTGCAGCCCGCAGCGCCGCGGGGAAGGGCCTGCCACTCTCCTTGAGATTCAGCAAAACCTCCTCATTGTGTGAACCTGATCAAAACCCTGCCGTTACCGTCCTCCTGAGGTCCATCACTTCAGCAATGCTCATCCATTTAGAGTGGTGGTTTCTGTCTGTTGCACACATGCATGCACAAACACACACATTTGAAAAATCCAGTGCATGATGACAAATTTGTGCAAGACCGCATAAAGACTCGCTCACAGACTTTGCACAAGCATGCACGCATGCACACACCATGCTTTTCTATTCTCCTCTCTGGCTGTCTTGTCTCTAAGCTTCATCTTTTAACTCGCCGGTGGCCTGAACTCTCTCTGCAACCATTCTCTCTCTCTCATAATCTTTGCCTCCAAGCTACATCGGATCTGTGTGCAATAAAGCAGTGCCTCTGGAACAGCGATGTAGGCCAGGGCTACTGTCTACTTGATATGCTACTACAGCATCTCAGTGTGTTTTATATCAAAAGTCCCTAAAAAGCGAATTCTAATTGCTCCCTGTAAACAAATAGACTACATTCTGTGCATTACTCATTTTAAATGTCACCAGCACACTTAATCAGCATGCAAATATAATTTGTACGGTATATAAAATGTGTTTAATTAACAATAAGCCACGTAGTAACATGCAGAGCTGACCTTCTCTCACTTGGAATCACTGCACCCATGTGCTAATATACTAAAGTAGGTCCCATAGACTGAAGGGTTCAGAAACCCTTGCTTCCTTGGTTCAGAAACGTACAATCTTCCATTTCAGACTAAAACCTCCAAATAAAACGATCAAGTCCATTGCAGTCTGACTTTAAGCCAGTCACACAGCATGACATTTTGTTTGCACGTATAAATGAGTCATGTTGGTCTGGAACCGCTGCTCATTCTACTACACACACCATGATGATAAGCAGGTCATTCGTAGGAATACTCTGCACTGCACATGATCATAGAACTACACATATTATTCACATGATCCGGCAGGAAGCTTCCTGGATCATGACAGTCATGACCTTCTAGTGTTGCTCACAGAGCATCACTACTAGAACAAATTGGGATTTGCTCCAGAGCACTTCCGCAGTTACTGAGGAGATGCTGAGGAGATGTCCATTTGAGGATTCAAACTGCCAGCTATAGAGTCAAATGGTAAATGGTAAATTGTGCATTTATATAGCGCCTTTATTCAAGGCGCTTTACATAGCTTGTGCAATCACATTCACACATTCACACACACATTCATCCACTGATGGCAGTGGAAACCATGCAAGGTACCTACCAGCACATCAGGGGCAATTAGGGGTTCAGTGTCTTGCTCAAGGACACTTCGACAGTAACTCTGCCGGAGCCTGGGATCAAACCAGGAACCTTGCAGTTACCATCCGGTGACTGTACCCCTGAGCCACTGCCGCCCAGAGTCAAGACAGGCCTCTCTTTCCCCCCCTTTTAATTCTCAAATCTTTAGGAAGCTATATGGCCATCTAATCTTAGCCAACCACTTTAACACTGCACTGACTGGCCTTGACCGGTGTAGACAGACTTATAGATGATTGTGTATGAGGGACCGGAGGCCCGCTACGCTCGCTGATGCCGCTGTTGACATCCAGCTGATGAGCCGTGACCTTTGGCTGGCTGTTATTGTGGCTGCTGCACAGCTCAGTCGCTCTCAGTCTGGGACCCTGCGAGACTCAATGTGACCCTGTTAATGGACAACTCCAGACTAAATAACATTTGAGTGACCTTACAAAGAAATTGACCCCAAATCACCTACACAAACACGCTTGCAAGTCCTAATGATTAACTGACCTTCTTGGCTTAAAAAAATATATATACATATACGCTGTACAAGTACACTTGTAATGTATATCCCAGTAGCCTCGGCCCCAGCCTTTGTCATCTGCAAAGTGAAAAGCCTGGACACAACTCACAACCTAAGTCAGGGAGTGCAATGCTGGAAGTGTCGGTCCAGAACATCTGTCATTATGTATTTGACAGATGCTTGGCCAATCACAACACTTGTTTCATTCACGGAGAATGTAAACAGATCTGTAAGGCGTCAATGTCATTTCCTTGAGAGCGGTTTCTGCCAAATTCCAGCAATGCACTCATCTACAGCATAAGCCTTTCCCAGCGTGACATTCCGAGAGGCCAACATGTTTAAAGTTATGAATGTGGATTAAATGTCAACTGAGTGCACTAAAATACTGTATAGCCCTCATATCCTCAACAACCCACTTCCATAGCATTCTACAAACTAGAAAGGGTGTCCCTCAGGGCACAGGTCTCCAATAGGTCATGGTGTTTGTGGCATCCTGGTGGCGTTATAATAGATCTGCGCAGTGACGTCACAGCTCCGGTTCCGGAAGTGTTTTCCCCTTTCATTTTTCTCATAGACTTTTTGAAAATAATTTCTATAAAGACGATTTTGCCGCAGACAAAGCCAACACACGTCGTGACAAATCATGATGACACACACAATATCATCATATAATATCTAATTAGCAAGAAGTAGAAAACGGCAGGATACAACACTTTTTGTTTCGTTTTTCATCTTCATTATTTGATCGCCCCAAAAGATTGTGTGTGTCATCATGATTGATTTGTCACGATCCGAGTTGGCTTTGTCCGTGTTGTAATCGTCTTTATATGAATTGTTTTCGAAAAGTCTATGAACAAAATGAATGGGGAAAACACTTCTGAAACCGGGGCGGTGACATCACTGTGCAAGTCAATATGGAAAAGGCGCCATTTGTCCTTATGCCTTTTATGGTAATTGGATGATTTCAGGCATTTTGTTCCAAAAATGCGAAAAGGATGAGATGTATTCCTAAACCCTAGTACGAAAGTGTGTGAAAGATTTCAAAGGAATCGCACCCTGCTTTCATGATTTGAGTTTTTTTGTTCAAAATCGATCAACACTGAAAACTTTGAAAGCCAATGTCAGCCAATTAGAATGGAATATGAAATATTGAACAGATCTGTCTTGAGCACATCATTATAGAGATACTGTGTAATGATTTGGGTGGATTTTAGAAACATGTTTGTCCTTGGCCTCTAGGGAGTATGCATGCAAGGTTTCAGGCAGGTTGGTGCAGTTATACTGTAGGTTAAAAAAAATGGCAAAGAAAAATGGTGTTGCTATAACAGGCCATTCTAGAAAATTTGGGGCAGAGGTTCATTGTTGGCATCCAGGGAGACTGTGTGCAAAGTTAGGCACCAACCAGGTTAAAGGTGCCGGGTTAAAGGTACACGGACAGATAAGACAGACATACACATACACATGGATGCACAGATGCACGGACACTCACCCCCTTCCTTTGGCTGGTGGGGACAAACATCAGCCTGGGAATTGTTTTTAATTGAATGTAACTTTTTTTTTTAACTTTTTGATATAATAAAAGTATGTAGGAATAAAATGTGTTGCGGATCCCACATTATGGGTTCCGAACTTCCGATCAAGTGTTTGGGAAAAAGTGTTTTGCAAGACTTCTGTAATAAACGACTAACTAAGGTATCAAAGCTCAGTCGTGGGATCATGTGGATTGGATTGACAGTAAAAGAATGTGCTTGAAAGAAACGCATCAGCGTTTTTACTTTAAGAACATGTTGTATGCTCCGTGCTCAGTGGTGGGGGTGAGGGGTACTGGAGGAGTGAGACAGACCAGCTCAATAAAGAAGCCATTCAGCTGCACTGGAAACAATTTGCAACTGAGGAACACGTTTATATTAAAGCTACTGGACAGCATGCTAGTGTAGTGTATGTCTGTGTCTGTATGTTCTCTACATCTACATGACAGAACATAGAATACTTCTCCATATGTTACTTTTTGGGAAAGACTGTTATTACAAATTGCAAAGTAATTGAAAATAGAAAGTCTGCCCTGATAATCCTGCATCAAAGGTTGCCCACACCAACACTGACACCTAATAATAAATGGATAATTTAACAGATTAAATAATATATACTGTAGGTTCATTATCCTACTTATTCTAATCCCAAATGACTTTGGGTCAATTCCATAATATAATAATAATATAATAATACCACTTTAATAATACCACTTTTACACTACTTGTTGCAGTTAAACATGATTTCTTGTTGTTATTAGACACGTTGCCTTGGTTGAGCTGTAGTCTAGTCTATTGGCTTGTGAGGTACAACCAAGGCAAGGATGTGTTTGTAATGTCAATTCCACAAAATAGATGCCATGGCAAGTTATTTGCGATTAATATAAGTAATAAAAGGAGCCTATTTAATTACTGTGTGTAATCAATGAAAGAAATCATTTATCAACTTTAACAATTCATGTCACAAATTGATAGACTTGTCTATCAATGTCTATAGTCTTGCCCTTACTGTAGCTGTTACTTGGCACATCATTTCTCAAGAATAGTTTCAGAACATTAATATGTTGTGTTAGTGAGAATAAAAACATAGGAGCCCCACCCAAAGAGGGCTGGTGATGGGGTTCCCATGGGCATTCCCATATTGTTTCATGAATTACGTGGATGAGTCTTTGCATTGCCTTCCGCAAACAATATGTGCTTTTTTCCAGTGGGGCTTAACTGTTCTTTTATCCTACTAAGCAGCACATGAGAAGGGACGCGTACCACACCTGGAACCTGTGTGGCAGGCTGATGCAATTAGTCAAAGGAGACTATCCCATAACTGATGTCACAGGTGTGATCCCAGGAAGAGCCATGGCATTCTGTCAGAATGGCTAATGTTGAGAACAGTTCTATTATGATTCCTTTCTTACAGTCATTGCTAATTGGTTTCTAGCCATCTTTCAAGTCAGCATGTTTTCACTCTGAAGGAAACAAGGGTACAAGGTGGCACTGTGCCGAGAACAGTGGCACAATTCCACTCCGTTCAAACAATGGCCTTTTGACTTGATGCTAGTCTGTATTGTGTTCTGGTGTGAAGCAACGGGCGAGAACTCAGGGTGTTGTTTTGTTGTCAATGTTGTGACGTTGGCAAAGCACACAGCACCACGGCACAGTTAACAGGAAGAACAGGTTGAAGCATTTGTTGTTGGTCGGTTCCCTTGATTTACATACAGGCTACAGGCATACATATCATATAATGCAGGCTCCAGGCTGAGGCACAAGATGTACTACACAAGCGTTTATGTTCAAACATAATTCATTAACCCCAGGTTAATGACTTTACAGGTTTTTCCCTGTGAGAGTGTAGATCAATTTTCATAAAATGAAACTGAATAGGGACGCTATAGAGTTCAACATGATAGCTGCTAGCTACTGCAAGAGAGCATCAGCTCTGAAGGCATTACTCGTCTCACACCAACCATTTACTTGTTACATATTCTATACTTATACCTAAATGCGGTCATTACACAGAGCATAAAAGTAAAAGACGTGTTGGTAAATGCCCACCTTTACCCAGATAGGCAGGCGGTGAATGAAGAGGTGGTGACTCATACACATTGTGACATCAACAAAACAGATTGCTGATTGTTTGTTACAGGGATCAATCCTGTGGCTTTCCAATTACGGGGCGGCCTCTCTAACCACCCACTCCAAAAGTTGTCAATAGTCAACCTACATCTTATTAGTGGCTCTGTTGGCGACACAAAAATCACAGAACAGGGGTATACACAATACTGGTAAATATAAATTATTGTTGGGACTTATCCGACAATCAGTGCTTGTAACATGGAGGCACTGTGGTGTCACATGGCATATTCTGTTTATTGACCTGTACATCTCCCTCTGTCTACTATTTACTGATCTTAAATAGACCATAATAACACTCACTGCGGAAGCAGTGAGTGGTTTAGCGTTAACCCACTTGTTATTTATAAAAGTGGTGCCCAAGCACAAACCCCTTTAATTCCTTTACAATAACATGTTTTCCAAGACCCTGTCAGGCCTACACTGCTACTGAAGAGTCAGGTGTGCTCACTGCTCCCACAACAACACAAAAAAGAAAACTTCTATGGAAATGTTTTGGTTTATGGAGGAACATTGTGAACTCTCATTATATTGTTTTATTGGTGTTACAAAGTTGTTTCATAATCTACTTTTTTACTGCATATATGTATATGATGAGAATGTATATTTACAAGTCTTTAAATGTTCTGATCTATTGAAGTATTTTTCTGGTTTTATCCTCACAGCAAACAATGTGATGTTCAGTCCATGACAAATGAGAACATGACAAGTGCACAGCTTTACTCTGTCAAGAGACTGGGGCGTAAAAATAAATATTATGGTGTATACTAGCACAACATGCAAAGACAATTGTGTAAACACACGCACAAAAATGCAATCAAATGCAAAACTATGCATACAGAGAATTACATAACCAATCGATGCATTAGAGTGGGCCTAATTTAGCTCTGCCCCTTGGCATCACGGAGATGTATCAATATCAGCCCTCAGAGGGCTGTTTCAACAGGACTATGACAATGGTTCATTCAAACACCGTCCAACAGTGGTCAATACCCATTCTGCAACACTCACAATCTTTGTTTCGCACAGAGGGACGGCATGCTCTCACAGAGCACGTTGGTACAGGCTACAGGGCATTCTGGCCGCCGACATTTCGATCTTTTGCGACTGCCGCCGATGCAGTTTCCATTCAATGATCTCAACATGTACTTTGGAAAGTACTAGACCTCTACCTCTTGGTGCCACTAAAACGATGCCCACAAATGCATTTCAACTTACTTGACCTTCATTTCATCATTAGAAGTTGAATGATAGCTTTCATGGGGAAAGAAAGACCAAGCATCGACATTTGGACGTGGTAAATAATAACAACCCGAGTTGTTTAACAGTGAAGCCAAGCTAGCCACACTGGCCCTGCTTGCTTCCTGGCAACCTGAGCAGTGTTGCCAATTCTGCTTATTCTAAACCGCTTTGGGCTGGCTTCTGTAAAGTCGCCTGTGAGGGTTGTTGAGGGTTACATTTATATTGTCTGCATGTGTGTGTGTGTGTGTGTGTGAGGGGGGGTTATTATGAACTCATTTTGCTGTGAACCCCACCCGGTGTGTGTGAGATCACATCATGCATCCTAATTGCTTCATCCTTTTAAGTTTTGCCTGATTTTGTGGACCGGCCCCGCTTGTTTCTCTCACGCAATCTGTCAACACTGAACCTGGGGCCGTGTGTATGTACATGTGACAGTGTCACAGTCGATAAATCAGTTCCTGTGGCCGGCCCGGTCGAATGATGTAATCTTGTTCTGTGTGACTCAGACACACGATGCCGGTGCCAAACGCACATTCATCATCGGCAGCACACTTCACCCAACTGGCAACGGTCAATCGTGATCCGCTTGTCCTTTTCTCTCAGTCTCCCTCCCTCCCTGGTCTGTCTCCATCAATTTATCTCTGTAGTAGTCTACACCCAGAACACGGACACAATTTCTCATTTCTCATCAATGTGTCATTTCAACCCCCATCCCACCCACTTACTATCCCACCCCTGCATGCTACGAGTCACTGCGTCCCTCTCCTCTCTATCGAGGCATAGCGAGCTGTGTCCCCGACCCATTCTTCTGTTTTATTTTCTGACACATGGACCCCCCCCCCCCCCTCACCTCTGACCCCAACCTTTCACCCCTTCCTGTGGTTCTATACGTGGGGTGGTCAGTTGAGCCTAGCCCTTTGACAACTAGTGGACCACATGTCTTAGCTGAAAATGCTTTAGACACACAAGCACAGTGATGGAAGTACGGCGATCAGGTTTCAACTGCATATTGCAAAACTTCAAAAATAAGGGCTTTTAGAGCTCAATTTCATACATGCTATGAGTACAAAATGACATGTGCCGCATGTACGTTGTACAATCAGTGAGAAGGATGACTCAGGATGTGCCTCTGACTTCTGCAGACTACATCCTCATTCTAACCGCACCATGCACGATGTGAGCCCTTTTCAAAAGGAATACATTTTCTTCAACACACATTACATAATCGTAGCCAAATGCTTAGTAATCAGTGAGCAGCAAGGCTGGCTATCACCTGTGCTTCAGCAGTTAAAAAGAGTCTCCATAACAACTCTTTGTCTTATGCAGATAAATATAGCCCTGTTGAATGGGGTTCGTGATTGCTACCTCCCATGCAAATTAGCACATACTCTGTGTACCGCAGTAAGATGAGGTGTTTCAATACTACCCACAGTCAGCGTGCATGTGTGTGCGCGCTTGTGTGAGTGTGCGTGCATGTGTACCTCACTGGAACTACAAAAAGCGTGAATGAAATAGCCAGCAATCGACGTACGACTATATATAGTTAAGAAATAAAGCTGTGTCACACAGAAATGCAGAATAGCTGCTTTCCATCTCAACATTACGCATGCACTTAATTTACAACTACAATTTAGGCGTTTAGCAGACGCTCTTAATCCAAAGCAATTTACATCATTCACAGACTCTTTGTCTGTGAAAGCATGTTCATGTGCATTTGTACTTGTATGTAATTTATGTGTGAGTATGCTTTGTGTGTGTGTTGTGTGTTAGCAGGCATGTGTGTGTTTGAGAGTGAAGAAGAGACAGTGATACATTTGCATTCATTAGCAGGATAGGACCCTGGAGAGACAGCATCTCATTTTAAAGGGGATCCCACTGAGAGGTGTATGCATATGTGTGTGTGTGTGTGTGTGTGTGTGTGTGTGTGTGTGTGTGTGTGTGTGTGTGTGTGTGTGTGTGTGTGTGTGTGTGTGTGTGTGTGTGTGTGTGTGTGTGTGTGTTTGCAGCTGTGCACGTGTGTTGAATATGCCGCTATTATTGGAGCGGTTGGGCTTATCAGATACCAGGGCACTTTATAGTTTCTACTGTTTCGTCTTGATGCTTGATGACTCTCCTTCTTTTTCCAAGTCTAGCAGTCCCTCACACACACCTCTACATACATCTCCCTGCCCCCACCATTATACACACATTCTCACAGAGAGCGAGGCGGACAGACCTGGGAGCCAGGCGTCACAGTGTTGCCATGGGGACCGGATCTGACCCTGTCAGCACTTCTGAGGCCTGCCTAGAGGGAGGCAATTTGCCCTCTCAGTGCCTGCCTGCCTGCCTGCCTCCGCTGCTGCTGCTGCTCACCGCTCTCCCCCTCTCTCCTTCATTCACCCCTGCCCAGGCTCTCCCTCTCTTTTCCCCCTTAAACTGAACTCAATCCCATCCTCTATACTTCAGAGCGATTCCTTATCCTCCTTCTCTTTCTTTTTCTCTCTTGCTTTCTTCGATTCTCTCAGATTCATTCACCCACAAGATTAGCATCAGCATTCCCCTACCATCGCCTTCCGAAGTTCCTTACACTATAGAACCCCTTGAAGTATTTGTGTACATGCACTGTTTCATAAAATACAAAGCAAAAAGAGGAGAGAGAGAGAGAAAGGAGGGAGACGTGGAGGAGAATGCATGCCCGATGTTGAACTCAAACATATAAATGAGTCCAGTTAAGACTAACGAGAATTTCCCCACTGGAACGGCTCATGATTAATTTATATAATACTCAAATGTACAACGCTGTCACTTGTCACACATTGCAAATGGCTGATCTACAAGCTCACAAGACATTGCTGCCGTGACATGCTGTGAGCTTGCAGATCGCCGCATGCCACCACCACCATATAAGACGAACAATAAATCTGGATTTAGTATGGATGTGGCTGGCTTCATGAACATGAATTAAGCTATAAGCAGAGCACTATATACAGTTCATAAATAGGCATTTGTTCTAATGACTTTTGCAGACAGGAAGCTTTTTAAAGGGTTCCAGCCCTCCACATCCGTGAAATCGTCTCTCTGCTGCATCAGTGGATGAACCGCGGCCTATCCCCATTCTAACTGCAACATTCCTAGGCATGGTTTTGTGTTGATGTATGGACGAGGAGAAGTGAGTTCGATTTCAAGGTTTCCGGAATGACAGGAGCCTCTGAAGATTATACCACCATGCAATGCTTGGAGAATGTTAAGATATGGTTTGAATTGCCTGTATGAAGAAAAATCACACCTGTGTGAACATTAAAGTCATAAATGCCATGATAGAATTGGCTGCCATATCATGTAACTTTCCAAAGCTATATATTGGAGGGGAAATTAGCACCCCTCAAGTCTTCTGACTGACAATTAGTGAAATAGTTATAACGACACAAGAACTTGACTGACCAGTTGTGGTATAGCCTATACGTAAGTGACATAATCGAGAACCTTCCACGAAGGAACTTTCTCCATGGCTTACAGAATTATGGGAAATCCACTTCATGGGAGTGTCAGAAAGTGACGGCAGATTTATCTCATGATGATTTCACCAGAACTAGAACGCACTGGACTCTGGACTTCTCTGGACTAGCTGGGATTCAGTCCAGTCCACCCCCGTACTTCCTTGTGACATTCTAAACGCACCATTCCAGAATGGCATCATTGGATAGCTGTGGGATCATCGACCAGGGCTAGCCATGGAGATGCCTATACTGCTTAAGGAGGACAGACAGGCTATAGGGAGATCTTAGCTGTGGATGGAGTGTGATTATCCTTCTATACATAGGCTTGGTAATTAAATAGGAATAAATGGTCACCACCACACACATACAGTGGAAATCAGTGTTACGGCAAGCTTGCTTGGCATGACATTGCTGCTGGGGGTTAGAAACAGTCACACATGATCGGTGTGGTGCCTTTTAACACCGATACCAGGGAGCCTTATCAGGGCTAGTGTGCACCGTACACAGTACACTGTGACGACAATGTGGAATTAAATGTTAATGTAATGCAAGTAGGCTAGTTCTCTCACTGGGTAAACACTGCTCCACTTTGTACTGGCCGCATTTTTCATCCAACTGCAATAAAACAGCATGCAGTCTCTACGGTGTGTGTGTGTGTGTGTGTGTGTGTGTGTGTGTGTGTGTGTGTGTGTGTGTGCTACTCTATACTCTTCATTTCAGTATACAGTAGAGTCTACTGTACTGGAATGAAAAGACATTCCCTCATCCTACGGCGTGTTTCTACACGAGATGAAAGTCATCCTCTGAAAACACATTCCCTGTCAGAATCTGTCAGAAAGTGTGTTGTGTTGTGTTTTGTATTCTGCCCTATAGATCAGTGGTTTTCAACCAGTGGTCCTGAAGGGAGGGGGGGGGGGGCTGGGAGGCTAAATGTCATGAAATGGTCAGTGGTCCGTGTGGCTCAAGAGCTGAATAAATAATGGCACTTGGAAATGGAACTGGTTGAAAGCCACAATGGAAAAGTGCTTGTTCTCTCACCATATCCGCTGGGGTACTTCCAGTCATGGTGAAGGTAGTCCCGGGTCTTCGGCAAAGGGTTCACACAAGAAAGGGATACGATTATCCCCTCGTCTGTCTGTCTCTGTGTGTCTCTCTCTCTCCTCTCGGAACCCAAGTGCTGTTATTATTATTTATAACAACAACAGACGTAGGTTGAAGACAGTTACAGCGTAGTTATTGAACACAAGTTTATTCCCCCTGTTGGGTTTTTAACTCCGCAATAAAACACTTTGGAGTATATAGTCAGCAGAAGAAGAGTAGAGGCTGTCTGTTACGGATGTATCCACCGCGGTTGCGATGTATCCTCTCTGGCGATTAGAGTGTAACAATGTATCCGCTGCTATTGCACAATCATTTCCTTGTCTGGTTTCCCATGCGAATATTACAAGTATTGTCCATTAAAAAACACAAGCACATTGTCAACGTTCGGCCTTTGAAAGGGCCTCCTCCGACCCTCAAAATATTAATATATATGTATAAAAATGTTTGCCTTTTAGAAAAGGTGCCTACGCCATAGGAAAAGCAAATGTTTCTGCTGGTGGCACATCCGGACACGGAGCTCTCTCTCTCTCTCTCGTCAATCCGCAAGGTTACGGTCCACTGACTGAAAAGCAAATACCTTTAAACCCGGGTCTGTATGTACAGTAGCGTCAAAATCCCGTCAGTCATAAACGCACTCCTCCTCCCTCCTCCTCCGACGCGGGCGAAGGTGCGAATATACGGTCGTTCCGTTCCGTGTCAGACTAGTCACAGCACAGCCCGCTTCGTCTTCTGTCCCTTCTCGACCTGTTCAGCTGTCATCCTGCTGCCTCTCTGCTCTCAGAACATGGCGGAGGTTGGTTCACTTCACACAGCGTACAGTCTATGGTTCACACAGTCAGTCAGTCAGTCAGTCAGTGGTTGGAGCAGCGCTGAGTGAACGGACTGGGAGAGAGAGAGAAGCACGGTGTGGCTCGGCTCGGCTCGGCTCGGAGTGGAAACGACTGCACACGCCTGCACGGTGAAGGAAGGGGCGGGACGGAGGTGGTGGTGAGGGGGGGGGGGGGGGTTAGCACACTCAGCACGGCCAACCATCAATGGGACGATTCTTATAATAACCAGACGTTTGTGTGTGTGCGTGTGTGTGTGTGTGTGTGTGTATGTGTGTGTGTGTGTGTGTGTGTGTGTGTGTGTGTGTGTGTGTGTGTGTGTGTGTGTGTGTGTGTGTGCGTGCGTGCGTGCGTGCGTGCGTGCGTGCGTGTGTGTGAGTGCAGTACATGCATGCTTAAAGGTATAGTAAGTGATTTTACTTCAATCAAATATTGTTATTTTTTTATTATCTTTTTAGCTAATTTTCACTACTACAGAGCGTGGTGACCATAAAAGGAGTTCCTCCCGTCCCAAGTGAGCCCCTGTGATAGAAAAACCCTATAGTTTCAGTTTGGGCTTTGGGCGGAAAGCTTTTCGTCCAATCAGGATAAGAGCGGCATTCCTCCAATCAGGATCGAGTGGGTGTAGGCCTGTTGCACTTCTCCCCACTGTAGAGTGTGTGCATGTGCACATTTTGTTACTGACGGGACTGGAGGGTTTTCCAAATCACCCAAATCATTGACTGCTCCTTAAGTTGCATGTCAATACCATTGTAATTATTTGAATTCCAAACACTGTGTGATCTGCAAAAAACTGCCCTTGCAGATCCTTGTCCTATGACTAATATTACCGTGTGTGCTTGTGCTTTGACAACTCTTGAGGTGAGATGTTCAGGGGTAGGTACAGTATATCTATATCTGACTATCTGTATGGAGGCGTCACAGGAAAGAATTTGTAGGAACCAGACATACACTGTGTTACGATTGAATGCACTGTACATTTGCATGCATCTGGTAGTTTTGGGTGTTCCTGTCAGTGTCTGGAACCAGCAAGCCAAGACTGAATATCCTCCCTCTCTCTCTCTCGTGCATGCACGCACAGCCGCACGCACGCACACACACACGCACGCACACACACACACACACACACACACACACACACACACACACACACACACACACACACGCACGCACACACACACACACACACACACACACACACACACACACACACACACACACACACACACACACACACACACACACAAATTCCAGGGTTTGCTGGGAAGTGCCCCAGTGTGGCCATTGTCTAGCTGCCAAGCCAAAGTCCTGAGGCCCAAGACGTTCAAAGAATCTAAATTGGGAGATCACTGAAAACACACACACGCACACACGCGCACACACACACACACACACACACACACACACACACACACACACACACACACACACACACACACACACACACACACACACACACACACACACACACACACACACGGTATAGTGAGACTGTGTTACTTAAAGTCAAAGCTTTTGTCTACAAGATCACACAGGAGCCGTCCGTGTATAGTATACAGAACATGTGTGTGTGTTGCCGGTGTTCCACATTTTAAGTTACCACTTTGTCTTTCCTTCATTCACTGGCTTATAGCTACAACAAGTTCTGGACGTGTCCGTATAGCTATAAGGGACGTCTGGTGTATGAGCATAGCGGTATGTGCCTGCATGTGCGTAGGCTATCTGTGTGCACGTGCAGTCAACTGACCCCCTCTTCCCCACACACATTCTTGTCTATGTCTCATACCCAGTGCAGGCCGGCGTAATATGAAGCTCTAGGTCACCTTTACAATCCCTTAGTTCTTCTTTTAGGGTCTGCTGATCGCAACATTTGTCCACACACCATCTATAATCTACTTAGCCTCGCTGTCGTGGTGTCATTCACATTTTTTTCCTTTCTCCTCTCAGCAGCACTATACCCCAGGGACCACACACAGACACACAAAGCCCCAGTCATTCACATAAACAGAGACATGCACCTATGCACAGGTGATCACTCAACACTAGCAGTCGCTACAGCTGAACAACATTCAACCTTACGTCCCTATTTTTGGAATGTTTCAAAAATGGCAGATCTACAAGCTCACAAGCTATCGCGAGTTGCAAGACATTGTGAGTATGTACGTACTGTATATTATCGACTATTGTTGCTGCATGGCACTGCAGAACAAACTTGGTATAGAAAGGCTCACACACACACTTCAAAGTAGTGTGGTTGTGACAGAGAAGAGAACACACACACAAATATGCACACACCCAGTCTCCCATTTTTCCTACAGATGATTAACATAAACTTTTTTTATATGCCAGGACTTGAGCTGTGGCCGAGGCACAAAGGTTACAGGCAGTGACACAACACAATGACAACACACAACGACAGCAGCCCTGCACAAGTATTCACACCACCCTGCTCAATGTAGAGACACTTGAAATAATTATGTGCTTCCTACAACAATAGTTCTCAACCTGTCAAGCAGTGACACCCCCCTCCTCCACATAATCATGGAACTGGGGACCGCCTACCCCAATAAGCACTTGAAATGTAGGTTTCAAGGCTGGAGACAATGTTGGCTCGGGGGTAGAGTGGCTGGATGGTATAGCCACAAGGTTGCCAGTTAGTGTCGATGTGTCCCTGAGCAAGACATTTAGCCCCTAATTGCAAGGTTTCCACTGCCATTAGTGTGTGAACGGGTGAATGGGATCCACAAGTTATGTAAAGCACCTTGGATAAAGGCACCATATAAATGCACCATTTACCATTTGATTCAGTATGTCCTAGCTTGTAGATATTTATTATATTATTTATTATTTTACATTTGTGCCAATGTTTTTGACCATGTTTTTATAGTATAGTTTCATTGATTCTTCTTTTCTCATTAATAAGAGCTTAAAATACATCCAATTGCCATTTCCACTGTCACCGTCCTACACCAAACACAGACCAACTACATCAGTGCCACCACGTCTTGCTGCTGCGTCTGAAGTGCTGGCCTGTGGCCGCCTACATGGGCCTGAATATTGCGCTTGATGCTACTGCAGAACTGGAATCTGTGTGTCTCTTCTCTGAGTGACAGCGATGGCGGCGTGTCCCTTTTATCACCAGGATCAGACCCCGCTGAAGAGTGATAGCGTAAGTCCCCCTGATTCAGATTTGACTCGAGCTTATCAGTGGAAGGGCTAAGCCTGAGCTTATCTAGAGCGGAACTGTTTATCCTGTGCGTGTGTGTGTGTGCGTGTTGGGGGGAGTGTGTATGTGTGTGTGTGTGTGGGGGGGGGATTTAATCTGCCCACCTGTCTCAGAATGAGCAGAAAATATACGCAGGGATTTACCCCGGCAGAGCGTTTTCTCAGCATTTTCATACAAACGTATACGTTTTACACTTTTCAAACTGTTGCAATAAAGAGTGGCACAAGTTCTAGGTCTTTACAGTCGTCATGCAGGCGGTGCTTGCTGTGTGACTGTTTTCATACCTTTTCCCTGGTGTTTGGGATGTCCTCATGTAAACTGTGGAACTAATGTGTAATCATCCCCAGTGTATTTTTCCTGAGAGCTTTCCGCTGTCTGCCTGACATCTGTCTGGGTATTCATTACACGGCCATTCACCCGTCCTCCCATCCTTATAGTCATTGTGTGACTTCAGTCACCATTGTGAAGCGGCTCTAATTTTAGCATGTTCACCTTTAGATTTTGGTTGTGATGAGCCTGTTTGTCAATATGTTTTTCAAGGGAACGTGACATGCATAAATCCTGGTGTTGACAGACTCACAACAAGCACAAAAACACAGTGTAATGTCACTCAGTAGTGAAACCACCTAAACACCACCAGGGCCACCCAGGGCTCTATATTAGGTACACTAATAGGTACACTAGTATTTTCCTTTACACCATTAATAGGCACTTATGTATATCTAAAGGCCCTCTAACAGAAAATAGCAGATCTCCAAGCTCACAGCATGTCTCAAGCTGTGAGCTTGTAGGTCATTTGTCTTCAAATAGGGCCACTGTTTGTGCAGTTAAAGCATATAGTAATATATTACTGTTTGGTTAAGGTACCTGTATGTCACTGTCATGATGGAAGGCAGTCATTTTCTCTGTCATCATTATCTATAAGTACACAGTAAAAGATAAGGGATGATGGTCTAGTGTTTTTTTCTCTCTTTGAGTGTGTGTGTGTGTGTGTGTGTGTGTGTGTGTGTGTGTGTGTGTGTGTGTGTGTGTGTGTGTGTGTGTGTGTGTGTGTGTGTGTGTGTGTGTGTGTGGCTGGGGTGCGCAATGTATGTCTTATCCATTCCATTTGGTCCATTTTCAAGGCTATTAAAGTAACATGAGCTTTTATCTGCAAGGATCTCTTATAGTCTATCAAAAGCTGTACTCTCTTCCCACTAAGGTTGTGTGTGCGTGTGCGCTTGCATGTACAGTGCGTGTGCACATAAGAGTGTTTGTGGGCGGTTTATTTTCATGCAACAGTGATTCTCAGCATGTTTACATAGATAGATGCTATATGTCCGTTTGATGTTTAAATGGCCTTCTAGCTAGTTCCTTTGAAGCACTACATTGTTTTCTTAGCTCGTCTTACACGTTACGTGCCTTATTTGCCCTGTTGTTTAGTTTGTTTAAAGACTGCGGTTCGTGTTTGCTCTGCCTGCTCTGATCCTGTACTTGGAAAAGAGTAGCTTCTAAAATGCCGAAAATTGAAAATTGTATATGTGAGAGAGGCGTGTGTCGGGTTCCCTGTTGTTCTTCTTTCAGTTATTTTGTGTCAATAAACACATAGATGTTGATATTTTATTTATATTGGGGCAGGCTGTGGCTCAGGAGGAAGAGCAGGTCGGCCCATGATCCAGTGGTCGGCGGTTCGAATCCCGGCTCCTCTTGTCTACATGTCGAGGTGTCCTTGGGCAAGACACTGAACCCCACCTTGCCTTTGTGGTTGCCACCACTGGTGTATGAATGTGGGGAGTGGGGACGCTGGCGTTGACTGTTCGCCGCTCTACTTCCCACTGTATGAATGAATGGACCATTGTAAGCGCTTTGTGTATACACATAGTGCATAGAAAAGCGCTATAAAAATGCAATCCATTATTATTATTATTATATTTTTATTAAGGCTTTTGAACACAATAGCATCCCTCTTGTGGTCATGTCATGATACACGTTAGTGAACATTCTTCAAATGGCTGATCAACAAGCTCACAATGCGTTGCATTGTAACACGTTGTGGGCTCATAGCAGCTATTCTAAAGAGATTTGGTGTAGAATGGATGGGACGAGGGGTGTGTGGGGTATATTGGACTCTGATCAACAAAGTAGTGATAGTCACTTGAAAGTGACTATTTTGTATCATGTTGTATCATGGACTTTTCTGTGGGCCACGTGGGACTTCTGTACATTTTGCAAAAGGTCTGCTTATCGACAGTTTGACAAGCCTGCTTTAATTGAGTGTGTGCACAGTATACATTATACAGTATATATTTTTAACGACGAAAATCCTGCTATTGACTTACAACGTACATTCTACATTACAACAAAATCAATATGTCAATAACATATGTGTGACATCAGTATGCAGAAATAAAGACCAGACTGATTCATGTTATATTGGCAGGAGGAAAAAATGTGTGTGTGTGTGTGTGCGCATGCACACGTGTGTGCTTGTGTGTGCTTGTGTGTGTGTGTATGTGCGCGCGCACGCACATATTGACCTTCCTGCCTGCTACTGTATGTAACATAATCACAGTTTCCATTGTTACCATGGGGAGAAGAAGTCCCAACCCTGTTCACGGTACACAGCCACACTGGCCGGACTAAACGAACACGACACACACACACACACACACACACACACACACACACACACACACACACACACACACATAAAGATAAACAAACACACACCTTTCCTCCCACACACACAAGCTTTTGTGGACAGACCAGACTACTGTAATACATGCACCCCCCCCCCCCCCCGCCCGCCCCACTCACACATACACACAAATGTACCAGGGTGTGGACATGCAGCTGTGTTATTAAAGCCCGACCACAGACGAGACCAGTCTGTGTACCTGAGTCAGCGTCCACCTCTCTCTCTCTCTCTCTCTCTCCCTCTCCCTCTCTCGCACACACATACACGTGCGCGTGCGCGCGCACACACACACACACACACACACACACACACACACACACACACACACACACTCACCTCACTTCTTCAACTCACTCTTTTTTTCCTTTGCCCACCATCCTGTCCTCTCTTTCACTCTCTCATGGTGACAGTGCACTGTGCAGTTATGAGCTAATGGTGCCAGGACAGGACAGGACAGGACAGGACAGGACAGGACAGGACAGGACAGGACAGGACAGGACAGGACAGGACAGGACAGGACAGGACAGGACAGGACAGGACAGGACAGTATACAGGACAGGACAGGACAGTATAAGGACAGGACAGGACAGGACAGGACAGGACAGTATAAGGACAGAACAGGACAGTATACAGGACAGGACAGGACAGTATAAGGACAGGACAGGAAAGGACAGGACAGGACAGAATACAGGACAGGACAGGACAGTATACGGGACAGTATACAGGACAGGACAGTATACAGGACAGTATACCTGACAGGACAGGACAGGACAGTATACAGGACAGGACAGTATACCTGACAGGACAGGACAGTATACAGGACAGGACAGTATACAGGACAGGACAGTACAGGACAGGACAGGACAGGACAGGACAGGACAGGACAGTATACAGGACAGGACAGTATACAGGACAGGGCAGGATAGTATACAGGACAAGACAGGTCAGGACGGAACAAGTCAGGTCAGGATGGGACAGGACAGGGAAGAAGCATTTCCCAAACATGTAATAATTTCCATAACAAAACAAAACACAAGCGCATGCAGGGCAGCATGATGAAGCCATTCATCACACTCTTGTAGGATGTTTGTGATGACATGTGGTATTTTGGGTGGTCCGCTGCTACACAACTTCAAACAAACAAAAACAAAGAGGACTATGCCTGGACAACTGTGTGCAGTGTAACGACTCATTTGATCAGTGTTATTGTTCTATTGGTTCTATTGGTTCTAATGGTTTAGTCTCAAGTCTTAGTATTTTGAATAACACATACTTTAGTCTTATAGCTTAGTCTGAGTATTTTTCAGTCTTTAATAGTCTGAATCTTTTGAATAACACAACAGACAACATTTACTCCTATTTAGTCTTCTGAAATCTAATCTTTATTTTTTGCCTTAGTCAACAAATGAACACTGCATTTGATTGTGATGTCAGCATCATGTTAGCATAGCTCTTCACATTTGAAATTTTCTGGTGTTTGTTAGTTTGAGGCGCCGACAACCATTCAGAAGACATTACATTCAAGCTTGAGAGGAGCTGCTATCAGAAGATCAACTGCTTGCATAACACACCCAAAGACACCTTCCTTCCTCTCTTGCCCATTTTACTAGACTTGAGAGAAAACATGTGTTTCCACACAGTTAGATGGATCAGAAGGCTATACAGAGCGAGTCTGCTAATGTAAACAAACTCTGTTCGATTATCCATTCAAATATTGTACTTTCACTCGACCACTCGACCACAATTGCATGAAAGCTTGATATATTGACAGATTGAATAAAATACCTATTTGGGTTACAAAAGGACTGCATACTTTCATAGCACAAAATATGTGGAGTGGAATCTGGAAGGAGCACCAGCCATCTAAACAGCCAGAAGACAGGGAGTACTTGAGAAGGTAATCCAATTACAATCGTTCTTACTCAAGTCACAGAGAGGCATGCTAAATCATACTACTGCTAAAGACACACCAAGTGTTCAAATGAAAACTTTACAGCTGCAACTTTAATAATCAACCATATCTCAAAGAAAGTGTTACAAGCCTTCCAGCAGGGGAACTTTAGAAAAAACACTTTAAAACTTTAAAACTGTTGTTCTGGTCATAGCTACCCATGACCAGACACAAAATGCATATACCAAAGATGATTCTGGAACAATCTGGTTACATCGAGAACATCTGATCAGAGTGACCTAGGCTGCTTGTCTCCTGAAAACAGCTATCACTCCTTTAACGACAGAGATCTCATACAATGACTATAGTTGTAATGATAACAAGGTTACCATCACAAACAGCTAGGACGTTCTGAAAACAGATAATGAAATGACAATCAAGAACTTTCTGTGGCGAACATTGCAGAGACATGATAGCACCCTCAAAACAGCAGATCTACAAGATGGTAGCGCAACCCAATTAAAATCCAGGGTGGCATTATGTTCATCATTCACAACTCAACTCAAAAATCCCCAAAATATCTAACAGATATTACATTGTATATATGGTAGGGTATTGAAAATAGACGATCTACAAGCTTAAGACTATGGGCACTTTCACTCAATGGTACTGGGATGGTAATTGGGACCACTTGGCAGATGTTGTGGTAGATGTTCAATCGGTCTCGAGACCAATTGAAGTGTACTCGGATACGGTGAAGACTACAATGTGAAAGCATCGAATACTGTTGAATGAAGTGTATACTTGGGTGTGGAAGAATCAAGGCCAACATGAATCATTGCCAGTCGGGACCAGGGAATTGTATTCGGGAACAGTGTGAATCACAGTGTGAATCTGCCCCTATAACACTGCTGTCCCGGGTACGGTTGGATGATCCGCACTGGGAAACGGTACACAGCGTTCACACAACCAAAAAGCATCCAAGTGGTCCCAAGTGCACATCCGGGACCATTGTTTGAACCTGCCCTTAGTTTGTCAACACACTACTGTGCATTGTACCGTGTACACAGGTGCTGTGTAAACTGACACTGGGCTTGGTGATGTGAGCCGTTTCCCCCTCAATACGACAGGACACAGCCTGCCACACGGTCCAATCAGTGTATTGATAGGCCAGGGAATGTGCTGACGCGGTATCGGACAATGGAAAGAAAGATGAGAATCAGCTATCCCATTCAGCTCAGCTGTCTTCACTGTGTGTTGTTAGTTATGCACTGGCAGGCAAACCGACATCATGGCAACCAAGTTGGATTACGCGGATTAGCCGTTATTGTTGTTTATTTCACATACATCGTAGCTTGCTGTACGTGTGTTGTTCGTTTTGAGGAAGTGTTGAATCATTTGAGGTGGGTTGCATATTGTGACACTTTTGCAGCGGAGGCTGATTCATCCATTTTGTGTCCACTTAACTTGGACACAAAAACAGAGAGAGAGAGAGAGAGACAGAGAGAGAGAGAGACAGAGACAGAGACAGACAGAGAGAGATACGGAGATACAGAGAGAGAGAGTCCATACGTCTTCTTTCTGTTATTATACATGTTCAAAACTTAATGTCAGCATAATGAGTGCTTTTACTATTCCGGACCTTTTTGTATTTCTATATTGCAGTATTGAAGATAGTTTTTAAGTAAACCATTTGAGTATTTTTTTCCACCACAGGAGAGAGAGAGAAAGAGATAGACAAAGATAGACAGAGCAGCTCAGAGCATAGTGTAATCCCTGTTGGTTTACACACAAGGCACATTTCATTCAGTCCTCCAAAGTCAGGTGCCCTGTTTAGAAACACCTGAAACTGTGACGCCAATCAGCCTGTCTAACCTTTCACCTTGTTGTTCTCTCTCACTATAGTCTCACTCCTATCCTTTCTGCTTTAGAGGCTGTGGTTAACAAAAGGAGGTTATTGGTGCACGTGTGTGTGACGTGTGATGTGTGTGTGATGCGTGTGTGCTTGTGTGTGTGTGTGTGTGTGTGTGTGTGTGTGTGTGTGTGTGTGTGTGTGTGTGTGTGTGGCCGTGGCCTCTGTCGGCGCCTCACTTCCTGCTTTGGTTCTCATCAGCTGAAAATCACAAAGCCAGGACAAGGAAGGACGTACGCACTGGCAGACAGACACACACACGCATGCACAAACACACAGCCACATGCGCACGCACATGCACACATATGCTCGCACAGACAGCCACACATAGACAAGCATGCACACTGACAACACAAACAAACAGACATACACAAACACATACATGCACGCGCACACACACAGGGAGGATTATAGGCACCACGGGTATAAAAATATATGAGAATCGATTTTAAGCTTGAACGCTAATGAAGTTACAGTTAAGGAAATTAGAGCTTAAATGAAATGATGTCTGTCTCTGTCATAATATCACCAGGAAGGAACTCGGTCAGGAAGCTGCACCACTCATTCAGGAAAAGACAGGAATATGTCATTCACTGAAAACACTCTCACACGCATAAGCACGCACACAGTGTGTGATATGACTTGCTTGTTTTATTTTCTGGGACACCAGGGTTTATTTAACTTAATTTGGAGCTGAATCCCTTTGAAATTATTTTTCCCCTACAGTAAATACAGCTATTTGTATGTATTTTGTGTATTATGCTCTGTTGATGAAAAAACCTCAATGTAAGCAAGTCCCAGGACCTTTGTGTGTCTTTTTTACGCTTTTTACTGTATACCTTCAGTGCTGCTTTGTTTATACTGTATATTGTTTTACTGATGAAGTATCCAAGCGATCAAGAGACAGATGGAATGGATGCAAATGTGATCGATTGATCGATCAATCAATCAATCAATCAATCAATCAAAAAAGTGTATACATATACATAAACAAATACATGTACACTTTTCCATTCATAAAATGTCAGCATTACAGGCCTGCACGGTCCATTTGGGCCCCTGCCTGGCTTTGCAAACAGTGATCTAATCTATTCAAATTTCACCTTGCCATGTCTTTGCTCGTTTACTCATACTGTATAGTAAATATTATACTATACTGTATAGATTATAGCAATGTATCTGTCCAGATCACTGTTCTTTATCGCTCTAATCCTATCACATCCATCTTCCTTCTTCCCTTCTTCTCATCTGTAAGAAAGGTGTAAGAGGCCGGAAACACAAGTATTGTCTCTCTCTCTCTCTACAGCCTGTCTCTGATTGATTGAAATTTGTATTCACAGACTAGAAATTAGGCTATTTTAAACAATTGGAGAGAGTGTGCTTGTCACAGTCGATTGTTTTGGTCATGCACTAATTTTGGCAGACAGTTATGACGTAGACTTGTCAAAACACCCTTGTGATCATGCTTGGGAAGGAATTGGGAGGGGATTTATACACCCAAAATCAAGTTTTTTTTTTTCAACAAATGGTTATGATGCCACGCTTTTGTGGCAGGAACATATTCCTAAAATATTCTGAAATATTAATAAACTAGAACTGCACTCGAGTAGAGTGCCAACTTGCGCATTACAAACAAGTAAGCCAGGGCGTCGTTCTACTAGCGCTTGCTCACTCTGCTCACACAAGTAACAAGTAAAAAGATAAATTATTTTTTATTGACAGAGATGAGAGTTACGGTACAAGTCAAGTACACACTGCAACAAAACTGATAACAGCTTGGAGAATCACAGTACAATTCAAGTACGACTACATCAAATCTGACAGAGCTGATTGGACACACTAGTTAAGCATACGCTTGTTTACAATAGTGGCCAACTTGTTCATTTCATTAAGCCATTCAAATACATACAAAACAACTACTTCAGTGAAGTCAGAAGCAGCAAATCATAGAGGTAAAATCATAGTGGGGGTAAAAAGAGAAAAGAGAAATGTACAAAGAGGAGAGGGGGGTGGGTGGAGGGATTTTATATACAATTTTGTTTTACAGAGGCCAGTTTCGAATTGCAGCCATCTGTAGGTGCCCCTTGAGAGCGGTTTTGAAGGAGTCAAGGGATTCACAAGTCTTAATGACTGTTGGTAGGGCGTTCCACATTTTGGTTGCATATGAGCGGAAGGAATTAAGTCCCTTGTTTGTGCCAAATCTGGGTTGAACATGGTTAGTGGCACTCCCTCTGGTGTTGTGGGAGTGAACCTCATTGACATTTAGGAAGTATTTGGAGAGGTACAAGGGTATTTTGGTAGAGTATCGAATCTTGTGGACCAGACCCATTGCGAGATGTTGAACTCTGTCGTCAACCCTAAGCCAACCCAGACTGTCAAAGTGGGCAGGGGTGAGGTGGGTTCGGGGCGTGAGGCCAAGTAACATGCCTGCATACATCCATGAAGTATCTACCTACCAGTAAAACACCCTGAGGGCGAGAAGCTGCCTCACCCTTTAGGGCCGAGTATCATCACCTGATCTTCATGTGAAGAAGAAACCCTTGGATCTCTCTATATTGAGATCTATAGTGTTCTACCAACGTCCTTCCTCTTTGATGTCTCCCTTTTGATTGATACCAGCCCTCATCAAACCTTGTCAGACCCTGACTGTCACCCTTAGATCTACATATATGGAGCTGACCTCTGACATTCCAAATGTTGATCTGACCTCATCAAACCCTGCACAGACAAGACATGCTCCATATACGCCAGACCTCATAAAACCCTGTACCCCACTGCCACCCTTAGATTTTCATACTATATGTGGAGCTGACCTGTTCTGATATTCCATATGTTGATCTGACCTAATCCCTAAAAATAAGCATCAAATATACTGTGAAACAAAGGATTGTGACTCTAGCTCTGGACACACATAAAGACACAAACCCTCTGTCTCTCTTATATGCACATACCGTAGGTACTATAGTCTGAATAAAAAGCAGACAGACTTGTTGGCACAGCTCACTGAACAGCTGTGTGCATGAAGACCAGTGATTAAGTGAGATGTTACAACTCTGCCCATGTCATAATGCATGCTGGCCCTGCTGTACAAACACAAACATAAACACATCTACTGTATAACAGCCTGTCCATCCACACCACCTCCACACTGATCTTTCTGCACATGCACACATGCACACACAT
Organism: Benthosema pterotum; assembly: GCA_039105355.1. Taxonomy (NCBI): domain Eukaryota; kingdom Metazoa; phylum Chordata; class Actinopteri; order Myctophiformes; family Myctophidae; genus Benthosema; species Benthosema pterotum. Next base: position 18,049,679 of record CM076975.1, read on the forward strand.
AGCACGCACTCACGCACGCGCTGCCATACACTCCCACTGCGCACACCGGTGTGATTGGTACAGAGAAGAACAGTGTTGGATCTAATTTGGAGAGATTGTGGTTGCTTTGACTGCAACATGAGATATGATATGAATAGGCCAGAGTTCACTTATTTCCCACATTTCCCTTTAAAAAGACATCTCCATAAACCTTTTTTAAATATCTCCATAACCTTGCTACCTAAAATTGAATTTGCTGCATCATAAATGCTTCTATTCGCATCCATTCAAACAATTTCAAGAAAATGCATGACACAAGCATGCATGAGATGGGCAGTGCACAGAAAAACCTCCATAACAGATACAGACATTTTTGACTGACTTACAAAGCTATGAGGCTCACTGACATTCATGAGGACCTATTATATGCAGTAATGTTAATTATGCTAATAACACTTATAACACCCAAAGGTGTTCCCACCAATTATGTGTTAAAGACTCCCACTTCCATTCATCGATTCATTTATCCGATTCATCATCGGATACTGGTGAGATCGTCAATGGATATTTAGTCCCCATATATGAGGATATCAGACTAGCTTATTCCCACAAACTGGCAGATTTATTTGGGGTATGTCTGACAAAGAACTCCATATATGGGTCTAACCCTATATGTTCATATATAGTCTACTGTATATCCATATATGAGCAGACTCCATATGTGATCAGATCTGATGGTTTGGTCCCCACAATGCTCTTTTCCCTGGGGAGCCATCAAAGCTTAGTTCATTTTTTGCCTAAAATTAGTTTTTTCATATTAAAACAGATTGAAGTTTGATCTTACTATCCATCCGAACAGTTAGATGATTTGGAGAAATGAAATATGTGTATTTATTTGGCAAAGTAGCGAGTTATTTTTGGTAGGTTTTCCCTCTCTTTTGTGGGAGGAGAGGGGCGACTCAGCAACTTGCATACATGATTGTGATTGGTCATGGATAGCTGTTGGGTCTTTTGGTTACAAACAGAATCCCATCACAACACAGGCCGCAGCATGCATTGTTGTTGTTTTTTTTAAGCCACAGCTGTGCTGTTTACATCTAAATAATGTCATTTTTCTGGTGTACTTCTGAAGTAGTTCGTCCTCCCTGCATGGTGTGTTTGAGTGCGTGCCACGCAAGGCTGCATTGGATGAATGAGCGACGGCTCGTTCCGTCGTATTTTTTTTTACTTTCTGCGGGGAGGACGTGAACACATCGATATTAAAGGAGGATTCCGACTCTTCCCATGTGCCTGGCTGTAAAACAACCCTAATCCTAGACCTCCGACTGTGAACCACCTCAAAGACCTCTGTGTTTGTGGTTGAGGGTCAGAGGTTTAGGATTAGGGTTACGGTTGGAGGGGGCTAGGGTTTTGCTACAAACATGCCTAAACCCTTCTCTAACCCTCATCATCATAACTGCAAGCACGTTGCAGCTGATAGTGGATTTCCAACACATGTTCAGAATAATGGGAGTTCTGATCTGTGGGACTTCGGAATTTAGATCAGTTCTCCTGGGGGTTCTGGCTTCAGCGCCTGCACGATGGCCTCCTTGCGCTTCTTGCTAAGCGGCTCGCAAGGAAACTCCACCTCGTACTCAACCACCAGATCCCCCCGCTGGCCAGGGGGACCGCGGGGCAGCGGCAGCCCGTGGCCCGCGATGCGCCGCTTCATGCCCTGCCGCAGGAGGTCGTCCTCACCGGCGACCACATTAAGGTACTCACCACCGTTAAGCCCATCGAGGAGGGGTACGTTGACGGTGATGGGGCCCTCGCAGCCCAGCGCCTGGCACAGCGTGACGGGTGCCATGTATACTATATCGGAGCCATCGCGGCGGAGTGTCGGGTGTGGCTCATCCTCCAGGACGACGACCACGTCGGTGGCGCCGCCGGGCGACTCGTCGCCCTCCCCAGCGAAGGTGAAGCGTGTGCCCGCCTTCATGCCGGGCCGGATGGGCACCTCCAGAATCTTGTGCGACGTGCGTGGCGGGTTGAGGCGGCGCCGCGAGATCTTAATCCGTTTGGTGCAGCCTGAGAAGATGTCCTCGAGGCTGACGGGGAGGGCCTTGCACTTGACGGGGGGGGCCTTGCGCTTGGCCGCGCGTCCCGTGGGAGGGTCCTTGCGGTCCGTGCGGTCCGTGGGAGGGTCCTCGTGGTCCGTGCGGCCCGTGGGAGGGTCCTTGTGGTCCGTGCGGCCCGTGGGAGGGTCCTCGTGATCCGTGCGGCCCGTGGGAGGGTCCTCGTGGTCCGTGCGGCTCGCGGGACGGTCCTTTTGGTCCGCACAGCCCTCGTGCTTCCTGCGGGCCGTGGGAGGGTCCTTCTTTGTGGGGCTCGCAGGACGGGGAGGGTCCTTCTTTGTGCGGCCCGCAGGACGGGGAGGGTCCTTCTTTGTGCGGCCCGCGGGAGGGTCCTTCGGTGTCGCAGGACGAGGGCGACCGCATCCCACCGATCTCAGGCCCTCCATGCCGAGGCGGTCGTAGATCTCTTTCTTCTCGGGGTCGCGCAGCACCCCGTAGGCTTTGCCGACCGTCTTGAACATGTCCTCAGCGCCGGGCGCCGCGTTCTTGTCCGGGTGGTACCTCAGGGCCGCCCGGTGGTACGCCTTCTTGATTTGGTGTGCTGTGCACCCTTTCTTCAAGCCCAGAACCTCGTAGTAATACAGGTCTTCGTTGTGGGTACGTCTCTCCATGTTTCCGTCTGTGCTCCGCTTGTTTCGATCTGTGCTTTGAAGGTTTGTGTCAGGAACATTCGTTAGTAAGTGAGATGCATTGGTCAGTTGCTGTTTTATGCTGTCCAATGCACTGATGTCACAGTGATGTGGACATTGGATACATCCATGTATGGGTTTGCTACGCCGATTTGATGTCAGCACTTCAATGTCTCTGTCATCCTCATACAGTATATGGAACCCAGGTCCACCCCCCGACCAAATATGGGGACGCGTGGGGATTCCCCTGCCAGCCAACCAGACAGACAGACAGGCAGGCAGGCAGACAGACAGGCAGGCAGAGTGGCAGACTTGCATAGTAAGGGCTTACACGCACACGCGCACGCGCACGCGCACGCACACGCACACACACACACACACACACACACACACACACACACACACACACACACACACACACACACACACACACACACAGGAATATAAATGTACAACACAATCTCTTTAGTGACAACTGTGATAGTGTAGGTCATGTGTGCAGAATGCTGTGGTGGATTAGGAACTACAGTGCACCTCTGTTATTATCTGTTGATAAATCTGTTCTGTTTTCACATGCAACACAGGGTAACAGGTCAGGTGGGCACAAAAACCAAGTGGGCATACTAGACAACTGGGAAAACAATACATCTGGGCATAGGGCCAACTGGGCAAACAATTCATCTGGCCATACATCAAACTGGACACACAAGACAGCTGATCACATTGCTTTGATGTGCCCCCCTTTCTGATCCCCTACTGTGAACCGTCGGTGAGCAGTCTGCTGTCTGCCTGCTGACACCATTTCTGTCTGTCTGTCTGTCTGTCTGTCTGTCTGTCTGTCTGTCTGTCTGTCTGTCTGTCTGTCTGTCTGTCTGTCTGTCTGTCTGTCTGTCTCTCTCTGTCTCTCTCTGTCTCTCTCTCTCTCTCTCCCCTTTCTGTCTGTCTGTCTGTCTCTCTCTACCCCCCACCCTCTCTCACCTGCTATATTGTGTCTGTCTGCCTTTGCTTCTGCTGGAGAAAGTTACCAATATTATAATATTACAGTCACAACACATTATCCTCAAATGGAATACCTGTAATTAGTTTCATTTAGAAGCCACCTGGTGTTGCTTTGTATTGTACGGAGCCCTGGAGTGGCCGTAGGGAAAAAAAATAATAATTCGTTCCCTCGATTTAGCATATCGAGGCCTCGATTTACTAAATCGAGCGAACGAATTAATATCTCGTGCCCACGAAATAGTTATTTCGTGCCCACGGATTAGTTATCTCGTGGCCACGAATTAGCATATCGAGGCCTCGATTTACTATATCGAGCGAACGAAATACTACTTGGATCTTCCCGGCTGCCAGATCCTCCCACTAGAAGCGCCAGCCGTAGCACAGAGGTCTCAGCTGTTACTTTACAGCACAGAACAGGTAATCTTACGCTATTTTATGCAACTTAATGACTAAACGGATTATAATGTTGTGTTTTATATGTGTTCACCTTGTGAAAGAAATAGGACCTAGCCAAACAGAGCTAACTTGTTGGCTATGCGTGTTTACACCTTGTTCAATGGGCTGTAATCGTTTCAGTAATATAACATCACAATGCAACGTTTGATGCTGTGGTATCAATGTGTTAAGAGCCAACACAATGGATTCATGTTTAAGAATATGTGTGACATCTGAGCGGACAATAGTGTATTGATAAGATGACTTTACTTGCACACACCCACACACACATTCTATAGCAGGGGTTTTCAACAGGTGGTCCGGGGACCACCAGTGGTCCTTGAGAAGGTTTTACGTGGTCCCCATGGCTAATGATGGAAAGTTGCTTAACCAGATGTAACTCTTGAGAATGTAAAAATGAAACCAAATGGACCCTTGCGGGTCCATTTGGTTTCATTTTTACACTCTCAAAAGTTAAAATATTCATCATCTGAATTAGCACCACTTAATCAAGACGTTTACACTGTTTTGTTGGCAAAATACAGCCTGGAATTGTGGACAAAATCAGAATAATTATTTAATTTTAGGTCTTTGGTGTGAAAATGTAATCAAATGGTGGTCCGTGGCTCAAATGCTGAATAAATGGTGGTCCCTGGAGTCAAAAAGGTTGAAAACCCCTGTTCTATAGGCTATTTTTCTAAACATAATTGAATCAGTGGATATTACAGCAATATGACTGATGATCATCACCAGAACTATTTATTGCCTGCTAATTTCATAGGCTATAGGCTATGTGTGTAGGATTAAACTGCCACCGTAGTCATACAGCACATACAGCACTACCCTTAAAGTGACACTTCACCTTTTTGCAAAATAAATATACGTTGATAACGTTTAGAAGATTTAGAACACATTACGGTTGGGTCTTTACTTTATACGTGTAATATGTGGTTTTACATATATTATGAATGTGGAACCTTTTAAGGGTCCACAAGGGGTTATATTGACACTATAAACCCTACACAACACTAGGATGGAACAAACAATTAAAACCTTTTATTCTCTCTCCCATTTCTCAGGTTGAGGAGGAATTTGTCCTGCATCTGCACTGTGAGATGAACACCACACAGCCTCCTCTCCAAAGACTACGTACCCCATTTCATTAATAAATTCATGTATTGTCAATAAAGTTTTCAACAGTGTGTTTCTTCTGACTAGTGAAGATGGTGAGAGATACAGTATGTTGCTCTTTCATCACACCAGAATAGATGTAGAGTTCAATGTGTTCATTTTCTTATAAACTTCATGCTTCACCACTTCTCAACCTGGCTACAAATATCTTATCTAAATATGTTTTTAGTATCTTAAAAAAAACTGAACACAGTGTTGAGAGCTTGTAGATCTGCTATTTTTGTCAAAAAATGCCCTCTTATGTGATTTCAGGATCTTCCCCACTAAAACTCTGCATGTCCCTTGTGACAGTACTTCATCAGATCCCTTGGTGTGGTGGTTATGTGCAATATGATGCGTTCACTTTTGTATTTAGGGTTTCTCCTGCAGGCTGAATCCTTGACAGACAAGATTCAATGTGATCAAGTGGATTAATGTAAATACAAGTGTACACTACAAAACATGTGCTATTGCACAATTTTGGTAGTGGTGGTAAGCACAGTACATTGCTTATTATTCCACTACTTTACAGGTGAAACTGTTTTACTCCACTTTACATTACCTTGCAGATTTTGCTTAATAAGAATGCAAAACTTATTAAAGGATAGTTGTTAAATGATACAACTTGGATCAATTATTAAATGAGATGATGAAACTACTTAGAGCCCTGAATTCACCCACTCCTATCCAGCATCAGGCTCCGAAGGTCTACTCTGTTGTTGACATAGTGTAAAATTGTTATAAGCTCATAATGTAATAAATATGCATAAAGTAGCCTAACAATGCCTTTCACAGAGGTAGCTATAACATTTCATAATGGAATAACAGTTAATAGTGTTGAAGTGTCATCATAATCGTGTCAGTATCATAGCAATATTATTTATTACATGAGTAGCTACATACAGTATTACTTTTCATTTGCACATAATTGGTATACCCAGGCTCCTATCTAGCTAAAGCAGTCAAATGGTGTTTTATAATTTAAGTAATGACATTTAGATTAACTTATTTTCCACATGTATTCCCAGTCTACAAACTGTTGTCCCGCAGCAGTTCATTACCCTATCTTGGCCAAACTCACCATGGATCGACTGTTGCTTCCTGCCTGCTGTTTATAAGAGAACACAACTCAACTCACCACTAAGTTAACACTTATATTATACATCATAGGAGCACACCACTAGCACATTATGACCACCGGTATATGTTTATTCTTTGGTGAGTTATTTAGTCATTGTGTTGTGTACAATAATCAAAGCAATAATTAATTATCCATTTATTACATACTGTAGCTTGGACATGAACAAGTCCAAAGATTTTATAACATTTGATCTAATGCATTTAAATGGTTTACAGGTGTTTACGGATGCATATAGGAACCTGGCCCAGAGACTGCACGGTTTAGTTCTCAATTTGTGTAAAATCATACTGTTCTGTACAAAATAGTAAATATAAGCCTTATGATATGGTGTGGTGATGAAATATTACAATTCCAAGACTTGGCAGAAACATTGTTATGATCAGTGTTGTAGTAGTACTTTTAGAAGTGGGGGGACGCCTCTGAACCATTTGGTTCCATTTGTACACTAAGAAAAAAGGAAACTCATTAACATGGTGCAACACATCTCGATGATGTCATCAAGATGTATTTCACCATGCTAATGATTTTTTTCAGACCCAAAAATATTTTAGATGTGAGAAGTGCCGTCCCCCCGCGTCCCCCCTCCACTACACTCCTGGTTACATGTTCCAGTTCCATGTTAGACAATAAACAAATTAATGAAATGGGGTGTAGGTTCTTGGAGTGTCGCCGACTATGAAGTCTTTGGAGAGGAGGCTGTGTGGTGTTCATCTCACAGTGCAGATGCAGGACAAATTCCTCCTCAACCTGAGAAATGGGAGAGAGAATAAGAGGTTTTAATTGTTTGTTCCATCCTAGTGTTGTGTAGGGTTTATAGTGTCAATATAACCCCTTGTGGACCCTTAAAAGGTTCCACATTCATAATATATGTAAAACCACATATTACACGTATAAAGTAAAGACCCCCCAGTAATGTGTTCTAAATCTTCTAAACGTTATCAACGTATATTTATTTTGCAAAAAGGTGAAGTGTCCCTTTAAGGGTAGTGCTGTATGTGCTGTATGACTACGGTGGCAGTTTAATCCTACACACATAGCCTATAGCCTATGAAATTAGCAGGCAATAAATAGTTCTGGTGATGATCATCAGTCATATTGCTGTAATATCCACTGATTCAATTATGTTTAGAAAAATAGCCTATAGAACAGGGGTTTTCAACCTTTTTGACTCCAGGGACCACCATTTATTCGGCATTTGGGCCACGGACCACCATTTGATTACATTTTCACACCAAAGACCTAAAATTAAATAATTATTCTGATTTTGTCCACAATTCCAGGCTGTATTTTGCCAACAAAACAGTGTAAACGTCTTGATTAAGTGGTGCTAATTCAGATGATGAATATTTTAACTTTTGAGAGTGTAAAAATGAAACCAAATGGACCCGCAAGGGTCCATTTGGTTTCATTTTTACATTCTCAAGAGTTACATCTGGTTAAGCAACTTTCCATCATTAGCCATGGGGACCACGTAAAACCTTCTCAAGGACCACTGGTGGTCCCCGGACCACCTGTTGAAAACCCCTGCTATAGAATGTGTGTGTGGGTGTGTGCAAGTAAAGTCATCTTATCAATACACTATTGTCCGCTCAGATGTCACACATATTCTTAAACATGAATCCATTGTGTTGGCTCTTAACACATTGATACCACAGCATCAAACGTTGCATTGTGATGTTACGGAGCCCGGGAGTGGCCATATGAGGATATTTTTTTTAATTCGTTCCCTCGATTTAGCATATCGAGGCCTCGATTTACTAAATCGAGCGAACGAATTAGCATATCGAGGCCTCGATTTACTAAATCGAGCGAACGAAATAGTTATTTCGTGCCCACGGATTAGTTATCTCGTGGCCACGAATTAGCATATCGAGGCCTCGAATTACTATATCGAGCGAACGAAATAATACCAGCATCTTCCCGGCTGCCAGATCCTCCCACTAGAAGCGCCCAGGCGTAGCACAGAGGTCTCAGCTGTTACTTTACAGCACAGAACAGGTAATCTTACACTATTTTATGCAACGTAATAACTAAACGGATTATAATGTTGTGTTTTATATGTGTTCACCTTGTGAAAGAAATAGGACCTAGCCAAACAGAGCTAACTTGTTAGATATGCGTGTACCTTGTTCAATGGGCTGTTCTGCATAATCCTTTCAGTAATATAACATCACAATGCAACGTTTGATGCTCTGATATCAATGTGTTAAGAGCCAACACAATGGATTCATGTTTAAGAATATGTGTGAAATCTGAGCGGACAATAGTGTATGGCCAGTCAAATAAGAATTGATAAGATGACTTTACTTGCACACACCCACACACACATTCTATAGCAGGGGTTTTCAACAGGTGGTCCGGGGACCACCAGTGGTCCTTGAGAAGGTTTCAGGTGGTCCCCAGGCTAAATGATGGAAAGTTGGTTAAGATGTAACTCTTGAGAATGTAAAAATGAAACCAAATGGACCCTTGCGGGTCCATTTGGTTTCATTTTTACACTCTCAAAAGTTAAAATATTCATCATCTGAATTAGCACCACTTAATTAAGACGTTTACACTGTTTTGTTGGCAAAATACAGCCTGGAATTGTGGACAAAATCAGAATAATTATTTAATTTTAGGTCTTTGGTGTGAAAATGTAATCAAATGGCGGTCCGTGGCCCAAATGCCGAATAAATGGTGGTCCCTGGAGTCAAAAAGGTTGAAAACTCCTGTTCTGTAGGCTATTTTTCTAAACATAATTGAGTCATTGGATATTACAGCAATATGACTGATGATTATCACCAGAAATATTTATTGCCTGCTAATTTCATAGGCTATAGGCTATGTGTGTAGGATTAAACTGCCACCGTAGTCATACAGCACATACAGCACTAAAGGGACACTTCGCCTTTTTGCAAAACAAATATACGTTGATAACGTTTAGAAGATTTAGAACACATTACTGGGGGGTCTTTACTTTATACGTCTACGTGTAATATGTGGTTTTACATATGAATGTGGAACCTTTTAAGGGTCCACAAGGGGTTTTATTGACACTATAAACCCTACACAACACTAGAATGGAACAAACAATTAAAACCTGTTATTCTCTCTCCCATTTCTCAGGTTGAGGATCAATTTGTCCTGCATCTGCACTGTTAGATGAACACCACACAGCCTCCTCTCCAAAGACTACGCACGCCATTTCATTAATGAATTCATGTATTGTCAATAAAGTTTTCAACAGTGTGTTTCTTCTGACTAGTGAAGATGGTGAGAGATACAGTATGTTGCTCTTTCATCACACCAGAATAGATGTAGAGTTCAATGTGTTCATTTCCTTATAAACTTCATGCTTCACCACTTCTCAACCTGGCTACAAATATCTTATCTAAATATGTTTTTAGTATCTTAAAAAAAAAAAAAAAACTGAACACAATGTTGAGAGCTTGTAGATCTGCTATTTTTTTATGTGATTTCAGGAACTTCCCCACTAAAACTCTGCATGTCCCTTGTTACAGTACTTCATCAGATCCCTTGGTGTGGTGGTTATGTGCAATGATGTGTTCACTTTTGTATTTAGGGTTTCTCCTGCAGGCTGAAACCTTGACAGACAAGATTCAATGTGATCAAGTGTATTAATGTAAATACAAGTGTACACTACAAAACATGTGCTATTGCACAATTTTGGTAGTGGTGGTAAGCACAGTACATTGCTTATTATTCCACTACTTTACAGGTGAAACTGTTTTACTCCACTTTACATTACCTTGCAGATTTTGCTTAATAAGAATGCAAAACTTAAAGGAAAAAATTAAAGGATAGTTGTTAAATGATACAACTTGATCAATTATTAAATGAGATTATGAAACTACTTAAAGCCCTGAATTCACCCACTCCTATCCAGCATCAGGCTCCGAAGGTCTACTCTGTTGATGACATAGTGTAAAATTATGTTATAAGCTCATAATGTAATAAATATGCATAGTAGCCTAACAATGCCTTTCACAGAGGTAGCTACTTATAACATTTTATAATGGAATAACAGTTAATAGTGTTGAAGTGTCATCATAATCGTGTCAGTATCATAGCAATATTATTTATTACATGAGTAGCTACATACAGTATTACTTTTCATTTGCAAATAATAGGTATATCCAGGCTCCTATCTAGCTAAAGCAGTCAAATGGTGTTTTATAATTTAAGTAATGACATTTAGATTAACTTATTTTCCACATGTATTCCCAGTCTACAAACTGTTGTCCCGCAGCAGTTCATTACCCTATCTTGGCCAAACTCACCATGGATCGACTGTTGCTGTTTATAAGAGAACAAAACTCAACTCACCACTATTATATTATACATCGTAGTAGCACACCACTAGCACATTATGACCACGGGTATATGTTTATTCATTGGTGAGTTATTTAGTCATTGTGTAGTGGACAATAATCAAAGCAATGATTAATTATCCATTTATTACATTGCTTGGACATGAACAAGTCCAAAGATTTTATAACATTTGATCTAATGCATTTAAATGGTTTACAGGTGTTTACGGATGCATATAGGAACCTGGCCCAATGACTGCACGGTTTAGTTCTCAATTTGTGTAAAATCATAGTGTTCTGTACAAAATAGTAAATATAAGCCTTATGATATGGTGTGATGATGAAATATTACTATTCCAAGACTTGGCAGAAACATTGTTATGATCAGTGTTGTAGTGGTACTTTTAGAAGTGGGGGGACGCCTTAGCTCTGGTCCAGAGCTCCACTGCTTCTGAGTCTGACTTGCATTGGAGCTCTGTTGGTCTCCGTTCAATCAGCCATTACTGCACCCAACCAGCCTCTCTTCTCTAGTGGATATATAAAGAACGTTTTACCTACTCACCAAAATAAACACGTCTTGTGTCATAAGAAAGGCTACTTACCTTAGTGGTAGCACTCTTAGCCCCCCACCACACGGATAAAATGGACTTTTTGGCCAGAACGCGATCGTTTTTCACTGAATGAAAAATATTTCCTATGGAACTTTTCTATTGGCAATATCGGTAGAGGGCGCAAATCTTGGTTGTTTTTCCGGTGAAAAACGATCACGTTCTGGCCAAAAAGTCCATTTTATCCGTGTGGTGGGGGGCTAAGAGTGCGACCACTAAGGTAAGTAGGCTTTCTAATGACACAAGACGTGTTTATTTTGGTGAGTAGGTAAAACGTTCTTTATATATCCACTAGAGAAGAGAGGCTGGTCGGGTGCAGTAATGGCCGAATGCACGGAGACCAACAGAGCTCCAATGCAGGTCAGACTCAGAAGCAGTGGAGCTCTGGACCAGAGCTAGGGACGCCTCTGAAAGGGGAATTCCCCCCATTTTTTTTCTGAGAGTGTACAAATGTGAACCAAATGGACCCTAGCGGGTCCATTTGGTTCCATTTGTACACTCTCAGAAAAAAGGAAACTCATTAACATGGTGCAACACATCTCGATGATGTCATCAAGATGTATTTCACCATGCTAATGATTTTTTTCAGACCCAAAAATATTTTAGATGTGATAAGCGTCCCCCCTCCACTACACCCCTGGTTATGATCAGTTCCATGTTAGACAATAAACAAATTAATGAAATGGGGTGTGTAGGTTCCTGGGCCGACCTCTCCACAGCCCCTGGCCGACTTCCCCACACACCCTGGCCGACTTCTCGACACCACCTAGCCGACTTCTCCACACCACCTAGCCGACTTCTCCACACCACCTAGCCGAGATCTCCGCACTTTTGCTCGGTCCGAGTTCGTGGCGGCCCGAGATCTCCGGTCCCCGCCGCGGTCTATGAAGTCTTTGGAGAGGAGGCTGTGTGGTGTTCATCTAACAGTGCAGATGCAGGACAAATTGATCCTCAACCTGAGAAATGGGAGAGAGAATAACAGGTTTTAATTGTTTGTTCCATTCTAGTGTTGTGTAGGGTTTATAGTGTCAATAAAACCCCTTGTGGACCCTTAAAAGGTTCCACATTCATATGTAAAACCACATATTACACGTAGACGTATAAAGTAAAGACCCCCCAGTAATGTGTTCTAAATCTTCTAAACGTTATCAACGTATATTTGTTTTGCAAAAAGGCGAAGTGTCCCTTTAGTGCTGTATGTGCTGTATGACTACGGTGGCAGTTTAATCCTACACACATAGCCTATAGCCTATGAAATTAGCAGGCAATAAATATTTCTGGTGATAATCATCAGTCATATTGCTGTAATATCCAATGACTCAATTATGTTTAGAAAAATAGCCTACAGAACAGGAGTTTTCAACCTTTTTGACTCCAGGGACCACCATTTATTCGGCATTTGGGCCACGGACCGCCATTTGATTACATTTTCACACCAAAGACCTAAAATTAAATAATTATTCTGATTTTGTCCACAATTCCAGGCTGTATTTTGCCAACAAAACAGTGTAAACGTCTTAATTAAGTGGTGCTAATTCAGATGATGAATATTTTAACTTTTGAGAGTGTAAAAATGAAACCAAATGGACCCGCAAGGGTCCATTTGGTTTCATTTTTACATTCTCAAGAGTTACATCTTAACCAACTTTCCATCATTTAGCCTGGGACCACCTGAAACCTTCTCAAGGACCACTGGTGGTCCCCGGACCACCTGTTGAAAACCCCTGCTATAGAATGTGTGTGTGGGTGTGTGCAAGTAAAGTCATCTTATCAATTCTTATTTGACTGGCCATACACTATTGTCCGCTCAGATTTCACACATATTCTTAAACATGAATCCATTGTGTTGGCTCTTAACACATTGATATCAGAGCATCAAACGTTGCATTGTGATGTTATATTACTGAAAGGATTATGCAGAACAGCCCATTGAACAAGGTACACGCATATCTAACAAGTTAGCTCTGTTTGGCTAGGTCCTATTTCTTTCACAAGGTGAACACATATAAAACACAACATTATAATCCGTTTAGTTATTACGTTGCATAAAATAGTGTAAGATTACCTGTTCTGTGCTGTAAAGTAACAGCTGAGACCTCTGTGCTACGCCTGGGCGCTTCTAGTGGGAGGATCTGGCAGCCGGGAAGATGCTGGTATTATTTCGTTCGCTCGATATAGTAATTCGAGGCCTCGATATGCTAATTCGTGGCCACGAGATAACTAATCCGTGGGCACGAAATAACTATTTCGTTCGCTCGATTTAGTAAATCGAGGCCTCGATATGCTAATTCGTTCGCTCGATTTAGTAAATCGAGGCCTCGATATGCTAAATCGAGGGAACGAATTAAAAAAAATATCCTCATATGGCCACTCCCGGGCTCCGTACTTGTGATGTTATATATCTGAACCGATTACAGCCCATTGAACAAGGTGTAAACACGCATAGCCAACAAGTTAGCTCTGTTTGGCTAGGTCCTATTTCTTTCACAAGGTGAACACATATAAAACACAACATTATAATCCGTTTAGTCATTAAGTTGCATAAAATAGCGTAAGATTACCTGTTCTGTGCTGTAAAGTAACAGCTGAGACCTCTGTGCTACGGCTGGCGCTTCTAGTGGGAGGATCTGGCAGCCGGGAAGATCCAAGTAGTATTTCGTTCGCTCGATATAGTAAATCGAGGCCTCGATATGCTAATTCGTGTAGGCTGACCATACGTCCGTATTTCCCAGGACATGTCCGTATTTCACGTCCTGTCCTGGGTGTCCTGGTTTATTTTTAGAAAATGAGGAAATGTCCCGGTTTTTGTAAAATTACTTTCATTCAGTTCCTTTCCGACACGTCTTTGCTTACATCGCAGAGTCAGTGCATGCAGGCAGCCTTCGTCAATCAGTTAGTAGACACTAGACAGCGTGGTTGTCAGTCTCCACCACCATGCCCAAGCGCAAGTGCACGTTTACAGACGAGTTACAGAAAAAAAATCCCTGTATTCAGACCGGGTGAGACAAAAGTGAAGCACTGTGCACTGTTTGCAAAGCAGGCACGTATGTCTCGCTCTGCAATGGTGGTGCAAGGGACCTAAAATCCCACATTGACACAGAAAAACACAAAAAGCTGTTCGTGGCGATAGTAGCGCCCGTTCGATATCCCCCCCCCCCGCTAAGGTGTCCTGGTTTTGTACTTTGAGAATATGGTCACCCTAAATTCGTGGCCACGAGATAACTAATCCGTGGGCACGAAATAACTATTTCGTGGGCACGAGATATTAATTCGTTCGCTCGATTTAGTAAATCGAGGCCTCGATATGCTAAATCGAGGGAACGAATTATTATTATTTTTTCCCTACGGCCACTCCAGGGCTCCGTAGTATTGTAATTCTTTGTTCGAGAGTTTTTTTTGTTTTTTGTTGTTGAGTGTTGATTGTAAGGAACCTCTCGAAAACGAGATACTGTATCTCAAGGGGCTAATCCTGAATAAACAAATTTCAAGTAGCTTACCTTTCCACTATGATGATGATGATGACAGTCGTTACACATACAGGCAAGTAGCCAGGCTGTAGCCCTATCTTAGAAACATCGACAGCCTTGCCTTGCATCAAGCACTTTGATAGGCAAGTTGACACCGCCATCTTGTGGCGAAATATCGAAAACACTATAAGAAAGGCTGCACAAAGTGCAACACTTTATCGGACTTCAACAACCAACGGAAAGCCACCACAGCATAACACCACAATGTTTAAACTTCAATGCAAATGATTACTGTTTAGTTCTTGTTCACAGAAGAACAGAGGAGAGGGGTGTTGAACATTTTGTTTATCATGATAGAGTAGCCTATAGTTGAGGATTAGAACAGTAGTACTACTGTTCTGGAATATTCTGTTCTTTTCTCTTGTCTAAACTGTAACTCAGCTTCCTAGTGAAGACTGTCTCATGTTCAATAAATGCTACTGACAAATTCAGCAACAATATTATGGATGCAAGTTTGTTACACCACTGTCTAATACAAATGTGAATGGTGAAAGATAGAGAAATCGATAGATCGATAGATCGATAGATCGATAGATAGATAGATAGATAGATAGATAGATAGATAGATAGATAGATAGATAGATAGATAGATAGATAGATGTCAACTGCAGGCGCCTCTTGGAGTTGTTAACCATTGCGTGCTATGCGGAAAGTAGAAGTAGGAATATGGCCTTTAAATGTACAAGAAGGATCTCGTTGACATTACAAGACCATGTGCATCTTGGAAATGTGGTGCTTTATTAGCTCTGGTCCAGAGCTCCCCTGCTTCTGATTCTGACTTGCATTGCAAGTCAGAATCAGAAGCAGGGGAGCTCTGGACCAGAGCTAGTGCTTTATGACAAAAATAGCATAAGGGTTTGGTATAGCCATCACAGCTCAGTCCACATTAAATTCTACATATTTGAGTTGCTGTAGACCACTGGTATTGTCATTATAAGTTTCACACTTCAACTGCACTTAATTTCAGGAGGATCAAGCTTTAAATGACATGTTGGGGATTTGGATGTTTTGGATGAAATGGACATTCTGAATAAGGAGAGAAAGAGAGTATTTTGACGCCACTACTACATTTCAGGTGCAAATATTAAAATGATTTTTTCTTAATAGATCTGCACCAGTTACCAGAACCAAGGTTGTGTCAGGGAATCAGAGTTTCTAATGGCATTGACTTTTCAGCTTGTTAAACAGTGGAAAGGAGACAAGTCTGTTATCATTATTATTTATGAAATATCTAATCCTTAGAGATGATAAAGATAGATAGTCCCAATCCAGAAGTATCTATTTCAAATCTATTAATAAGACACATCAACTGTAAATGATACTTCCAACATTCACCCCCTTCTGCAGTGAACGAGGTGAACTCACTAAGTGGCACTTGCCAGTGGCTGGATATTAAATCTAATCACTGTTGACTGCATAAACATAATCTGCATAACTGGGAGGATGGCAGAGTGCTGAGTTTCTTGGTGTCAGGATATCTTGTCAAATAAATGATTTGTATTCAGCGGTGCATTTAGGACATTAAGTCATTAAGTATAATTTTGCTAATAGCACGACTGACATGTCCGTCTGGGACAAAATGTTGGCCGAGGCCCACAGATGTCATCTGATAATAAAGTGTCTCACATAGCGTTATTTTTTAATTTAGTTTCTTCCAATAACAATAATAATATAGCTGTAAGCAGCAATGAGACAGGACCAAGCAAGGAAGGCAATAAGGACAATATGCACAATAAGATGGGGAGTAATAAATCGCACCTTTATATTTAGTTCCTTTTCAATGGGCATTATCGCACGGTGTCCAGTGTTTTGTTGCGTCTGTGCTTGTTTTGTGCACACGCCTGTGATTTATTTTAGACCTCAATCCTGTTTTTTTCTGGCTACGTCATTCTGGTCAGCGCTGCAAGTGGCACGGTGGAATCACTGCGATAATGCATGCGTTTCAGAGGGCGCGTTCGAAAATTGCGCACTGAGTACACTGAGCAATGTAAACTAATAGGCGAGTGCGCTGCGGTGTGGTATTTCCGAACGTGCCCAGAATCCCCGACTGTAAAGCCCTTAAGCCATAAAAACATTGAAGACTGAACTTGAGAGAGAGAAGGTAAAGGAAAGATAAAGAAAAGTTGAAGAATGTTGACAGCTGATTTGTTCGCTTTTACAGTTTTTTATTTTTGTCCATATATTATTGTACCTAATAAGTGTGCTCCAGTGACACTTTGATTCACATGCTATGGCCATCTTGCTTCAGGTAGCTCACCGGCTCATTCAACTTTTCAACTGATTTTCGTTTTAGTTTGTTAACTTATAAATGAGAGAAATATCAGCATACTTACAGTATATGCGTTTATATACAGTACATCTAAATCTTATAACATTTTCAAACCTGTATAAACCAAACCTGACAAGAAAGAGGTTTGAGCATTTTGTTTGAGCTGATTACCAGCTACCACAAAATGTGGGATTGTTGGTTGGAGACAACAGGATATGAGGTCATTTGCATATGTAGTACTACGCGGAGGCGGGGATCGAACCCTGGACTCCCACTTGCAAGTCCAACGCACAACCATTCGCGCCAATAGGGCTGAGCCTGATTGGCGGGGCTGTTGTGGCTGCCTCATGGCTGCGTGCTACATTCAGCCCCTTGATCATTTGGAATCCTTTGGCGTCCTTGAGCTTCACACTTCACACTGCGGAGTGCTGTACACAATGTCCTTCATGTGGACCCGCAAGGACGTAGACGGGTATATTGGGGATAACATCCTCACTCCAAATCCTGCCGACTACACCAGATTGTAATATGACGCAGAAGCGAGATCGAACCCGGGACTCCCACTCGCCAGTCCAATGCACAACCAGCCAATAGGGCCGATTGGTGGGGATGTTGTGCCTGGCTCATGGCTGGGTGTCAGTTTAAAGGTGTCATTGACCCCATCCACCTCCCAGGGCCTCAGCCCCCCACCCACGTGTCAGGCCTGAGATGGTAATGATGTGTTCATCTAGGCAGGGAAAAGGAGATCATGGAGCAAACAACATAACAAGAAGGCGGGATGTGGGAGACTGTGAATGTACGTTAAGACAGCTTAGGTTATCCCTCCAGGAGCAATTAGACAGCTTGGTAATGACAGGGTTGAGAAAAACAGGTTGTTCAACTGAAGCGCTGCCATGGTAAGTAACTCCCCTGACGGGCAGTTTGATCTCTAGGTCTGACATATCTTAACTTAAATAATTTAACTCTGAAAGTGAAAATGCATTTAAATGTATTTTAAAAAAAACTGTTTAGCCTCTGTGACACATGGGAGAATATCCACCCAAAACAAAAGAAAGAAAATACAAGACATGCACATGAAAATATAGCCTATTCCATGAATGTAATGCGCGCACACACACACACACACACACACACACACACACACACACACACACACACACACACACACACACACACACACACACACACACACACACACACACACACACACACACACACACACACACACACCCGTCTTGATCACAACTGTAGAGATACTGTATACCGATTTGTGGGATTTGGGGACAGAATCTGGAGGAGTAATACAAAATAATGTGATTGGAACTATAAAAAGCAGATGTGCAACGTTTCATGCAGATCGCTGCATTTACAGTATAGGTAAAAATGTGAGAAGTTATGAGGCCATGTGCCTCATGGTGCATGCATGTGTGTGCGGGTTATACAGGCACCCGCATACACACACACACACACACGCATTGTGCATTGGATTTGCAACCAGGGACAAAAGGAGAAATTCAAACTATTCCCTATTTATTAGAGAGGCCTCTGTGGAAACATCTAATAGACCCAGCAGGGAGATAATAAGATTTGTCATTAATTCAATTATCAAGTGATGCTAATAGAGGATCCCCACAGACAGCATGTCTCAATGAATGAAGGAAGGCCTCTGATGCATAATGGTATACAATTTGGGCACAGAATAAATTGTCACCTATATACCTTCTAAGGTACTGTACATACTGTACATACCCTCACAAAAACCTGCATTAATCTCTAAACAATTTCTCCTGGCCAGTTGGGGGGCTCTTGGAGGGAGGGGACAGGAGCCAATCGGAATAACGTATGTATTCCTTCCACATGGTACGCCCGGCCGGGGAAATGACCCCCTGTCAGGTGAAAAGAAGCAGCTTGGATTCCTTATGCATTGAAGGAAACATGAGGTCACTCTGCTGTCCACCCTGAAGGTTCAAAGAGGAAGCATAGGTACAGGAGGACTAATTGACACTGGATGAAGAACGGGTTGCAAAAAATAATTAGAATGGTTAATCACCATTCAAACTATGTCCAGAATATGTTTTCCTGTACATGACTTGAACATTTAAAAAAGAAAAGGAAAAATATCTGTTTATTTTTAAAATATGTATTATTTATTTATTTCAAAATAGTTGAGCTATTCTCTATGGGCTCCATTTTCATCACACACTAAGGGCTCCATTTTCGTTACCGCTAAACCCCTTATCCCTTAACTTCTTTGCCTTTTTAAACTATTTAAAAAATATATTTTTCAGTAGTTCAAATGGCCAGTCTACTAGCTCACAATGTGTTAATAGATTGACATGTTGAAATATTCCAAAAAGTTTTACAAAATAGTAAAAACGAAATAAGGGATTTGGGATAAGGGGTTTAGCATGTAACGAAAATGGAGCCCTAAACCCCTTATCCCTAACTTCTTTGCCTTTTTTTATTATTTTGAAAAACTTTTTTGGAATAGTTCAATTTGCCAATCTATTGACACATTGTGAGCTTGTAGACTGGCTGTTTTAACTATTGAAAAATAGAATAGTTAGAACAGAATAGTTTAAAAAAGCAAAGGAGTTAAGGGATAAGGGGTTTAGCAGTGACCAAAATCTAGGCCTATGGTTCTTGTTACAGGGAGACACATACAGTAGCTATATGTCTCTGTAAAACCGTGCTCTACTGATTTTTTTCCGAACTGCTCACTGGGTTGAGTCAGGGTCCACATGAGTTAATTGGGTTAAAAATGAACATGTCGTTCACTTTGTTGCAAACCATTCCCTTGAGGCTAAAGTCCATGTGTAAACATTCTCTTTCTACTCAGTTAATGAGGTCTCTGATGTCAGCTGATGTTTGTCACCTTCGCATTACAGTTTCAACATAATGATGCAACACTTAAGAAAGTAAAAAAGTCTCAGGCTGGAAAGGAAGAATAACAATCTTTCACTTTGATTACATGCTAATTCAGTCCATAACTCCATATAGTCACCTTTAGGGTCTTCAAGAACAACATACTGAATATAATGTGTCATTTAAAACCTCATTTAAATCAAATAATATTATTAATATCATCATTGGGCATGTGGTGTGGTGGGTATTGAATGTAGAGATGGGGATGAGGTAGCCTCGACACCCAGGCTTTCATTTTCGTCCGCCTTGCGCGAAAACGGAAAGCTTGGACTAACGCGCGTTGGAAAGTGGCCTTGAGGGGCGTGTCAACCTTCCGGGTGGGCGTCGCTCTAAATGATGTGACGTAGAACAGCAGTGGACGGGCGTGGGAGGGGCCGGAGATGACGACACGTTAGTGAGATCAAATCAGAGCGCAGCACTTCCGCCGTGGGGATCCCACGACATCCCCGCCCCCCAAGGCCAAAATCATTGAGGGCTAGACCAGGCTAGGGATGAGGTGATGTAAGGATCCATAGGAGATATCAGAATGTTTTGATGTGGGGATAGCAGAGGGTAAAAAGTTTGCCTCACCTGAAAGATACTTTTGTAACACAGTTCGCCCCCCCCCAAAAAACAAAACAAACAAAAAAAAACCTTTGTGACATTTAAAGGTTATAGCCTACTTCATTGTGGATGTTCCAGTAGAAGTCAGAAGAACGGAACATGGGGTGAGCCTGTTTTTCCCATGTGGGAGGCAAAGGCCGGTGTCGGGACAGTGTTCTCTTTTGAGTTCCCTCACCCCCTCAGGGAACCAAAATGTCCCCCGCAGCCCCCGGGCGAAACACGTAATCGGTGGCTAGGATGGCGATGGTCTATGTGTAGTACCCAGTCATGAGTCAGCTGCAACAGCCCTGCCAATCTGACTCAGCCCTATTGTCACGACAGGCTGCGGGTTGGACTGGCCAGTGGGGAGTCCTGTGTTCAATCCCCACTTCTATGCATCACTGCAAACCGGCGTAGTTGGATAGGATTTGGAGTGCAGGCATCTTGTGGGTCCACATGAAGGACATTGTGTGCGGTGGTGTGGCCGCACTCCAATGACTGATAGGGTAAAGGTTGTACCCAGCCCAGACATGAATCAGGTGCAACAGCCCTGCCATTGGGCTCAGTCATATTGGCACGACGGCCGGGTTGCATGTTGGACTGACAAGTGGGAATTCTGGGTTCAATCCCCACTTCCAGTATCACGGCACATGCCGTGCCACTAATACACATGGGAGCGATTGTATTAATACTTTTTGTTGGTGGTACAGTACCACTAGGCCTGTTGTAATCCTTCAGGTCATCACTGTAAGTAAGGAAGTGATATGACCCAGCTTGTTGGCTGTTGGGCTTAAAATGCATTATTGCATCACATGATCCAAATTACAGAGGACGTTTTTTTTAGTTCATTTTTAGTAGAGATCTGTCAATCAATCAACTGACCGTACAAGAACTATCCAGATTAAACCTTCCTGAATGTTTGCGTTCTAGTTATATTTTCTTTGATCATATCCTATTGTTCAAAGTTTCCAGCTTCATGCCGTCACTAATCTGCAGTTTTGAGCTAATGAGCAGCAAAGTGGATAGCTGAACTTTCCTCACTGGGCAGACCCTCCTAAGTGTGTCATCATTTAGCAGGAACAGTGTCAACAAACTCATTAGCAGCCGGTTAGAGATACAGTAGCTGTTGTTGCACCATTTCAGCAAGGGAGCAGAGAAGTTATTACCCATAGGAGCTGTGCAGAACAAAAGTTTGAAGTCAGTGGTATACAGGTAGTTACGACAGTAGACTAGGTATGTGTGGATTATGAAAACAACCTATTAGCTTTTATAGGAATTATGCACATTAGTCCATGCAAGATGACCATTGCAGAAACAGTGAAAACTGTCAAATGAATTGAAGTAAAGGTTCACAGCCATTGATGCTAAAACTAAGGTTCTATGGTGCTGCGCATCTTAATCGTGTGCGGGCCGGGAAGTGAATGCTGTTCACTTCCCAAGTTCCCATATAGAACTTGGGAAGTGACATTTCCGCCTATCTTACATAGTATCTGGCTTACTGCGTTCACAAAAAGTACCAATATTGCATTGTAGAACTATTCCATTCCAAATAAAAATCTATGACTCTAAATTTCTAAAAGTATCGACATCAAAGCACCAAATACTAAATATATAGCTGATCTACAAGCACACAATGTGTTGCATTGTAATATCTTGTGGGCTTATACTGTATATTGGCTTTTTTTATAATGAGAAAAAAGTTGTCCAACTGTAGGGCTGAAGTGGTTAATGTAATGTAATCCAAATCTACACAGTAACTACTAACTTATGTTTTCAAATAAATGAAATGGATTCAAAGTACAATATTTGCCTTAAAGATGTAGTGAAGTATTGGACCTAATGGAGGAGGTGCAGCCAACACTTCCAGGTTCAGGTTGGAGTGGTCAAATCCTTCATGTCAGCAGTCTTCACTGTGAATGTACAGTTGTGAATTTCTAGGAATAAAGTTCTTTAAAACACCTTATTTCATTTTATAATACCATGGCCTAGTTCTTCATAGTTTGTATTATTTGTGGTATGCTGTTGACATGATCATGAGTTAGTCGGGAGTTTTTGATGGATTTCTTGACGTGTTGCCATAACCACTTTTTATAAGCAACCTTTTTCATTAAAGTTGCTTGAGAATAATGGCAGTTACTAGCTGCCGGCAGATATTTGCCAATGTTGATTTGCAATCTCAAAGTGTGCCACATGTGAGCTGGTAGATCTGATATTTTCCAAAATAGTTATTGTTTTATATAGACTTTGTTTTAAAGGTAGGGGAAGTGATTTGAAATTCATGGTGTAGTACCAGCCTGGTGCACTAGGGGCCCCCAAAAGTAGCTACACT
This sequence comes from Benthosema pterotum, assembly GCA_039105355.1. Classification (NCBI taxonomy): domain Eukaryota; kingdom Metazoa; phylum Chordata; class Actinopteri; order Myctophiformes; family Myctophidae; genus Benthosema; species Benthosema pterotum. The sequence continues at coordinate 18,072,699 of CM076975.1, forward strand.
ATGTGAACCTGCTGCTCTCTCCTGATTGGAGGAGAATTGTGGTGACCTGGAGAACTTTTATTAGCTCCTCTGCTAACGTGGGGGAGGGGGAAACTCCATATGTGGTTTCCACACCTTATAATACAGCATTTTAACAGAAAAAAAATATTTTTTGGGTGATATCTGACAAAAGTGAAATCACTTCCCATAGCTTTAACAAAGACATTTCTAACTCATGTGATCATGTCAACAACACACCACAAATAATACAAACTATGAAGAACTAGGAAATGATATTATCAAATGAAATAGTGTGGTTTAAAGAATTGAACTTTATTTCAAGAAATTCACAACTGTACATTCACAGTGAATAAGCGACTGCTGACAGGAAGGATTTGACCACTCCAACCTGAACCAGGAAGTGTTGGCTGTACCTCCTCCATTAAGTAAAAAAAAGAATACCCCTAAATTCTATAGTACTTAAGTACAGGACTTTGTTACCTTCCACCCCGGTTATAATGGGCCCGTCCAAGCCCTGTGCGCATGCACACGTATAGTTTATCAGCTATAAAGGTAATCACACAAGGTCACAAGGTAATTTCACCAAAGGAAGAGAGAAGATTAATGTAATTCCATCTGCATTTGAGACACCCAACCGACACAATAGACCGAGGGATCATATTATGGACTTGATCAACTCTGCTTTGGGGGAAAACATCACGTTTGTTCGGCCTGCATACTTCTTTATCAATGGCTTTTCTGGGATATCGAATATAAAGTACTATTATATTTTCCTCTGTTTTGTTTACATTGTCTCAGTAGTGGGCAACACTGTGGTGATGGGAGTGATAGTGCTAGACCGAAACCTTCAGACTCCAAAATATATTGTGGTCTTCAACTTGGCATTTGTGGACCTTTGTGGAAACTCATCCCTGGTACCAATGGTTCTGTACACTCTCCTATTTGGGCATAACTATATATCGTATAACAACTGCTTGGCCTACTTGTTTTTTGTATTCCTTTTCCTTGCAATGCAATCTCTCAATCTGGTTATACTCTCCTATGACAGACTGGTTGCCATCACCTTCCCACTCCGCTATCATGTTGTGGTAACTAACAGATCCATGTTTGGCATCACTTTCTCAGCCTGGTTTTCCATGGTTCTGGTGAACCTGACAGCAGTTGGACTTTTCACTAGGCTTTCATTCTGTAAGTCCACAGTAATCAACAGCTACTTCTGCGACCATGGACCTATGTTTCGGCTGGCTTGCAATGACAATACGCCCAGCTTTGTCTTGTCTTATTTGTTGCCCTTTCTTATCCTTTGGCTTCCTCTACTGTTCATCTTGATAACCTACTCGTGTGTTGCTGTTGCTTTGGCTAAAATAGCTACTGCGCAAGACAGGCTCAAAGCCTTGAAAACGTGCTCAGCTCATCTACTATTGGTAGCGATTTACTACTTGCCAATTATTATCGTTTTTACTATGGGAGCTACGATCCATCCTAATGCTAGAATCATTAGTCTGTCTATGACCTCCATTCTGCCACCAATGTTAAACCCAATCATATATGTCCTGCAGACAGAGGAGGGCAAACACTCGGTCAAAAAACACTTGCATCTACGAAGGCGAGCCACACTGTTGGCCCGATAATTATAAGGAATGTAGCCTACTGCATGGGCAACAGCAGTGCAGCTTTTGAATTGGATGGCCCATATTGTGTATAATGAGTGGTTGTATTGTGTATAATGATTTACAGTAATATGACTCTGCCAGATTGTGGTAATATTGATTTCTCCCTCCTCATACCTTGATCTGGGAACTCTCAAGCTTAAATGATGCCAGGCAACAGTGGGACCAAAATAGGATATACTGTCTGTATCCATAATAATTTCGAGTTGAGACTTGTTAGGTTGTTGTTTACATTTGCAACTTCAATAAGTCACCAGTCTCCCGCCTCTAGTAGCCACGTAGGCCTATAGCTCCGATCAGATTTTGATCAGAGCTTTCATCAGCTCTCCCCAAGAGTCTCCACATGTGAGTAGTAGAACGAATGCACTCCTGCCCCAGCTGGCAGTGTCAGGTTAGATTTATACTGTAGATGTATACCGTAGATATAGATATATTAGCCTATAGCGTCGCTCAACTTATCTGCCTGCACTACAGTATCGCAACACAAGACTAACATGGATTAATGTATAGTTTTTCCTCGGCAATATTAGGCTAAAGTAATTTCACACATCTACTGTTGGATATTTTGGAATAATTCCTACTAAACAGAATTTACTGAATGCACTGATGCACACATGCTTGTGTGCACAGATGCTTACAAATGTACTGACATCACTGCACGGCATCAATGATCAAACTTTGACAAAACTAGATTTGTACGTGTCCATCGACCAACAGCACTTTGTAACTTTGTTTTGAAAAGCACTTTAAAAAAGTTCATATCATAACATCCTGCAATGCAACTAGGGAACATTGTCAATAAATGAACAATTGGAGCAGATGAATGTGTGGGTTCATTCTTCTTTTTCATTTTCTTAGGTGGTTATAATATGGTATAATGGTCATTTGGGTAAATAAATCATGTTAGTGATGGTCAATGAAACAGATGTAACATAATACTGTAGGTATACTGTATTTCATATTGACTATCATAGAATAGAGGAAAAGAGATGATGTACCTATTGTGGGTGTGACAACTGTCCCACCCACATCCCAGAGCTCTTACCACGTGACTGTAACCGTATCTTAAAGCGTAACAGCCTAAGGACGATATCAAATAAATGTCCGCTTGCTTACTGTAGTTTGGGGTTCCATATTGAAACTCTGAACTGTTGATGAACTTTCAATCATTGTCATACGTTGTCTAAATGCTTCAGGATGTCTTTATTGAACTTTTCAGGAGAAAACGTCAAAGAGTTCACAATTACCGGCTTCGACCACCTGCCTCACCGGAAAGTCCTGGGCGCCATCATTTTGATTACCTATATCTTGATTCTGGTTGGCTGCGGCACAAACATCTGCATCATTGCCACAGATGCGAGACTGCATCAGCCCATGTACTTGCTGATCTGCAACTTGAACACAGCGGACATCATGTTTACCACCAGTGCCAGCGTCACCATGATCTCTATACTGCTAGCGGGGGAGAAAACAATCTCCTACTACTCGTGCATGTCACAAGTGTTCATCTACCACCTGGGTGACATCACCATTTGTCTGGCTCTGTCCCTTATGGCTCTGGATCGCACACTTGCCATAAGCTACCCACTCAGCTACAGCAGCATCTGCACAATCCCCCGTGTTGTCTCGCTGATCATACTGTCCTGGCTCATAAGTTTTGGATGCATGGGGAAAGTGCTGTCTATAGCTGACTCACTGCCGTACTGCCAACATATCATTAGGTATATGTTCTGCGAGTACCCTGCTGTAGTTCGAGCATCCTGTGTGAACCCTGAACCCCATTTCCTCATAGCGGTTATTCTTGGACTGTGGCTGCTTGCCGGACAATTACCCCTCGTAGTGATCTCATACACAAAACTCATTTATACCACTCTAAGGCTCCCCCAAAATGAGAACCGAGCTCGGGCTTTCAAAACAGTTTTAAGTCATTTGCTCCCTGTGACCGCATACTTTACTCCAAAGTTGGTGTCTGTGTTGTTAACCAGAGTAGGAGTGAGACTGAACCTGACAGAGAGGAACGCGCTGATCATTGTCTCTACTCTGGTACCATCTCTCATCAACCCCATAGTGTACTGTCTACAAAACAAAGCAATCAGGACTAGATGGCGTGAGATACTCACTAAAATCAGTATCACACCAGTGTTTAAATGATATCAAGATTGTATGTTTGCTTCTTTCTTTCCACTGATGACTAAAACTGTGACTAAACTGTGACAGATTACCCGGAATATCCATCTCACTTATCATGTACAGTACAGGAACTTAAATCATGCACTTTATTGGATTTGTATGTATGTATGTATTTGATTTGACTGTGCCTTCTATCATTTACCTTGCTCTCCATTCTCTCTTTTCTATTCTCTCTTTGCCTAATCTAAAACTCTTCAGGCAAACATTGATGGCTTACACACAGAAGCACATTTCACACATTGATCCAGATTCTGACACTGAGGACAAACATTGTGAGAAAATTGCATTGCTGTTTTTAAAACATGATTTGAGTAAATGTATACAATGTAGGTACTTTTTATTTCTTTAGATTATATGAAATACATAAAATGTTTGACACATGCATAACCATCTCATTGGTTCATACATTGTTATCAAGTGGTCTTGAATTATTTATTATATATCGTCAAAAATAAATAACGCTGCTATCCCTGTGTATGTTTAATCTCCCACATAATGGACCGGTATTCAAATGTGAGCTAGGAAGTTAAACCTAAGGTAGACAGTGTGATGTTAGGCTATGCGTCATGTTAGGGTTATAAAGTATGGCACAGATGCATTGAACAATATTGCAGGCAAATGTTTCAGACTGCCAGGAAGTATTTAGAATAATACTATATAAGATAAGATATGATATACTTTATCGTCCCCGAAGGGAAATTAGTCTTGGGCAAAAGTGCAGCATAATAGCAACTTTAAGACATACAGTACACAGAACACACTAGCAGCATTACAATAGTTAAGTGCAATTGGCAGTTCTCGTAAGAAGATAATAAATAAGTAATACAACAATACAAAACAGAGCAACAATCAAGTGACGGTCTGGTCCCAGTCCCACAGAGCCCTACCCAACAGGCATCATGTGGGAGCATGAATACTGTTCAATATAGGACAATCGAAGTGGAGAGAAAGGAAAGTTTAAGGCGATTGCCTTTACAACTCATACTCTGAGAAAATAATATGTGTGGGATCAGACACTCTATTTGCCATATTCACTGGCAAATAACACTCTATTTGACTAATCACCGTTTTCTCAAAGATGGTCTGAAGCGATGGGGAGTCTTGCCAATTACCTTCATAGCTGTTTTTTTTTTCTTTTTCATTTTTATCATACCATATCAGTGTTGTTTGTTTGAGAATATTTTGACTTAGTCTTAGTCAAGTCTTTTGAGTAACACACATTTAGTCTTTTAGTCCCATTTAGTCTTCTGAAATTCATTTTTTAGTCTAGTCTTAGTCGACGAAATATCAACATTGATTTAGTCTCAGTCTCAGTCTTAGTCTTTTTTTAGTCTTAGTCTTTCAGCCTTAGTCTTGGTAGTTTAGTCTTACATACAAATGCATCGTAGGTTTATATATGTAATACAGATTTATAGTTTTTAGTATGAAAGATGTCTTGTTTTATTTGTTTTATAAAATTACTGCATTCGTAATAAGTCCCTTTCCTGAAAACGTATACAATCTATACTGCAGATATGTTCACATACTTAAAAAGAACGAAAAAAAAAGAAGTTTAAAATGTTTCCTATTTCCATTAGTCTTAGGTTATGATTTAGTCTTCGTCTTAGTCTTAGTCTTTTGAAAACACATCTTTTAGTCCCAATTAGTCTTCTGAAATTCATTTTTGTTAGTCTAGTCTTAGTCGACTAAATATCAAAAAACCTTAGTCGACTTAGTCTTTAGTCTTAGTCTTAGTCGACAAAAACAACACTGTACCATATCAGAAGGTGGTAACTAGCTATAACTCTAGGCCCATATACTGACTACTTCCAACTCCCTTGGGTGACATACAATCCATCCACTACAGGCCTTACCAAGTAAAGGTTTGTTTTATATTTACTCACTTTACTGACACTCTCCTGTAAATACAGGAAACTCTGTTACATAATGAGTGCAGCTGTTTAAGGCCTAGAAAAATGTATATACAGTATATACTGTATATATCTCATTGCATTTCTGGATTGAAATGTAGATTTCAAGATTTTCCAAGTTTTGGATATACGTGAAAATAGCAATAGCAAATACACAAGCTCACAACGAATTGTGATTTGACATATACATGTGGGCTTGTACTGTAGATCTGCTATATTCAACATATTGGAAAAAGGGATTAATTTCATTCAAGAACTCTTTCCCCTCCCTAGATATTTCCTAGACATATAGTGTACTACTCGTAGGTTTAAGTCTAATATTTGTCTTTAATGTATTTATAACCTCAGATACAAATTCTCAAGTAATGGAAGAAATGTACTACATTACTGTGATAAAAAGGTAGGATAACTTCAGGCTTCAATTTAATAGCTGTGATTTGTCTATGTTATTATAAAATTATTATTATTGTGTGAGAGCCATTGTGTCTGAGACACTGAGACATACAGCCATTTCTGTGGGGATTCACTATTGTCAAGGCTAATATTCAATTAATGAAAAATCATTATCTGTTTCCACAGAAACCTAATACTAAGTATCAATACTGCAATGTAGAAATATGCATACCCTGTTACAAGTAAAAGTCTATCAGTTGAACTACAAAAAGTATTGGCATCAAAATGTAACCTACAACGTACTTGCAACTGTTTGCGAGGATAAATGTTGCATTGGTCTGGTTTTGGCTTAAAGGTTTTGTGACATTAATTTCCATTTATTTTTAACTTTTCTTTGAGGTTTTATGATCTCAATCACACCCAGAAAATCAGAACTTTGAATATTCATGGGATTTTCTGTGCTCGGGAGTTTTCCGTGGGGTTTGGAAGGCTTTTGAGCTGCAGTGGAAACTGGCAAAACAGCGGAGACAGTGACATCTCCAAGGCAAATCACACTGATATTACAGTATATGTGATTTGCAGAATATGTTACATCACACTCTGTAGCACAATCTAAGCACTTATTTGAACACCCAACTCCCCCACACCCACCCCTTTGTCATGTTCAGGAAGATTACTGGTACCACCAGAGGAGGTTCTGGTGGCACTATTACTGCAGGTTGAGAGTCATCTAACTTCCTATTTACTATTAGAAGGTCTGCATCTGCATCCACAGATGCAGTCTGACTTTTCTTCCTAATAAAAATGGAAAAATCAACAGGAAGTTAAACTTTTTACACACACAACCAAAGCCCAGTTGCCCTTGCAGTATGTCAATCCTCTATGTAACAGCTGACCCCTAAGGGAGCTTACACTGCAATACAAATTGTCGACCTAATTGTTACTGAGCTGCCTAATTTAACCTCAAAGGATTATTATTTTTTATTATTAATTAATAACTACTATTATTAACCACAGGTGACAGGTTGGGTCTTGGATTTTGTACTTCCAGGGGCGGGGCTGAGACTGCAAGCTGGATGTCATTTGTGGCCCTGACCATGGCAGCTTCAGTTCTGTTAGTGGGGTGGAAACCAAACTGATTTTTTTTGGTGTGAATGTGAATTGAAGTGGAGTGAAGTTGTATGGCAATGAGATCGGCCTGTAGTTGGCATAGACTTCCAGGTCGATTATGTTTTTCTTTGAGGTGTGATGATGGCGGTATTCAGAGCTGATGGGACGTAGCTGGTTTGGAGTGAGTGGTTAATTGTGTACTGGGCTGGCTATGGCTTGATTTGTAATTTGTAGTCGAGTAGGGCCCGCACACCAGTCTTATGGCAAAGAATTCACTTTTTTGAAAAAATGGACAACGTTTCGATCTCACTAGATCTTCATCAGGTCCGTACATGTACAGACCTGATGAAGATCAGGTCCGTACATGTACAGACCTGATGAAGATCAGGTCCGTACATGTACAGACCTGATGAAGATCAGGTCCATACATGTACAGACCTGATGAAGATCAGGTCCGTTTAGGTCTAAACTGGCCAGTGGTGCAAACTTTGGATGACATTCGTAGCCAATCAGGATGCTATCAAACAGATCAGTGTTGATAGAGATAATGTAAAAAAGTGCAAAAATTGACTTCATGGTCGTGCTATAACAGGCCAGTGGTCACATGTAAAAAATGCAGGTCAAAGGTTTTTCCATGACCTTTTGAGTGTGCATCCAAAGGTGTACACAGATCGATGCAGTTATAGGTAAATACACATATCAGCCTGTTATAGTGCCACCATGAGGCTGGTGTGTGTGTGTGTGTGTGTGTGTGTGTGTGTGTGTGTGTGTGTGTGTGTGTGTGTGTGTGTGTGTGTGTGTGTGTGTGTGTGTGTGTGTGTGTGTGTGTGTGTGTGTGTACGCTATAGGTGAGGTCCACGAGGTTCAATTACATTAGATACTTTCAACCTGTTCTATGCAGGAGGCATCACAAAATCCCTAAGGCATAGGTCAGGAGGAGGTGTTGTCGTTTTTCTTTTAAATAGCCTAACTGTCACATTCATAGCAGGTAGGTCTCATAACCCAACCTCCCTTCTACACTAATGCACCTACTGGTCATGACAGTGAAGCTGTTGTGGAGCAAGGAATTGTACAATGGATCTATTTAAATCTACTCTTGGAAATAATGTGACTTTTGTGCGTCCGCCATACTTTATAATTAGTGGATTTTTGGATGTTGCAAGCTTGAAGATGAAGCTTTACTTTGTCTTTCTCTTCTTCTGTTTCACTGTGACTGTGTTGGGAAACATTTTGGTTATGATTGTAATATGCTTTGATCGCAGCCTTAAAACGCCTAAATATGTGGCTGTGTTCAGCCTGGTGTTGACAGACATTGGAACTTGCACAACGTTAGTTCCAAAGATGATTGATACCTTCCTATTTGACCACAGGTACATATCATATGCCAACTGCTTGTCCTATGTATTCTTCTGCTACACGTTTGGGTCAATGCAGTCTGTTAATCTGATTATACTATCCTATGACAGACTTATGGCCATCACCTTCCCACTGCAATACCAGGTGATAGTGACATGCAGATCCATGTTTGCAATAGTTGCCACTGCTTGGGTTTTCACTGCAACTCTTATATTGATAGCAGTTGGTCACATCATCCAACTTTCCTTCTGTAGGTCCTTGATTATACGAAGCTTCTTTGCTGATTATGGACTCATCATTCGGTTGGCCTGCAATGATTTTACAGCTGCTTACATTGTTGCTCATGTACTTCAAGTTGTTTTTCTGTGGGTTCCTCTGTTGTTCATCTTAGTCACCTACATCTGCATTGGCTATGCTCTTTCTAAAATCACTGCAGCCCAGGACAGAGTGAAAGCCATGAAAACCTGCAGCTCTCACCTGTTACTGGTAGCCGTCTATTACTTGCCAATAATGGTGTTGTTTTCTTTAGGACTAATGGTTCCGCCTAACGCCAGAATGATTAATCTATCTCTGGCCCTTATCCTTCCGCCGATGTTGAACCCAATCGTTTATGTACTCCAAACAGAAGAAGTCAAAATCTCTCTGAAAAAGCTGTTAAAAATCACAAAGACATCTATAAGACCGTTGCTGAGATGAAGTAGGCCTACATCTTATACACCATATGTATATTATGTGTGGAATATTTTGGCATAATGTGCAACACACTGAAATACAACATAGCAAAGATTAATTAAGAAACCAATTTTTATGTTTTATTTTGGAACTGCCTTTTCAGTACTACGTATTGTTCGCATGGGTATTATCTTTCACTGAACAATTACAAAAATATCCAAGTGTCTCCAAATGTAATTGCTACATTTAAAAAATTCTGTCCTAATTAAAAGCAAATCCTTAAATTATGCCATTTGTCATCTAACCTACAGTACATGCATTTAAACCTGTCATATATTAGAAAGCTGTCCTTAATCAAATCTCATACTGATACTACTTAAAAAAAAAACACCATGAGAATTTGCTTTGCAGTAGACATTAGGATGTGTGTACAAGCATGAGTATGTACAGTATGTGTGTGCGCGTGCATTGTCAATAGCAATGATGACTTCGGGAACATAGAGCTATCTAAGACATATTGAACCTAACCACAACAGCACCTCTAACAAAAGTATGAAGTGCTGAATGAAGAAACCAAACAACATCGCCTATATGGAAAAAAAAAAAACTATAAGCAAAAGTGGCACCTTTCATACAAGCCACTTCACAAGAAAAATACTATGGATCTTATATCTGTTTTGCATGTCATATATTATTCTTATAACTTAAAAATGTATATATGTTTCACTTAAAAAAATACTATGGATCATATATCTTTTTTTGAATTCAATAATTCTTATAAATCACAAAATGATATGCTTTATATACAGTATGTTTCAATTCACAAAGAAATAACATGGGTATTGACTTTATTCTCTTCTATGAAAGGTGCCACTTTCAAGAGTTCATGTATAAATTATTTTCCATATGGGCGGCATTTACATCGAACATTCTCTTGTCATGGTATCCTACGATTTCTCATTTTCAATATTGAATCTTTATTGATCAAGCGTGATTTGTATCACTGCTACCTACAGTATGTACAGTATGAAGACAACAGGACACATTCACACAGACATAAGAGGGGCCAGAATGCAAACAGAGAACCTTTGATAACAAGACGGCCTCTCTATGTCTAAGCTACGGTGGCACCCATATTTTAATGCAGGGCAACATTAGGCATGGGTGCCTGCAAACATTGATATAGGATTTGTAGTTTTTTTTTAAATAACATTAAATTAAGCTATCTCATCGCATGTAAATCCTGTTTATAATTCTACATTTCTATTAATCATTACAATGTCCTGATGTGAAAGAAAATAGTCCGGAGGAAATGTTGTTACAATCATGGACGATCGACATGTGCTGGAATTGGTTTCATTTGTGGTTTCATAGTTCTACATAATGTTGACCCAGCACACTATAAACACTATAAAGTAAATAAAAACACAGCACTTCATCTGAAAAGGTTGCCGAGCCCTGTTTTAAAGTGTACTTAAATATAAAGAATGACTTCACCCATTTTCAACCTATCTTTATATACTGTAATTGGTCAAACCATTTATTTTCTCTTCAACTTGGTTTGCGACTCATACAATGCTGTATAATGGACTATTCAGAAGAAAGAAACCCTGAAAATCTCTGGATGATGACGTTAATCACTTAAAGGCATGTATCCATGTTGTGGAGAATACTTTGGCTGAAAATAGTGGATTGACATGCTCACAATGCGACACATTGTGTTTCATTGTTGTGAGCTTTTCGATCTGCTATATTGAGCTACAGTATGTCTGTGAGTGCTATTAAAGTCTCTGACATGACATTTTCCACCTTTGTATTACAGTACCAACATTATGATGCAACAATCGGTGCTGTAAATTGATTAAGTTCATGTATACTCATTACCCAAGTACTGTATTTTATCATCATTCATTTTGAGGACATAGAAACAAGGACAGAACGAGACAGACTTACATGCAACACAGTGTACATCAATAATTTGACAGCATACTGTAATTATTACAGACCTGCCTAATTGCTCCTGGGAGGATAATTTAAAGTAGCCTTCAGCACTGTGTAGTTGTAGCTCATTACATTCTGTTAGTTACATGCAGGCTGAATGTAACATTCTCTTCCATTCAGCCAGTGGATGACGCTTGCACAGTACACAATAATACCAATAGTACCAATAGTGTGGGCCAATAAGTGCTCATGTGAGGCCAATAAGTGCCATTGGCCATTCAAGACGAACATTAGACAATTAATAATAATATCTTCATCATAATGAATTATACTTTTAATGTGCTGTCTGCCATCATTCAGTTTTAGTTTCATACTGAGAACATATTGCTTATTTTGCTGTCTTTCCCGGGTTAAGCTTTCCTCTTTTGACATGCCTATTGGACAAGGACGGATTGGGGAGGGACTACCCATATGGAAAAAACATTATATGCAAACTCTTGAAAGTGGCATCTTTCATACAAGCCACTATGGATGTTATATCTGTTTTGCATGTCATATATTATGCTTATAAATTACAAAATTGTATATGTCCCACTTTACAAAAAAAAATAAATAAAAAAATACTATGGATCTTGCATCTTTTTTGAATGTATATATATAATATATGAATGAATATATAATCACAAAATGATGTATGTTTTATATACTGTATGTTTCACTTTACAAATATCTTATCTTATATATGGATCTTATATTATCTTATATTAACTTTACTCTTTTATATGAAAGGTGCCACTTTCAGTTTATAAAATATTTCCCAAATGGGTAGTGAAGGGCTACAGTATATTAAATGTAAGATTATTATTTGTACTCTTGTATTCACACTATGAGATGGCGCTATCCCATAGGCAATTCATTGCTCGAAGATTCTCTGTGCCATTGGCAAGAAAATAATAATAATAATAATAATGATATTAATAAGGGAATAATAATGTCAATACTAAATATATATATTTTTTTTCAATCTGATGTACATGTCATGGCATGCTTATTTATAATTTCCTGTTTTCCCAACCCAATGGCCCCTGCGTGTCTCTGCGCAAGGGCCCTGCTGTTGCCTTTAATATGCTAAGATCACCACCAAGCTACCAAAACAGAGTTGCCAGAATTCACGTAAACAAGCAATCAGGGTGCGCCCACAGGCCTAATGGCCCAGGCACATGCCACATAATATAGGCTCTCGTCTATATTATATACTGTAGTACTTCGAATACAAGTACTACACTACAGTACAATATGAGTAGTACGGTGCAGCACACTACAGTATACAGAATACCGTTCCTATAGTGTTTGATGGGGAGCTTTATTAGTTATTACACATTTTTTCTGTACACCTACGCAGATATAGTAGTAGCCTACTACACACAGGCATTGTGTGAATTTAGAGATAAACAGATACATGTCATTAAATTAGAGATGTCCTGATCTGTATCGGAAAAGAATCGGTATCGGTCCTTATGTATTTGTAATACCTAATTTGTAATAACTGTCAGTACTGTAATAACCACCGATCAGAGGCATGGGTAAGGTGCTGACACGAGGCCAAGTAAACAAATCGTGGACAAGGTGTATTGGGACATCCCTACATTTCTTTCCTTGCAGAAGGCATTGCAAAATCCCTACGGTAGAACATCAGCAAAATGATATTCTTTAATAACAACTCATCATGGAGGAGGTGGAGTTGTTATTTTTTTTGTTCTTTTAAATAGCCACGTTCATTGCAGTCAGGTCTCACTGTCACTACAGTGAAGCCTTAGCAACAAAATACAATGTACAATGGATTTATTCAACACTACTCTTGGAAACAAAATTACTTTTGTGCGTCCATCATACTTTATAATTAGTGGATTTTTGGATGTCCCAAATATGAAGTTTTACCATGTCTTTCTCTTTTTCTGTTTCATTGTGACTGTGTTGGGAAACATTTTGGTTATGATCGTAATATACTTTGATCGTAACCTTCGAACGCCTAAATATGTGGCTGTGTTCAGTCTTGTGTTGACAGACATGGGAACTTGCACAGCATTAGTGCCAAAGATGATTGATACCTTCCTATTTGACCACAGGTACATATCATACGTCAACTGCTTGTCCTATTTCTTTTTCTGCTACGTATTTGTGTCAATGCAGTCTGTTAATCTGATTATACTATCCTATGACAGACTTGTGGCTATCACCTTCCCACTGCAATACCAAGTGATAGTGACATGCAGATCCATGTTTGCAATAGTTGCCACTGCTTGGGTTTTCACTGTAACTCTCATATTGATAGCAGTTGGTCTCATCACCCAACTTTCCTTCTGTAGGTCCGTGATTATAGAAAGCTTCTTTGTCGATTATGGACTCATGCTTCGGTTGGCCTGCAATGATTTTACGACTGCTTACATTGTTGGTCATTTGCTTCCAGTTATCTTTCTGTGGGTACCACTGGTGTTCATCTTAGTAACCTACATCTGCATTGGCTATGCTCTTTCTAAAATCACTGCATCTCAAGACAGAGTGAAAGCCATGAAAACCTGCAGCTCTCACCTGTTACTGGTGGCCGTATATTACTTGCCAATAATGACGATGTTTGCTTTAGGGCTAATGGTCCCTCGTAACGCCAGAATGATTAATCTATCTCTGGCCTTTATTCTGCCACCGATGTTGAACCCAATTGTTTATGTGCTCCAAGCAGAAGAAGTCAAAGATGCACTGAAAAAGCTGTTAAAAATCACAAGGAAATCTGTAAGACCGTTGCTGGAAATCTGTAAGACCGTTGCATAATCCACACACCAATAGTGTGTGGATTATGTTTGACAAATGTGCACCACTTTGAAATACAATTATACCAAAGTGAAATTGTTTTGAGGTTACCTTTTCAGTAGGCTACTATCTATAATATGTATAGAATTTAAGATTTAACTGAGTTATGGTAAAATACCCAAGTGTCTTGGTATGTTAAAGACATTTAGGTTCAAAATTGCTGCCCTTTATTCCTTTGTTTGCCATCTGCCCTACCTACTTTTGAAATATGCCATAACTGTCCTTAGTGTACATATTGACGTTCTTAAAAACACTTTGCTTTTAATAAACATTAGTAAACATTAGGCTGTGTATACAATCATTGCACATGTGGCTGTGTATTAATCCTATCATGAAAGTAACTTGCGTCTATAAAAATACAGTATAGCAAATATCAGGATGAAAATGCCTTGTCTTAATAACGCCAAGGACTAATAATGGATATTTTTTTAATATTGCTTTTATATTATATTACTGTGAGGTTAATATTAATGTAACCATACCAGGTACCAATTTGAAAATAAATTTAAATTAGTTAAAGGCAGTGGAAAGCCTGATTCTGTCTAAAGACTGCTCTGGACAGCAATTAGTCTCTTTCTTTTGGGGGGCTAGGTACCTCGAAATTAAACCAATATACCTATAATTTGTTATGAAATTGTGGCTACCCTGAAATTGTATTTAGCCTGTGAGACCGAACTATTGTAAATCCAGGTCTTGCTGTACAGTGTTGTGCGCCATCCCTGTACCACTTTTACTGTACATGTCAGGTATGGAACTGTGGATCGAGGATTGGACTATTCCGGGGGTCAGCAACCTGCGGCTCAGGAGCCGCATGCGGCTCTAGAACACGGAACTAGTGGCTCCCTGGCTGTAGCATTATTACATACACATTAATGTGATCGGCCAAAAATAAACATTTCAGTCTTTAATCTTTAACTGAGCCTTAATCTGAACCACCCATTTTTAACAGTTTACTATATCATTAAAGATGTTGTGTGGACATGATTAAGAAGTTCTCCCCATTCTGTTTCCCAGAAATGGAGGTCTGAAAAAAACATAATTAATATGGTGAAACACAACTTAATGCATCATCAAGTTGTGTTTCACCATGTTAATGATCTTTCTTTTATGACCGTTTTTTTCCTGAGAGCGTACAAATGGAACCAAATGGACCCGCCAGGGTCCATTTGGTTCGCATTTGTACGCTCTCAGAAAAAAAAAAGGAAAGTGGGTGGAATTCCCCTTTAAGGGCTTATTAGGCTTACATTTTTTGTGGCTCCAGACAGATTTTGAATTAAATTTTTGGTCGAAAATGGCTCTTTCAACATCGTGGGTTGCCGACCCCAGGACTATTCAGTCACCAGAAGACTCACATACAGAAGATGGTCATCATCAGAAGATGGTCATCATCAATAGATACAATGGACAACAACCACAAGCTAGCAAGCATGGATGTTGGAGAAGGAAGTTAAATCGAAGCTGCATCTCACTTATTCTAATGAATGTAGTATATAAATCCAATTTGAACAGTTGCATTTGTAGCCGTTTTATTCAGACATACAGAGGACTTATTCATGTTGTGTCTTAGAATTATACATTTTTTAAACATCGTGGGCCAATAAATAGCCGATCTACAGGTCTGTGGATGCTACGCTATTGTGACATCGGTGAGTTTCTCTCATATACTGTATTTCTTAAGTGACCTGCACAATATTCTGTCATATCCGTCCTAAGAAACAAGTTGTATAAGGTTTGCATATGGTTGTTCCTTGCTGTGCAAATCAATGACATCAAAAATCAAGAAATACGATTTAATTCAAATTTCATTTGATCAGGACTAAGTGACAAAATAGTTTTCCGCTAGTTTTCCAGTTCCACTTGTATCTGCTGTTTCTGTCAGGTGAAACCATGTTTGCACTACAGTATCAACATTGTGATTCAATACTCAGTGGTACTTAATTGCAACATTGAGGCATTTCTGTTTCTTCTTCACTAATTTAGACATTCTTCTACTGCATCTCAGAGGACAATATTGTATTTTTTTTATTTGAACATTTTAGTTACTGGTTATTTGTAGATTTTAAAATAGCCAATCTATCTGATTGGACATCTACTATTTAGGATCAACAAACCCTTATGTCGACAGTCGATATATTGTCGTGAAACTGTCCCCTCTATTTTAACCTAATATCAAATACGTTGTAAGTGTGAGAAACCATTAGCACTCAACAGCCGGTAGAAGATTAAAGATCAACATTTTTGGCAAGTGCTTGATAGTGTGTTGGACCTTTCTTTTCCCATTAGCACTTAAAATGAATAATGATATTGACTTTTTTACCCCAAAGATAATTTTGTGTTTTCAATGCTGCAACACTTAAATTAGGGCTGTCCCGATACTTTATCGGTATCGGAAAAAGTATGGCATCAGCCCTTTTTTTGGTCATATCGGTATCAGCAAATAATATATGGGTATCGGAAAGATCGGTATCAATGCTTACTGTATTTGTCATTATCGGGTCATATTGGTATTGGCAAACGTGCCAGTCCAACTGCAGGTCTGACACAGGGGTTAGGTGGGCCATGTGGCTTTAGAGTTGCACATTTGCTTTAGAGTGCACATTTCAGTAAGGAGTCGGTGGATTTCATCTTTATTGTATATATTCTTCTCTGGTATCGTTATTTGGTATCGGTATCGGCTAACACATACATTTTGGTATTGGGATCGGAAATGAAAAAAGTGGCATTGGGACATCCCTACTTAAAATATAGAATATGATATTGTAACAGTAATGTAGTATTAATTACAATAGCTGGCATAAATAAATACAGAGATGTCATATTGTCCAAATTGCACAGCCCTAGTCAGTAGTCAGAGGGACACAGGTCAGGGATTATTAAGAAACCTTGAAAGATTCTTATTGCAATTTCTTTTGGCTCAAACCTTAGATTGAACAGTACAATGGCATTGCATTAAGAACCGGTTAGGTTATTTGATAACTCCACCTTGTGGTGAAGTACCTGTATGACAAAATCCAGGCAGCGTGTCTCCTCCTCCACATTATCAGTGCCCATACCCGAGACATTTATGGTACATAGTGGTTCCAAAGGTATTAATTGATTGACTGAGTCCTGTGGTGGGAGTTCAGGTTGTTTTTTGGTGAATATCAAGTAGTTCTGGTCATTTGGTTGGGTGCACTAGGAATTAAAAATAGAGGCACTGTCAGCATTGGTAAATGCATGTAATGGATCTGTATGCATGTTTACTAATAATCATATTATTATGCAACCACAATAAATCATTCTTCACTTCAAGTGATTTTGATTCTGTGTTACATGATTACATCACATGTCCTTATACAATTATAATTGAGTAATAGTAATTTAGGATGTTGCATTAGAAAAGGCAGTGGATGCGTACCAAACCTAATGACAGGCCTGAATGTACTGACCTGGATTCGAACCCAGGTCTCCTGCATAGAAATCCAACAACCACTAAGCCTAAGAGAAGTCCTTTGATTCCATCAGGCTGAGTCTGTGAGCTATGCTGCTACACTCAACACCATTTTCGAATATCTCCCACAGGGAAACTCAATCCGGGTCACGGCATCAATGCCAACATCTTAGACTAAGCCAAAGGGGATTCCCTATGGCCCGGGGGAGACATTAGACTTTTAGGGCATCAGGCTGAGCCTAATTGGCTCAAATATGGATTGCATGTGGATCTCATCAAACTGATCTGACCGTCTCACACTGGATTTGTCCCTAAAGTTGTGTACATATTAAAGTATATTTTTCCAACAAACAGACCAAAGAAATCCAACCTGATAAGCAGCACTCTAAACCTAGTACTTTGATGTCGTCAGCGACAGACAGTGCATGTCTAAGATAATGCATGTGGTCTGACATCCCTGGTGGATGTTTAGAGGTAATGTGAGCTGAACACTATAGGGATTTGGAGCCGCTATTGAAAACGGGTTAGAAAGAGTCAGGCATGCAGAGACAGAACAAGAACACATCGTAAGTGATGTTGTTGCGACAGGGATACAAATTCTATAAATTTAATGAAAGAACACTTTCTGACGCTGTGAATCTGTGTTTCTAATCTAATAATTAACTACACTAACATTGTTCATGTTCAACACAATTTCTTCAGATTAACAAACAATCAGAAGGCATATGTTTGATTTTAAAAGGGTTTTTTGCCTTTTTACTTTTCAGACTGTTTGTGCTTGTGTTGTTGTCTTGTTATTCACTGTTCTGTTGTTCTGTTCATTCTGACCAGTAAAGCACTTTATTACAATGCATGTTTTTTTATGTGCTTCAGTGCATACATGAATATGATTAACACAAAACATTGTAGCATGATTTTTGGAATATTTCAACAACATTTGGATGACAAAATGCCCAAGAATAATCAACCAAACAGAATTACATAATTTAATATGACACTTAGTCACTTACCAGAGATTGTCTGTACATTAGCCTCAAACTTGCATTACAGTTCATTTCAGTTCATGAAAATTGCCTAGATGTATAGAAAAATAGTCTCTCTAAATGGTTTCAAATACGTTCAAGCACTGACAGGAGGATGATTATGATTGATTATTTTGTGCAATTGATGCGACACAAACTGTACACAATAAACAAAGAAAATGTCATACTTATATATCAAGTATACAACCCACCCTTCCACAAATTACTTTACCTTTTAACAAGTTTTAGGACCCTGATCTTGATCTCATTGATCTCATCACGCGCTGGTCTGTGTCGATTAGTCCAAGATAAAAAAACAATCATAAAAATGGTGAAAATTAGAATGTAAAACACTGCAACAAGGACTGTAGGAGTAAACACTGCCCATCTGTATGGGGACAAGCACTGGAGATAGCAAGAGCTTTAGCCCGATTGTCCAATGATTTCATCCTGAACACGGTCACCAGTAAGTATATGACAGCATAATTATAATGAAGGGTCCAAGAAAGAACGCTAAATTTAGAGTTGAAGCAACAATCCAGTCACAAAAATTGCTGAACACCTTGACGGACTCGCAAAAGGAGAGTCTTGTCATGATGGCATTAGAATATGCAATTGTCCCCAGACAAAGAGACCAGATAAATGCGACTATACAAGACATGCTTCTCATTGTGTTGGTCATAGGCAAGCACAGTGAGCGCAAAGGATGCTACACCTGGAAAGCAAGCTCACGTGTACTTTCTTTTATAGTACAAATGAATGGAACTGACATTCCATAGAGCCAAAAGTCAGTTCATATTACTGTTTGACAGAAAGTGAACAGACTTTCAGAACTTTCGTTCATTTCTAGATTATGTGGGATCTGATTTCTATTCTCAGGACAAAAAGTACATGGCATTGGTTGCCAACTTGCTCTCCTTTCAGCACCAGAGCAGGCGAAAAAAATATATATAATAATAATAATAAATTAGCGATTTGTTAGATGTGTGAATTGCCATGTTTTGACAAAATGGGTATAAAATAAAAGCAGTATGTACAGTATTGTTAAGCATGTCATCTACAGTAATTGCCATAGCAGGTTCTTATCTGAATAGAACAAAGATCAAACTTTGAACTGTCAACACAGGAACTGAACTGTCACACAAATAAAAGTCAAAATGATGCTTCATTTCAACTTTTCTACAGCCACCCCTTACTTCACACAAGTGTGAACATACATATAAGATATAAACCCACGAGTGACAACGCAATGGCCGTGTTGTCCCTCGTGGCTGCCAAGACGTTTGAGTGGAAAAAGACAGAAAAAACAATAATGAATCAAGCAAACTACTGTATAACTTAAGTGAAAACTGAAAACATTTATTCATTCAATTCCAATATACAGTAAGTCCATCCACAAGGAACAGCTACAAGGCAATTGATTAAATCAGTGATGTCTCCCCAAGCTCTTTGTGATTACATTATCCAGGACATTTCAAAAGTGCAGTTGTTGTACGGACTCTGCGTACCGACAACTGTGTGAAATGTGAAAATGATACATCATCCACAGCTTTTGGTGGTGAAAGCACGTACAAGACAGGAGACACAGTGTATGTTGTGAATCTGTCAGGAAGTAGAGTGTACTGTCCACTTGAGGAACCCGATAACAACAGTGTATTCATTCATCCAGAATAACAGTGTGAAGATCAGCTGCTTCCCGTTCTTTATTTGGATACACAACCACTAACTTTATTTTTATACTCTGCCGCCCTGTGAGTGGCCACATGGCAACCATACAGTCAGCAGTTAGATGATAGGTCCCCAGAGTTTGTGTTTAAGTGTTCTTGACCAAGACTCTGAACCCATAATTGTTCCTGATGTGCAGGTTGGTGCCTTGCACGGTTCACCATGAAGCACCCTGGATAAAAAAAAGGTGCTACATAAATTCACCATTTACCTTTTACTCCGAGGCAGACTGTTGTTGCTTTAGCAGCTGTTCTTTCCGTGTCTTCTGAAACGCCATCATGCAGTCTTTAAAGGTCTTGACCTGCTCCTGGCATTTCCTCCAGTCCTGGTGTTCCATCATACACTCCTGCACCGCATAGTGCAGCTCGGCGCAGCCGGTGCGCGAGATCATCCGGTCCACCGGGTCGTCTTCGTCTTCCTCATTCCTACTGCGATTATGAGGCGACGGCGATGCCATGATGGAAAGATGGGGGATGCCTGTTTCGAGGCCTGTGATTAAACACAATTATGTTTTAACAGTCTAATTCAAACACGTTTAATACAGATGGGCAGTGTTTACTCCTGTCGTCATGATGATGACGTCACAATTCATCTGTGGTTACATACTGAGCTGGTGACTGGATAGCGTGAAATGAAAGCACGTCAGACTAGAATCGCATGAATGGAATTTGAGTGATTTGTAAAACTCTATGGTCACACATTGTACAGTGAAGTTCAACAGGATGAGAGGCCCCCCTTCATCCTGATAGATATTGATAGATATTTTTCAGGGCCCTGGGGACAGAGAGGAACTCCTTATATGGAGGATTAGCAAAAAAAAGAAAAAGAAGAAAGAACAATATTTGAATCAAGTGAAATCACTTAACTATACTTTTAACGATTTGGATCACTGGGCTGTCAATTGAGCCCTTAATCTAAAAAAAAACAAAAACAAAACAATAAATCAATCAATCAATCACGAGAAGTATTACGGATTGATTGATCACAGGTTCTGACAGTGAATCATGAAGGAAATTGAACTTAGTCCCGTCGGTCACCTTTTATCTGACTATGCTGTTGTAAGAGGTGACATACGGGGCCAGAATGAACTGAACTGACTGCTTCACATGAAGCTCGTGCTTATTGCTATAGGTCATTATGGCGCACTGCATGGACGCGCGATACACAGCGTATCTGCTGTAAGGATGAGTAAAGTCAGCATTGGTTAACCTGAGCGGGCGATATGTGCCAACAAAACAATCAGACGGCTACCTTTTACCGCCTACAGTTTAAGTATTCAACGTACCTTGCGTTGCAGAGGTTAAGCCGTTTGGCTTGTTGTCATTTAGATTTTAGTTGCTTTCATAACCAACCACTCGCTTCCTCCACATCATGCCAGTTGCAGGGGGACATAATTGAGCAACGGACTGTGTAACTTTGAAATAAGTTCGACCAACCATGCTGCCAAGTCAATAACCGTTCCGTGATGGTGAGAATGCTTCTTTCAAGCATAAAGTAGCTTTATTATAGGTGACTAGTTGATGGAAGACGAAAGCCTTATTTATTGTACCCAGTAGTGGACAATAATGTAGCCTACTTTTAGCATTTGTAGATTGTAGCCTACTACGTTTCAAAGAGAAATGTATTGGCTTACTTTTGACTGCATTTCTAATTTCTATCATGGCTTAAATTAAAGGGATAGTTCAGATTTTTGGAACTTAAAGGTAGGGGAAGTCACTTCAGTTCCAAAAATCTAAAAACAAACAAAAAAAAAAAAGTGAAATCACTTCCCGGAAGTGATTTCACGTCAGATATCACCCTGCCCCACGTTAGCAGAGGAGCTTATAAAAGTTCCCCAGGTGGAGGGTGAATTCTCCTCCAATCAGGATCGAGCAGCAGTGTTCACATAGTGTACCTACTCTTGGGCGCGCCTAGTGCACCAGGCTGGTACTACACCATGAATTTCAAATCACTTACCTTTACCCTACCTTTAAGTTCTATGAAATACTTGCCTTTGATATAGTGGTGGTAAGTGTATTAATTGATAACCAGAGGCCCGTGGTGGGAGTTCTGCTCTGGTTTTGGTGAAATGTAAACTAATTCCTAAATTCATTTGTTTGGCACCACTGTGTCCATGACATAGGCACTGGGCTGTTATGTGTGCCCCTCCCTCCACCTCACTCCAGCTCTCTAGTAGAAGGGTTGTGACATTGATGCCATAAACAGCGCTTGCATGTCGTTTCCTCACGCTTTTAAAATGATCAGAGACACTTGGACACATTTCTGCTGGACACAGGTAGACCTCGTGATGTACACGAGTGTAGGTCAGATATCCTGTTGTAGGAAGGGCCCTTTGGTGTAAAACCATGCTCTGTGGACTTTTCTCCACAGTTGTTCATCACAGCAGATTGATGATTACATTTTCGTCTTGCTGACAGGAATCACTTGCCTGTGCATGTGTTGTTGACAATGGAGGAGTGAAGCTTACAGCCTGCATGCAATTCTACAACACAGCTTGTACACAGGTAAACACATGGGTAATCTTTCAATCTGTATTATACAAATACAATTCATGATTTTTGTTAATTTTACAAATTAAAACAAATATTTTTTAATGCATTTTATGTGATGGTACAAGTGTCAAACAGCAGGAGAAGAGACATTCTTCATCGCATATGATCCCGCCACGCAGGCAATGAAATGGTCATATGCAACAGTACTGATGGATATCTGTAGTTTTAACAACTTTTAAATGAGTTTGTTTGCCAGGCTGTGGCAAATTAACATGGTAGCCACTATTTCACAGTCAAAAAAAGAAAGAAAGAAAAGAAAAACAGCACAGAAATATACAGCCAAAAGTTTGTTTTATCTCTTATGTGTGTATTTAGTTTACTATAAACCAGCCAGCTCAAATCCTTCATACATTCCTGTCTGGCCAGAAGGCCTCATTCACATCACATTGTGTGGAGTGTTAGAACAGCAAGGTGTGTTGTAGTGTGTTGTAAATTAACTGTAGGGGCTTCTGTCCAGATATAAGAATCAGTGAGGATGGGTGTGACATGCTTGTATTTGCACACTATCTATTAGGATAACTAACATATCTATAGCTTTCTTTTTAGTTTTTCTAATCATCAACATTGCCCTTCATCTTCAGTTTACAGTATATGGTGGAATCTGTATCTGTAATCTGATCCACAGGGATATGTCATATTGTATACTAGGTTTATATTGCATATTGCAAACTAGGTTTGGCTCCCAGATAGACTTTATTACTAGCAATTCTTTCAGGTCAGGAACATTCTGTTGATGTTTAATCTTCTTTTACTACAAATGATACTTGACCTGCTGGACACTGAATCCTGTTTTATGAGCCGAAGTACAGCACATCATAAACCACCTCCAGGGTCTGTTCTAGACTGGTTTTGATTGTGTGTACAATAAGAAGTGGTTAGTCAAAAACTGTTGTCCAACTTTGGGTTCATAATTGCTCCAGGAATAAGGGTGAGTATTTATACTCGTTAGAACTTTTGTTTTCAAGCTGTTCCAATATTTCCCTCCTCAGTTTACTTATCATATGATGATGATGATGATGATGATGATGATGACAACCACTCTTACTTCCTGTCACATCCTTGAAATATGTATTATTGTTATACTTCTGAATGCAGAAGTATTTTTAAAACAAGCAGCCTACTCAGGTACTTTACCTCCCAATACAAATGTGACCAGGTCGGCTATTTATAATTTGTGCAACTACTGGAGTCAAATGTGTGATATAACAGTAATGACAACAAAAAGATAATGGGTGCAATCGCTGTGGTGTAGCCAGGTATGGTGTAAGTGGCAGCAAATCAGGTCTGGGGCTGTGCTCATTGGCTGCATGGCAGCCAATCAGGTCTGGGGCCTTGAGGTAGGCCCGAAAGCCTATACCACCAGGCCTGGGCCTGGGCCTACCAAATAATTATCCATAATAATTAAAACCAGTCATCAAGAGCTTCAACTCATGATGGACAAAGCAGGGGAGTACAGTAACATTTTTAATTGGGGGGAGTCAGGTGATTTCTGGACCTTTTGACTTGCAGGTTTTAATTATTCTGGGTAATTATTTGGTAAGCTCAGGCCCAGGGCTGGTGGTATAGGCTTTCGGCCTACCCCAAGGCCCCAGACCTGATTTGCTGCCATGCAGCCAATGAGAAGACTTACACCATACCTGCTACACCACAGCGATTGAGAATTGCACCCACTATCCACTGAGCATTGTGACTGTATGTTACTGTTTGTTTTACAGTTCAAACCAAAGCTGCAGAGATGATGCCTAGTGGAAACTCAGCTTCCATTAAAGGTGGGTTTTATTATAACACATGAAACCAACAAAATGATACTGGTTTAGTCACATCTGTGATCTTCATGAGCATTATGTTTTTTCTTACAACCAGGGAAGAACAACCACCTGCCAGAATTGAGAATTGTTCTGATCGGGGGGAGACATGGAGGACGAAGTGGAAAGAGTTCAGTAGGAAACATCCTCCTGGGAAGAGATGCTTTTGACACAATCAGAATAACAACTAAGAGTCTTATGAGACAAGAGTTAGTGTCAGGGAGACAGGTCACTGTAGTTGACACTCCAGGATGGAGTTCTTTTGAACCCATAGATCTGACGCCCAAACTGATCCAGTTAGAAATCCAAAAGAGTGTGAATCTGTGTCCTCCAGGACCCCATGTCTTTGCCCTGGTGGTGAGCCTGGACCTCCCATATGTAGGAACAGGGATGTCAGCAGAGGAGCATGTGAGGTTTCTCCTCAGTGACAAAGTGTGGGAACGCACTATTGTAGTGTTCACTGTAGCTGATAAAAACAACATGAGACCAGATCTCATTAGATCTAACCCTGAGTTAAGATATCTTACTGAGAAATGTGAAGGCCGCTACCATGTTCTTAACATTAGTGACAGAGGAGATGGTAGTCAGGTCACTGAGCTGTTGGAGAAGGTAGATCAGATGGTGAAAAGTAATGGTGGTCACTATGAGACAGAAGATTCAGAAGAACTGAAGGAGAAGGAGAGAACTATCAGAAAAAGAGCAGAACAAAGGAGGACAGACACCCAGAGACAAACTGGACGTCCAAAAGACGTTGGTGTGTTTTGTTTCATTTCAAGAACAAATATTTCTTCCACTTCCACCTTCAGGAGTGTCTGTCTGTCTGTCTGTCTGTCTGTCTGTCTGTCTGTCTGTCTGTCGAGGACTAGAAAAAATCAGGTGGCTAAATGTCTGGTTTACAACTTTTATAATACTTAACCAACCAATTAAGATGTTAGATGTATAATAACAATATAATGCACAAATCTTTTGGATCTGTATTGACAATAATAGATTATATTAATGGCGATTGTATGAATAGCAATACATAGAGGATTCTATTCAATTCAAGCCAACGTACAGTCTCTGCCTCTCCATATATGCGTTGGTGTAGCCAGAGCATTTCACGCACATTATTTTTGCACACAGGCATGCCAGTCAAACACATTCATCCTCAGTGTGGCTCGGGTGCGAACAGAATCGTATATCTTAATAAATGTTATAAGTATGAAAACATATCAAAGTTAAAGTAATCAATGTTCTCTCTGACAGGACTGACTGACGTCAGGATTGTGTTGTTGGGAAGTCAGTGCTCTGGGAAGAGTTCATCAGGAAACACCATTCTAACAGGAAGTGGTTTTAAAGTTAGACAGACAGGTCAGGGGTCAGTGCAGTGTAAGGTGAGGCAAGGTGAAGCAGCAGGGAGACGTGTGACAGTGGTGGACTCACCAGGCTGGTACTACAACCGTCCACTACAGAACACCTCACAGATGGACAAACTGGAGATCCAGAACAGTGTGTCTCTCTGTCCTCCTGGACCACATGCTGTTCTTCTGGTGGTTCCTTATACGTCATTCACCAGAGCACAGAGAGTAGCTGTCGAGGAACACATGACACTTCTGTCACAGAGAGTGTGGAGTCACGTTATACTCCTGTTCACCGGTGGAGACTTTTTGGGAGACAGAAGCATTGAGCAGCACATTGAGGCTGAAGGGGAAGACCTCCGCTGGCTTGTTGACAAATGTGGGAACAGGTACCATGTCTTCAACAATGAGAAGAGAGATGACACTCAGGTCACACAGCTGCTGGAGAAGGTAGAGGACGTGGTGTCAGCAAACACGGGTGGACACTATGAAGATGATGGAGACGAGACGATGTCAGAGAGGAAGAGGAACATAGAGGAAGATGTCATCACATTCACGATCAAGACACACAGACGAAGAGCTGCCCTGAAAGCTCTGTTTGAAGGTGATGATATTATTATTATTACCCTTACTATTATATCGGTCTCTTAGTAGATCTGCAGCTCACAATGTGTCACAAATTTGTACTGTGAGCTTGTTGATCTGCTCTGTTTATTTCTCTCCAGAGTATAGGGATGTTAAAGGTTTCATTTTTGTGTGTGTGTGTGTGTGTTGTGTGTGTGTGTGTGTGTGTGTGTGTGTGTGTGTGTGTGTGTGTGTGTGTGTGTGTGTGTGTGTGTGTGTGTGTGTGTGTGTGTGTGTTAGGAGAACATATGAGTCTAGCAGATGTTAGGCTGATGCTGATTGGTGGGAAGGAGCTTGCAAGGAACAGAGCTGGAATTCGCATTCTGCAACAGGATGTGTTTACAGAAACTCTATTCAAGGTGAGTAATATGATATGATGTTAAAATGAATGAGCTCAAAGTAAAAGGTAAAGAGGTCAAATGTTATTTTATGATAATATGAACGTCATTGTCAGAGAACTAATCATACACTCAACAAAAATATAAACGCAACACTTTTGTTTTTGCTCCCATTTTTCAGGGGATGGACTTAAAGCCCTAAAATTCATTCCAGACATACAATATAACCATTTCTCTCAAACACTGTTCACAAATCTGCCTAAATGTGTGATATTGAGCACTTCTGCTTTGTTAAGATAATCCATCCCACCTCACAGGTGTGCCACATTAAGATGCAGATGTGACATCATGATTAGTGCACAGGTGTACCTTAGACTGTCCACAATAAAAAAGACACCCTGAAATGTGCAATTTTCTTTTGCCTTATTGGGTGTATGGGCCTCCGAACCAGTCAGTATCTGGTGTGACCACCATTTGCCTCATGCAGTGCAATACATCTTCTTCGCATAGAGTTTATCAGATTGTCAACTGTGGCCTGTGGAATGTTGGTCCACTCCTCTTCAATGGCTATGTGAAGTTGCCGGATATTAGTTGAACTGGTATGCGCTGTCGAAATGGTAATAATGTGGTAATATTGTGTTATTACCATTTTTACAGTGTGTACCAGTTCCCACTAATATCCAGCAACTTCACATAGCCATTGAAGCCATTAATGTTTGAGACGTTGTGTGATCAGTGAACTGTCAGTGATCAATACAAATAGATTATCATCACATACTGTATGTAATATGCCATGCATACTGTGTGGTTTGCTCTTTACATATCAGTGAGTCTAATGTCAGAGAGAGAGAGAGAGAAAGAAGAGAGAGAGAGAGAGAGAGAGAGAGAGAGAGAGAGAGAGAGAGAGAGAGAGAGAGAGAGAGAGAGAGAGAGAGAGAGAGACGGTAGCAGATCTACAAGTTCACTCTGTGGCCTGCAAGAGAGACATTCTGTATACTAAAGGCCTAGACATACCTATATGATAGAACATGATAGCATATGATATGAAATCCGTGGCATATAGGAATAGGAAAACAAAACTCTCAATGATTTGGATATATGACTAACGCACAGAAAACCTCTTTTTCCAGGAGTTTAAAACCTTGACTAAACTGACAGAATGTGTCAGACAACAGAGACAAGTTGCTGGCAGAAAAGTGAGTGTGGTGAACTGTCCAGGCTGGTCCACTACTACACCTCCATCACAGAAGACCAAAGATGCCCTTCTACACGGTGTGACTCTGTGTTCTCCTGGACCCCATGCTGTCCTGGTGACTGTTGATGTCGAATCCAGTTTCTCTGAAGCTGACAGGAGATCAGTGGAGGAACACATGAAGCTGCTGGGGGACAGAGTCTGGAGACACGCTCTTGTTCTGTTCATGTGGGGATACTGGCTGGGAGAGAGTCGTGTTGAGGCGTACATCGCGTCTGAAGGAGAACCTCTGAGGTGGATCCTGGAGAAATGTGGCTACAGGTACCATGTTCTACATGGTCTCAAGTGGGACATTTCAGAAGTCACAGAACTGATGGAGAAAACAGAAGAGATTGTGACGATGAACAGAGGACACTTTTCATTAACAGAAGAAGAATGGAAGAAGAGAGAGCAAGAGCTGATAGAGAGGATGTTGACGTTTGCAGAGAAAGATCAAGAGAAAACAACCCTGCCAGCTCTCAGGAAAAGAGACAGCATTGAGGGACTTCCTCCTAGTAGTGAGTATGGGAATGACTATATAGTAGCCAGTAAAAATGACATTATGGTTCAAATATGAGGAAGCGAGATGTGAAATTATGAATCCAGCGTTCTTAGTTAGACCAACCTTACCATGTTTCTGATTGGCTCCCGGGCAAGCATAGTTTTACTGAGGGGCTCTAGTTGAATGTTTGGTCAAATACATAATAACGCAACAGAGTCATGTAGAGAGAGATCAGCAGGGGTGCACGGAGTTCACATCCAGTGTTTTTAAATGTCTTGCTGTCTGTTGTCTTATCTGTTGCAGTGAGTGGTGGAACACCATCTGAAGCAGGAAGTTCATACTACCAATCACCTGACAGGAAGGTCTCTGATTGGCTGCTGAAGCGACATGGTGGAACGACAGCGCCCTCTTCAGGAGTTGACACTATGAGTGAAGCTGACTCTATGACAGGTGCTGATGAGATGAGTGGGATTGATGAAGTTGGGGACTCACATCTTCAAGAAAAGGTACTGGTGCTGGCAGAGAGCCAGGCAGGCAGGGGGAGCCGGGCCGACAGCAAGAGGAGGCGGTGGCGTTCTTTTTGACACACCTTCAGGGGGAGAAAAGGAGTTTGGAGAAGATGTTGAGTACGACATGACAGTAACTGTGGAGACGAGGAGGAAAAAAAAGCTGACAGCATTGTTCATAGAGAAATGGCTACTGGAAGCTTAAAATAACACCTTGAGATTCATCATGATTTTTGGTAGGTATTAGGTATGGGCATGGGGTATTCAAAAAACACTGCACACGAATTGGGCACGCCCCCTAGTGGTCTGTTTGCACTGAAAACAATGCTCCCAAAATAAACCCAAAATAAGTGATGGAAGAGATTTTTTTCAATGGTTTCTATTTTTAATTTAAACTAATTCTTTTTCAAAGAAATTCCTTCGGGAAAGGTGGCATTTTAAGATGGTGTCCACGATAGCTGCCAGGAGCTTGAAACTGGCACTTAATATGTAACTACAACACTATAATAGCAATGTATTTCTATAAAAAAGAAAAGATAATTTTGTAATTTCTACTTTCAAATACCAGAGTATTTTTTGAGTTCTGTGTATGCCTGGCTGGTTGCCTGTGTCCCTGTGTCCGAGCACGGCAATAGCTCTTGGTTGGTTTCCATCACTTGGAAGTGTCATTGTTGTGCAGCCTAATACACACAACACATACTGACTATACATACTGTATGATCAATCAATGTAGCAAGAGGTCATGTGAAATGCGCAGTAATAATCCCCTCAGGACTGGTTTATCTTTCTAGAGGGTATGGTGACCCCAGAATGAAGGAGACTCTTTGCTCTCTGACTCCAGGGATCCATTCTAATAAGCAGCCTTCATGACTAGGGAACGCTGCTTGTAAACAAAAACCTTTAGTGTTCAGACATCAGGCTAATTAATCTCTTTTTCAAGTTCCGCTCAATTAAAAAGATGAAGGTTATTATTTATTATATTATTTACAATATAGTAAATTACACTATTTAAGTATTGCAACTAATGGAATGCAGAGCAAATGTCTCAACTGCAATTGTCTCACTACATTACTTTAGTGTGGCTGTGCCACACAAACAATGGACAAAACCATCAATAATAGTGAGGTCACGGTGTATCTGTCTCTGAATCCTGTGTTTGTGTCCCTGAATCCTGTGTGTTTGTGTGCAATGCTCAGGCCAAAAATCACCCATAGCACTGCTCAATAGACCTTTAGGTAAGCCCCTCCCCAAACTGCTATGGTCCAATAACATGTGCTAGATGACAAACCTTTCCACAAATAGCCTTCCTATATGATAAAACATTGTTTTAAAAAATAAATGTCACACATTTTCCACTGATTGATTTGGAAGAGATTTTGAAGGTCTGGTTCCAAAAATGAACCAGTATTTATTGTGTTAAGTCCATGATATTTACATTGCCATGGAATGAATTTGCCAGGCTGGACAAGAGGGCGGGTCTTAACTAAAGGTCTATTCTATTAAGTCAAGCCTAGGTTCAAGCCTAGGTTAAACCTAAGCTTTGAAACCTAGGTTTAGACTTCAGAAAGCCTCAGAAGGTTCAGAAGGTTTCTGAAGTTTTTGATGATGAGCTCAAACGTGGTGAGCTCATCATCGATTTTCCGGGACCAGTTTTGGTATAGTGGGGAAAAGGAGCAGACCTTGTAGAGAGCCCTGAGGAATGCCATCAAAAGGCAAAGGCTGGACCTGGAAAAAAGTATAAACTAAAAGGTTTAAGATGCAATAGGGACTAATTAGTCTTGAGTCACTAAAAGCTTTGTTTGTTTATTTAAATGTGAAGTCATTATGCGGCAATCTCTAGTGATTACATTACAAACAACGCTCATTAGGAAAGCGCCCAGGAGTTTGTCACACAAGGGGAATTCTCTCTGGAGTCCATAACCTTTTTGATGATGGATGATACACCCTCAGACATATGCATTACTATGCATGTATTGACATTTTTGTTGCAATAATAACTACAGCAACCCACTTTATTAACCTGCTGTACAGTATACATGGTTATACTGTATACCTTTCAAGACGGGAACACCTCATTTTAGTTGTAGCCTACAAATGAAAATGGTGCTGTATTATTTAATATTTATATATAAACAGACCATTAAAGTTATTCAGAAAATGGAGATCAAAGCCAAGGTTCATTCATGATGCGGCCATACAAATTGATATTTTTGTCTTGCACTGTTAGAGTTACTCGTGGACAAATGAACCATGACACTTTTACTGTAGCACAGTGTAGTCTATAGTCATCTTCATTCTTGTAGGGTTTTAGGTTTTCATGAGGGTGGACTACCCACTGAGCAGTGAGCACAGACCTAAAACATGTCTTAAAAAGGTCTAAAAGTGAAAGTATTTTAGTTGATTAGATGTCGTTGATTAGATGTCTAATAAACATCAGATTAGACGTTGATTAGCCGTCTAATCAATAACATTAGACCCCTAAAAACTTTCACTTTTAGACCTTCTATAGACACTTGTGGTCAGTGGGTATAGATACTGTATGTCCAAGGATGTATGTTTGAAGGAAAGATCTATAACTACCAGCTACTATAGATCTACTATAGATCTTTCCTTCAAACATATTCCAAATGCTGAGGTCCAATGACTCACAACCTCAGGGAGGTCTCGAAAGTGACACAAAATATCTAGAGAGTCGTACAGAAGGACAATGGGGGGAAAGGACTTAGTAATATTGGTTCAGACCACAGTTACAGTAACTCCCTGCCTGTGCAGTTTGTATTATAGTGAAATGCCCACTTGAGTGCAGTGTTCAGTAACACATACAGCTTCTTACTGTATGAGCAGCCTAGTTTGCGCCAGCTAAAAATATGTTTTGTAATTGGTGTGTGCATCTGAATGAAGATTATTACAAAAAATCACTTTGAGTGCATTAGCAGGCAATCAGAAAATCGATAGCCATTCGATAATTAGCCATGCCGTCTTCAAAGCATATACAACCGGACCTACAACTAAACAGCTGTTTAGTTAATCCCCACAATAACAATTTGGCTGCTGCGTTAAGTGCCAGATGCAATTTCACAAAGTGAAGTTTGTTTCAACTTGGATCAATGGAACTAACATTTGTTTTTGTTTTTTTGGTTGTTCACTATTGGTATATCAAAATACCAATGAAGAAATATCATGACATAATTTTGTGCAAAAATAAAAAATATATTATTTTAAGCTTAGAATCATACCATCCAGGATACTGGTGAACCATGATCATGGCTTGATTCTAGGCTTAAAATAATTTGTGGGGAAATGAATTTTTGATTTTTCAGTGGTGCCAGAAAATCATGTCCACATAGACCTACTGCAGAGGAGCAGTTCTTTCTCAGAATGAAGGTCCTCTTGGAACAGCCAAAGAGATAATAGATGGGATGCCTGTGAGGTAAACAGAGCGACAGCGTGACGACTTGTCAGAGGATCGCTCCCCACCTCAAGGACAGCATGAAATATTCAAAAAGCTCAAACTGCATTTCTTAACGGCGTAAACTCTGTACTTTGTCGACTGATATATGGGGGTCACTGGGGCTGTTCTAATCCCCCTCCTTTTAACCCTGCCACTTCAGATCTCTTCAGTGAAACCAGCTTATCTACAAGCTCACAACGTGTCATGTTGCACCATGTTGTGAGCTTGTAGATAGGCTGATTTCGCACCATGGCATGTCCAGAGTAGGGATGCCAACTCGCCAAGGTCCATGTGGTCAACAGTAATTTTACAGCTAATTCCATGTATGGTAATAATACTCTAGCACACTGTAATTGGCATTAGATTAGAATGAATGATGCTATAAGAATATTTGGCTCTGCACATATGCCTGCTCCAACCACCCAGGATTGGGTAGGATGGGATATTCAGGGACAGCGCTACACCAATGACATTTTTTCAGGGTAAATCTTTTCAGAGTAAATCTTGCAATCTTGGGAATAATGCTGGTACAATGTTGGAAATGTAATGTAAATGTAATTATACAATATCCTTTGTGCTTGTTCTCCCTGACTCAATGTTCATTAGGTTTCAATTTCACACAAAGTAGGAGATGTAGTCTACCGTTTATGTATCCATTGTCAGAGTACGCACTACCGTTACCGTATAAAGTTGATGGCCGTACATGAGGATTAATTGGGAGACAGATATACAGTACATGCAGGCAGGACAGATACTGAGACATTTGCGCACTGTCACTGTTAAGGAACAGAGTTCTAATAGCACTCACTAGTACTGGTGCAGCAGCAAAGCTCAGTCAAACTGTGAAGCTGATAGGTTGGGTTAATTGGCCAATGAGGGAGTCTGGTTCGTACACACCCCCACACAGAGAGATTCATAACCATAGTCTGCTGCTGGGATGGATTGAATCCTTCATAGTTGCTCAAACTTTGCTGACGTTCACCTTACAGGGATTGGGTGCATTCGGTAGGCTCATGCGTTTGGCTGTCTGCATAACCCTATGCAATGCTTTAGAGTTTTGGTTGGATGTAGTTGCCATACCAAGCCATGAAGCAGCCATGAAGTGGTCAATCGCCAAATTATTTATGGGTAATGACTGCTTTCTCAAAGTCTAATCAAAGGCTCAGAGCACCTGGCTGCCCTGTCATTACCAATCATGTAATCTGTCATATAACTAAAACATTTAAAGTGAGAAATACAGTATTCAGGGTGATCATCCTGTCTGCATGTGATTTATCTTTGATAACCAACAATCACCAACCGGCCATACATTATCTCTTATAATATTCTTATAACTGTTAGTGCCTGAAGTCAAATTCTAAATTAGCAAAGCATATTTTTACTCTGATTTAAAGGAAGCGTAATTTTTTCATGCTCAACCAATCACTTCACTAAATTAGCAGTAGCACCCCATTAGAACATCTTTGAAATGAATAATTAGCCACTTGTCTTCCCCACATAGTGCAGCTTTTATGAACCCGATTACTAACCACATGTACTTGTCTTGAGCATAACGTGGCCCTCACTTCACACACGTGTGATTTTTCCATGTATTGTATGGAACTGTTGGCCAAGTAATGTTCCCACTTGTCGATGATATCACTGCAAATATACAGTTCTCCATTATAGGCAAAGGCTGAATGACCCCTGCGTATAGTTCTGGAAGCAGTTCGTCTATGTGTCAAACAGTCTGACGTTGTTGAAATGGCTCTCATCCTCATCTGCCCCTCTGCCCCCAAGTGCAAAAATCTTTACCCAGTGACAGTGGCAAGCAGGAGATTGTTCTTGTTCAGGACATTCTCCTGTTTAATTTGTCACTGGGAGCAACATCTTCCAAAGCAAAGACTGTGTTGAAGATGTGAAGACCAATCTCACCCTTGTTCTCTAAGCAGGTCTCCCTGGTATAGTAAAGTCAAAAACATTTCCCTTTTGTTTAATTCCCTCAAACAACAAGGAAGCAAATGCCTGTTCATGCCCCTTAAAGTTTAAGGCTGAGGTTTGTGTTGTGTGTAGCATTTATGTAAATCTAAATGTGACTAAAAATGTTGAATAGAAATTGTTGCTCCTCCTGAAAAGCATGCTCCTCATTGAGTTACTACTTAGTATTGTATGGTGAAACAGCATACAATGCAGCATATAGTTAGTTACTTTCTTACTTTATAAGTCCATAAGTGAACCTCACATAACCCTCTCAGAGGACACCCACTGAAACAGAAAGCTAGAACATATACTGCCCATATAGGCAACCCAACCTGTCTTCTCAGTTCTATTCTGGCTGGGGATACCTGCTCTCTCTCTCTCTCTCTCTCTCTCTCTCTCTCTCTCTCTCTCTCTCTCTCTCTCTCTCTCTCTCTCTCTCTCTCTCTCTCTCTCTCTCTCTCTCTCTCTCTCTCTCCCCGTTTCTCTCTCTATGCCCTCATTTTCCTGCCGCTATGGCCACCTGATTATCTAAAATAAAGCAAACAAGAGAGAGAAGGAAACTGCCTAAAAATATACACTTATACAATAGTACCATGCTGATGGATGGAGCATCTCAAAGGCTTTCATGTACGGCCCATCTGTGCCAAGGTGAGCCGTTTCCTGGACCTATCATAGTCACAGCCCAAAAGAGAGTACAAAAAAAATCAATGGTTGAGAGAATCTGTGAAAAGAGGTAGTTGGACTGTAGCTCAGCTATAGACACTGTAATGATGGCATAACAGACAGACAGACAGACAGACAGACAGACAGACAGACAGACAGACAGACAGACAGACAGACAGACAGACAGACAGACAGACAGACAGACAGACAGACAGACAGACAGACAGACAGACAGACAGACAGACAGACAGACAGACACTTGTGGTTATGCACCTAAAGAAAAGAGACAATGACATAATATTGGGATCTTACATTCTGGTGAGTTGTGGATCTGTTTTTCTTCTGCTTCAGGACTGTGTCTATATAGCTATAAAGTATAAGCCGAGAGAAGGCGCTTTAGGGAAACCGCTTGATGTCTTTTCGCCCTTGGACTGGAAGGGCATTTGTGACGCTTGTGACTCCAGATTAACTAAGCCCAAATGAGCACCTGGACCCTTTCTACAGGGAACTTAATGGGAATTAACGCATGAAATCAGTGGAATTAATGTTTCAACCCATAGAGAATGGAAGGTCAGAGCTCTCTCTACAGTATATCCCTCACCCACTCAGTGTCTGTCCGTTTGTCCGTCTGTGTTTGTCCCTCTCGCACGTGAGTGTGCGTGTGAGACTCTCACTCTCTGTCTCTCTCATGCACACACAATGCACACGCACACACGCACACACGCACACACAGAGTGAAGACAGAGTCAAAGGCCTATCGACCACACAACTCTATTCGTCATCCACAATCTTGGATGAACCACAGCCCTGCATGGCCCTAAAGCTGTATTTATTTCCCTGACTGTCTTGGACCTGGAGTGGAAGGATGAAGGATCTCAGCTCTGTCTGGTTATAAATGGTTCTTCCATCTCTGTTGTTGTTTTGACTGCCACCTATTTTCATCGACTGTTCTCGCGCCTGTGCGGAACTTTTGATCCGTACTTTTAGGAGGGAGAACAACAGCCCTGCACACTCAGCAGCACCAAACTCATATTTTCACACCCCTGGCAGGCTGGTTGTGCCAATTCCTATAAACAAAAACTTCAAGAGCATCTCTGGTGGGAGCTCAGCAGTCTGTGGGGTGGGAGTACATTTTCCAAACAGGGTTTTGACTCACTGACTCAAATAGCAGACAAATATACTGTAGATTTCCCATTTAGGGATTGACAATCAGCAATGTTTTGGATTTCATCATGCAGACATTCAAGAAGAAAGTACACAGCGTCAGTGTGTAAACCTCAGCTCTATGTTCCCTCACTATCCCTGAACCTAACCCTATGAGGGAACATAGAGCTGAGGGAACATAGACATACAGTATGTTATCCAAACTGAGGGAAAATATAATAATGAATCTTTTAACGCCATCTTGCCTTTTTAAACGTGATCCCACAGAAAACCATTCAACTGGATAAAGCAATTCGTGGGGGGGATGGGTGATGTATTGTAGAAACGCAGTTATGTAGTGTGTTATGTCTATTGGAGAAGGAAACGAAAATGTATGTGTGTAAAGAAGAAAAAAAATCAAAGTTGTTCTATTTTCATCCCTATGATGCTCCGTATTTATAGCAACCTTAGACACCAGTGTCAGTTGCAACACTGATACATACAGCTATAGCTTAAATGTCTTATGCATTGCATATGCATACAGTAATGCATAAGCCATTTAAGCTATAACTAGGCTACGTTTGAAGTTAATATGAGGTGCTGCAACTGGCTGCTGTTGATTCAGAGAAGAATGAATATATGAAGAACAAATAAGGAATAGAGATGAGGTTACAGCATATGTCCCATTCTGCCGAATGGATAAACATTATGCACATAGTCGCCACATCCTAATCCAATGAGCTATATGCATTAGAGTGTACAAATGAAAACAACTGTTTGTCAGTCTGTTTGTACACTGTTTGTGCACTGCCAGAGACCTTGAAAATGAAAAACTTTGTGAACCTCTGCGCACTAAACAGAACAGAACCTTATATAGTATCACCGGTAGTATCATCAGTCAACACCTGAGAAGGAAGGACGTACAAACCAAGTAGGAAGAATTATTGTGCATATAGCCCAGTCAACTGAGAGGTGTAAATATGGTGCACAACATGTTAACAAAGCAGACAAATCCAAACGATACAATCCCAGAAAAACAAAAAACCTAAAGTGACCTATGAGTAGGCCTACAGTACTGTGAGTAAAATGAGCAGCCAGTCTGTATAGTGCTGTGGAGGAGTGGTTCCAAATCATTTCACATGCATGCAT
Source organism: Benthosema pterotum (assembly GCA_039105355.1). NCBI lineage: Eukaryota > Metazoa > Chordata > Actinopteri > Myctophiformes > Myctophidae > Benthosema > Benthosema pterotum. Next base: position 18,110,246 of record CM076975.1, read on the forward strand.
GTGTGTAAGAGTTATCATAATGAAGCAATTACAACACATTAGGCCGCATGGATGTTGTCTCACTGAACATTTGACACAAGCCGTACATATGACGCGACAGTCTTATTTCATCTGGCATAAGAACTGACACGGTAAAAAATTGCCACGTCATTGTTATGGAATGTTTCCTAAAGTGCTGATATCACTTTATGAAAAGAGTCACAGCACGGATAAATTACTCTGCTGCATTCCTCGGATAGGTTCAAGGTAAGTATTTTTGTGATTTTAATGTTCAATGAATCTTGTTAGACATTATATCACATTAATTGGCTAGGGCAGCTCATATGGCTTCAAATCTCCATTGTTCTATTCGTCTACGGCCTAGGCCAAAATCATCTCTTACACAAAGTGTCTCTTTTAAACTATTTTTTCCTCAAAACAAAACAATCTAAATAGCATTTACCAACATCTTTGCAGATGCCCTCCTTCTTACAATGTTCTTAGAATTTCGTATGAAGTTCTAAGTTCGTACTACAACTGTTGCACCAACAGTTATACAGTGGTTTTCTGTACAGGTGCTGTCCATGGTTCTGACCATATGGCTGTTTGCTGCTACCACCAGTTGTTCATGCTCTTGCTGTTGAGGCACTGTCCAATGTGCTGAATGTGGCTGTTTTGGGTTGCCTTATGCAGGCTTCATGCGGGAGGTTGTTCATGCATGCACAAGCTCTTCTTCCAGATACCCTTCAATTAAAATGGCATCCACACTGGGTCCTTCCTAATGGAAAAAGGCAACTGTTTCATAGGTTGGCGCCTGAACGTTCTTATAAATCATAGAGTCGATGAGATTAGTCTTCCGTGTCATTCTACTAATCCGATCTGCAAGCAGCCACCTGCGACAGTGCACGAGCCGTTCTTATCTTCAGACTTTAGACCTCTGAGACAGCGCATCTGAAGGTGATGATACTGTGCATAAATCCCATTATTCAGAAACATCATTTGCACCTGTTTTTTTTTTTAACATGGCCAGCCATGGCATGAAAGGCATGTTCAAAATTAAAAGTGTTACCAAATATACACTGTAGTGCCCAAATATACACTGCAGTGCACAAAAGGATAAGGACAATAACGGTCAACTCGTAATTCGTGTCTCTTGAGACCTTTATTGTGGTTTTCTTTCATTTTCTACATTATCTACAACAACGACATGCATGGTTAAACTGGGCCTATGCTCTTTTTGTCCATTTCTGATCTGCAGGGCTGATGCCAAATCCATCAGATTCAGAATGAATCAGTCCACTTTGTCATTCCATCTAGTCTTCACCACAGTTCACCTTCATAAGTGGCCAAGTGACAGTTGTGGCCAATTAAATACGATACGGTATGACGGTTTAATTCAGAACACCAGTCTCACCGACATGGCACTCATTTGTCAGCCAACCATCCTTGTTTGAACCCCCCCCCCCCCCCCTCTTTTCATGCACGCACGCATACTTACTCACAAACTCACTCAAGTACTTTGCTATAGGACAGCATAATAATAATAATAATAATAATAATATTAATAATTATCTTCCTTCCTGGAGGCATCATGTGTTACAGCTCTAACAGTGTCAGTTCTATATGTCATGTTCTTCGGCATGACTCAGGATGTTCATATACCTTGCAGCAGCAAATTGTTTCCCTCAGTCAAATGTTAACACTGATGACACTAATGTGTGAGCTATAAGGCATAGCAGTGTGGTTCCACCAATAGAATGTTTCCCAAGGAGATCAATTAGGTTAATCCTATTGCCATCCAGTTCCTTGTGTGGTTTTGTTGTTGTACTGTTTTGGTTTGTTTATTGTTTCTTGTTGTTTTCTTTTCTTGCTATATTGTTATGGATCTCAGGATCCCCTGAGGTACATCTGTGTGTGTGTGTGTGTGTGTGTGTGTGTGTGTGTGTGTGTGTGTGTGTGTGTGTGTGTGTGTGTGTGTGTGTGTGTGTGTGTGTGTGTGTGTGTGTGTGTGTGTGTGTGTGTGTGTACATGCCCTGTGTGCATGCATGTGTGCTAAAAATTCTGGATGGCTTAATAGTTCATAAAATATTTTTTGTAAATCCCTATGGGAAATATTTTGGCTTTGAATTGGTGAAGCCACAAAATTCTATGTCATCTTATGTGTAGGCTATTTGTATGAACAGGATCTAATATACATGTACAGTTTAGCCTACTTTTAGATTTCTACCAGGCTAGCAGGCGGTGCATAATGTACTACTGGTCATCTCACATGTGGAATTGTATTGGCTTCAGGCAACATCCTGACAAGAGTTACCAGTTAACTTCAGTGGTGGAAGTACAATTTTGAGTTTTCTTTTTTTTACTTGATTATTTCCAAAGTCCAAGATGTAGCCTACGTGACAAATTGTGAGCTATTTTGAAAATATTGAGCACTATTGAGCACTTTTACTTTTGGTATAGTCCCACTTTAAGTAGCCTACATTTTAACAATATTTTGTGCTTTTTATACTCAAGTACATTTTAAAATCCAGATTACTTTTATATTGCATTTTTGATACTTTATTACTCTATTGGAGTAACTCTTCCACCACTGCTATTGATAAGCTGATCATTACTGTTCGGCCTTCTGATTTAAAACCATAAATTATATGATGATGACCGGCAGGCATAACATTCTGGACTTTCTGGCATGTGACCCAAACACACACGCCCGCCCACACAGTCACGCGCGCGCGCGCGCACACACACACACACACACACACACACACACACACACACACACACACACACACACACACACACACACACACACACACACACACACACACACACACACACACACACACACACCGTCCATATCCACACTCATTTATTTACTTTCATTACTTGCATCCGTCCTTGCAATGGAGCTCTTTTGGAAGCTCTCCCCATGTCCCCCATGCATTTCTCCCCCGCTCACATGATGCCGCCGAGTTTTCGCAGTTCCTTTACTGTTATAAGCTGCGACTTTAAACAGCCACGTTAGCCAGTCTTGGATCCGAGTCCTGCTCGTAGCGGTAGTGATAAACCTCCATCTGGTCTCGGCACGCGTCCCTGATGTTGCACACCCAGGTTTTCATGCCTTCCCGGTTGAGGTACAGCACCATCAGGGACACCACCCCGATCAGAGCCAGCACCAGGCCGAGGAACACGTAGGAGACGGCCTCCAGGTTCTCCGCCATGCAGTCCACGTCCTCTCCTCGGAGCCTCTCCAGGGGGATTCCCCTCCTGGCCTCGGGCTCCGCGCACACGAGGCGCGCCGCGTCCGGGCACTGCGAGGAGTTCTTCAGCCAGTAGTAGAACGCCTCCAGCTCGCAGTTGCAACGGAACGGGTTCAGGGCCAAGTAGACGCGCAGCCGTCTCTGCCGGTACAGGCTGGAGACGTTCTCATTGCCGAGGCTCTCGATCGAGTTGTTCGTCAGCACCAGCGTGTGCAGGTTGTAGACGTCGAGCCTCGCCAGCGGCATGGCGGCGAGCCGGTTCCCCGCCAGCTCGAGTCTGTGGAGGTTGCGCAAAAAACTTCCCTCGGCGCCGCCGCCGCCGCCGAGCGCGTCTGAGAGCTGTCCCGCCGCGGCCGGAGACAGCAGCGAGCCGTTCAGGTAGAGCGACCGCAGCTCGCCCAGGGCGTGGAACGCCCTGGGCGAGATGGACACCAGTCGGTTGTGGCTCAGGTCCAGCAGGTGCAGGCGAGGGAGTCCCAGGAACGCGTACGGCTCGATCACCTGGATCCCGTTGTGCGACAGAGAGAGGGTCGCCAGCTCCCGCAGCGTGCCGTTATCCGACGAGACGAAGGCGCCCCGCGGCAGCGTGGAGATGTTGTTCCCCCGCAGGATCAGCGTGGAGGTCCACTCCGGGACGATTGGCATGACGGGCACATCGGCGATCATGTCGCCCCCAACCGCCCCGTCGCGGCAGGTCACGGTCCCCGAGTCCCTCGCGCACACGCACGACGGCGGGCAGTTCGCGTCGTCGGCGGCGGCGGCGTCGTCGCCGTCCGTTCTGACGGGATGGGAAAGCAGCACGCACGCGATCGTTAAGTAGAAACACCGCCGGTTCCAGATCCAGACAGAAGCGCACTTCGAAAAGACGCCGGCGCTGTCAAGTACGGGTGGCCATAGCCCCCCTCCTGCACCCATTTTAGTCTGGAAACAAGTCGAGTCTCGTTGTGTTCCCGAAGCTGGCCGGGCACACTCCTCTGCTGTCGGATCGGCGGGTCAGTTGGATGGAGCATTAGAATAAAAACACCTGTTTTAGTTTCCCCACATGCTGATGGTCTCCCTCTCTTCCTGTGTGTGTGTGTAACTCAGTCAGACTCTCGTGAATTCTAGCTCAATGTTCACATTGTTTCCGCGCGAGGAGTTCCGTGGAGGAGGAATATAGGCTATATAAAGCTCTGGAGTTGCAGAGGCTGCGGTTTGTTTGAGCTTCTCGGACATGCAGCTGCTGGTCATTGAATCCGCCCCCCTTGGCGTTATTTTGACGTGTGTCACAGCAGAGAGAGAAGGAGAGAGAGAGAACGGGAGAGAGAGAGAGAGAGAGAGAGAGAGAGAGAGAGAGAGAGAGAGAGAGAGAGAGAGAGAGAGAGAGAGAGAGAGAGAGAGAGAGAGAGAGAGAGAGAGAGAGAGAGAGATGGGTAAGAGGCGGGGAGATAGAGGAAAATGACCCGAGCAGTGTTGATAGACAGATAACGCGCACAGGAAAAGGCAGCAAGACTTCACTCCATGTGCTTGGAATAAATTAGCGCTTATTTAGTCGTTTTATCAAACGACTAAATAAGCGAACGACGTTCGAACCAAGTTGCCTTTGTTCTTCAGTCACTTTAATTCAGGGCCGAATCTAGGCATGGGCATAGATGGGCATAGGCCTAAATGCCCTGACTGTCCCACCAAACACCCCCCCCCCCCCTTCCCCATTTGGGCAATGTTAAATCCGGGGCTTCTTTAATTCAGTGCCTAGTGCCTAGGCTACTGCTTGTTGTATTATAAGCTTATAAGCTTTCTATTTCCGGGGAGGACATAAGCCCTTATTGAGGATAAAATCCCTTTAATTTTATTGTATTGTCATTTAGCCTATAATTTGTCAAGGAGCCAAAAATAATGTTTCCCGTCTGTCGTCTTATATAGGGCTACCTTATAGTTAAAACTGTTCAACGATCTGTGAAATGTGATTATTTAAAGCGAGACCCTCTGTCTCCGTGAGCAATGCTCGGGATTTTCACGGTAAAAGAGCGCCATTGATCACCGCGGAGGAAATTCACTCAGAATTTACTGGCCGTGGAGCCATTATTTCCGAGTTATTTCCATTCCAAAGCATGTTTCGATTTACAGTGTGGATTTACGGCGTCGCTGCTTGCCGCAAATCAGCGGGTGTAATTACATTGGCCTGCGGAGTAATGAACCTTGAGAGGGAAGTAGGCTAGTCATGCATCTCTGCTGCTATGAGCTCCAAAAACAAGAGTTCCCACCCATCCTAATTACCTTCACTCCTAGCTATACTGACTATAACGTGAATTTGGAATTCAAGTGGAAATAACAGGGGAGCTCCATAAAGGCAAGCAACCCAAAGTCAGAACTAACAAAGTCTGCCCCACCAAACATGATGGCATGCAAAACAGCCTAAGATATTAACTACAGCTGTGTCACCACTAAACCAACAGCATTTCATCATTGAAAACAGAAAACTCTCTGAGTCAGACCTTGGGTGCGACTTCATCGCAACCATACCATTTTCGATGCCGCACCCATACCATTTTGAGTGCCCCATCATCTCCTCAATCAAACACAACCGTTTGGTCCAACCACGTGACGTCGATTGGAAAAGCATTGAGACGGAAGACAGGATATCGTCTGAAATGTTTCTTGGCCTAGGAGCGGCCGAGGAGCCACGGTCAGTCGAAGTCGCTGTCCATAGTTCTGAAATTGAAGCAGACAGCAGCGGGGGCTGTTGCAAAAAAGTTTGACTGATGCTCTTATTATTGATCACATAGATTCGGACAAAAGTTATAGCCTGCCCTACAGTATGGAGTCTAGGTGTTGAGACAGGGTGGGGGTGCGCGCGCGCGCGCACGCACGCACGCACGCACACACACACACACACACACACACACACACACACACACACACACACACACACACACACACACACACACACACACACACACACACACACACACACACACACACACACTCAATGCTTCCTTATGAATCTGCGTGCCACAATATACCTACCAATATCACCAATATTACTGAACCTAAGTGAGGTTGAGGCTGTGCTGTGCTGGATGTGTAGCAGGATGGACGTAGGTTCCCACGCTCCTTCCTCCTATTAGTGAACTAGGCTATAGCCTTGACCTTGAACTTGACTGCTTGTTGTTTTCCACCTGTGGTGTGCTACTGTACATTTTATATTTTTTTGATACATTTTATGATTCACTCCTTGCAGTCGGCTAGATATGTTTGGTTGGTGTCTTTTGATGCCATAAGAATGTGTGTGTGTGTGTGTGTGTGTGTGTGTGTGCGTGTGTGTGTGTGTGTGTGTGTGTGTGTGTGTGTGTGTGTTTGTTTATTTTATATATATATTTCTTTATTATAATTGCATACATCTTGTTATTAACTTATTTCACATTTTGCTGTGGCAAAAGAAATGTGTTATGTGGTGTGAACAGCCAAATAATAGTTCTAAGATGAGAGAGACAGAACCACACAGTGAGGCAGATTCAAAGGCAAATTCATGTGTTATTTTATCACAACAATAAAAGCAGGATGGTGGAATACCGGTATGTAGATTCGTCCTGAGTGAAAGGGACCACTTCATAAAAAAATAACTCCATTGGTACATTGGAAAGTATCCACCCTCCCAAAAAATGACAGAGCAAATTGGAATGCTGTTTGGCCTTAAAAGGAGAATACTGGCAGAATGCCAGGACACTGTCTGTGACAGATCCAAAACGAAGGACATCTTCTTAACAATGCAGCCTCACTGAGCGTACAGTCTGGAAAAGGCCAACGCGGGCAGATTGCTGCCTCCCAGGAGAACACACACTTCTGAGATCAATCCTGAGGTGTCATATTTTCACTGCATTAAAAAAATAATACTAATTTAGTCATGAATTATTCAAGTTATACCAGCGTTTGTGAGATGTAATGGGAGTTTGTGAGATGTAATGGGAGAAGGCTCTCCAATAATCTATTTCGGGCATGCTGATCTCATCTCACCGTACACAGAACTATCATACCGTACATGCACTAAATACCTTAAAATGCTCTTGTTTAAACATGTTATAGGCCTACCACATAATCTTTACTTAAACGTATTAGCTTAGCTATTTCTTTTTACATATCTGATTGCAAAAACTGTTGGCACATGTATTTCACATTAGCTGGGGCAATGTACACATTTTAAATGTGTTACACAGTAGTGTGGACAATCAAATAAGCCAAAGGCTTTATAGGTGTGACCAAAATTAGGAGACACCACACAAAACCACAGGTGAGGTCCAAAGCCAATTTTATTACTACAATAAAAGCAAGGGAGTGGGCTGTGGGGGAAAGCCTAGGAGGGGAATGAATCAATTCAATGTCCAACAGGGGCTGGGGTCAGAGCCGTCCGGGAGTTAACTGACCACTTTACCAGTATTCAACTTCTTTTCAACATTGGTCCTCAATATTGTTTATGAAAAATAACACATTTGGTTCTAATCAGTCTAGCTGAGTCATAGGATGGCTGTGTGGATAGTTCATAAATCTGTCCACCAGTGACATCATTGTTAGGCATATTTTTTAAAAGAGTGCCTAACCCCTCCAATACATAGAAATGTGTGTATGTACAGTATGTGTCTGTCTGTCCCTGTGTCTGTATGTCTGAGCACAAAACCTGATCGCCCATATATATCCATAGCTGGCAAACAGAACAGAATTAGAGGACACACATCCTTGCCACACACACCCCTGCATCCACTCTTCCTGTCAGGGAATCATGCGTGTTTATAGCTGTGCAGGCGTGCATGTGTGTTTGTGTTCTTAGGTACCTGTAGCTAACACTGGTAGTGAAAGATGGGCAATACATGATTTCCTGCCTCATATGCTTTTTGTTGGTTTCCCTACCCAGGCTGTGATACTTGGTGATGTCTACTTTATCCTCTTCTATACAGGGCCCATGGGCTCTAATTGTTTGTGCCGTTTGATTCTGGTCACTTATACTTGGCCTCTTATTAAGCAGCTCTCTGTGAATGCACTCTGTGATTTGATCTATCACTGATACTCACCATTTAACTGATTTATAGCCTGATTTGCAAGTCCAGATTTGCAAGTCGCTAACAGCAGGTATACTGTTAGCGAACATGACCTGATGAAGATTCAATGACATTGAAGCGTTGTCCTTTTGCTTGGACACTGTAAATAAAAACAACCTATTTAGGCCCTCTAAATCTTCTAAATCCTGACCTAATTTTTGTGAAAAACATCAAATATTTATAAACCAGCATCAAAACATTTTAATTTTTGAATACTGTGCATACTGTACAGGAGCCCAAATTGGCTTCCAGTCCTGAAGGGGTAAAAATACCAATAAAAGGTTTCGCGCCCAAAATTGTCCAAAACTACTCTGGTGCCCTCCTACCAATCATGCTGTTGTGCTCATATTTGCACATGCACAGAGGTGTAACATCATGGTGATGGCCCCAGTGCAAATATTTTGTTCAGCACAAACATTGCACACAATGACATGCCTGCGAACGCACAAATAGCCTACATGTGTCACGGGACCGAGGAGCATGTGTTAGCAGATAGATTGGCCACTTTCTTTTTAATTTTATACTTTATGGCTACATAACACATAAAATCACTGCCATATCGGGGAGGGAAAGGGTCTGCTTTAGCTCTGCAGCAGATCCACATGGGCATGCATGCAATTCAAGGATGCATACAAGTTTTTGGCAAATGAAATTGGATTGACTTGGCTTTCCCTTTTTCATTCTTCCTTTCCATGGTGCCTGGGTATGCCGAGTGCAAGCAGACACCAACATCTTCATGTGTTTATTTCTTCCTTTGTGCCTTAACTTTGTAACAGTGTTTCATCACAGTGCAGGCTCTCACATGTGAGCTCCTCAGACAGAAACCTGCAAGTTGTTCCTCAGTGAAGGCTGAAGAAGACAGAGGATGATGATGGTGTCTATGCTGGCCGTGGAGCTTGATAAATCACTGTCTTAATAATAGACCTTAATTATAAAGATTTAAGAATAACGTATAACAATTCATCATTTTGACTTTTGGAATGTTATAGTTTCTATTCCTTTCATGTTTTTGTTAAAAGTTTCAGTGGCACTAACCCCTTAAACTGCACAGCTTTCGGGTTTGTGTAAATACAAACATTGGCTTGTGATTGGCTGATCACCCCATTGCAATGATTTGATTGGCTGAACGAAATACAGGGCAGAAAAGTGAAGATTGAAAAGTAATGGTACAAATTGTGAACAAAATGAATCAATGCGATCCCAGTCAATGAAGTCGATAGTTTTAGTAGTAGTTGTAGTTTTTTTTATACATTTTATAATCTGCTTAATGTGTCTTAACCAAATCTATGCCAGACCTGGGATTTCTCTGAATTTGTGCTTGCCCGCTCCTTTGCAAACATGATAAATCTTGGGTTTGTTTGTAATTATTAGAATATATTAGAATTTTGTTTACAGTATTACTACAATTTCATTTACTGTTGTTAGCATCCATCATTAGCCTCCTGTGTGGCTACAGTGGCTCCAATGGTGTACCAAAATGTCCTCATGCGGATTGAGATTAAGGACCATGTTTAGATCTTAAAAAAACATTATTTCAAGGTAACAGTATTTATAATAGTTTTAGCGGCACATCATGACCGTGGAAAATGGAGGGCAATCACTTATTGTTGAATGGACGAGGGCTTTTCTTCTTTGCTTTGCATTTCTCTGGCAATAGCCCCACATTAAGAATATATATGTATAACAATGATATATACAATGACACTATGGCATATTACGAGTCCACAAGTAGAGTGCTTTACAATGGGACCAAATGCACATTTGTTCATACTCAGAGTTACAGAGCTGTTAGGACTATAGCTCTTAATGTATTTCTGACTGTCTTTATTATTGTCTACTCATTTGTGTATGCAATTCATTTTAGCAGAAATATCCACAACAAGCCAGCATGGAGCTTCCTACAATCCGGACTAGTCAGCTTGGCTCATGACTCCCCTGTAACTGTATTTGACTTTATTGACAAGGTATCAGTGCATGTGGCACTGCCCAATTATGTTACTATGATTTCCCACATGCAGTGTAACTACACAAATATTCAAAAGATTGTATATCCTTGAGATGTTCTGCTTGCGCGAATCTCTTGACACCTATACATGTTTGCCACTTGTGTGGGAACCAGGACAGAAGACAGAAGGGAAAAGGGGGGAAAGAGAGAGAGAAAGAGAGAGAGGGGAATGATGGAAAGAGTGGCCTTATTGACGCTGGTCCGCCTGATAAGCACAGAAGGCCAAATTAACGTCAGCTTGTTTTAGCCTGTTAAGTGGTGATGGACGCCGGCGCTCCCTGCAATCGCACAAGGACATCTGCTCAGTTCTGAGCCCCCCATACCCCCCACCCCCCACAGGGCCGCTGCTCCTGTTCTTCCAGGCAGTGGGATGCTCCCTATCTCTCTGTCCACAGGCTTTAATGTTTCACTGGGATGATATTATACATGGTGCCCTCTGTGGCTGATTTATTTACTTGTAGATCTGCTATTTCAGCCAGTGCCATGTAGTGTTGTGGTTCTCGAGACATGGTCTCGTCTCAAGTCCAGTCTCAAGATAATTTGTCGTTGTCTTGGTCTTGTTTTTGTCTTGTCTCAATTTGTCTTGGTCTCGGTTGTGGTCTTGTCTTGGTCTCGTTGTCGTCTCGGAGCAAATGTCTCGGGTCTCTTCTGCCATCAAGACCACTCGAACGAGAGACAATGCAAGGGAAATGTTCCGTATCCATTATGAGAACAGAGGAGCTCATAATCTTGGTCTCGTCTTGATCTCTATTTAGGTGGTCTCGACTACAACACTAGTGCCATGTGCTGAAAGTAGCTGAACTCGCAACACCATTGAGGGCTTATATATAAGGCTCCTTGGTGCACACATTAGTACCAGTTTGTACCAGTATATAAATCAGGCTTTAGCTTGGCATTCAACATTGCAGTCATTGTTTCATCCAAGGCTGTGTTTATGCATGTGTGTGCACGTGCTTATGCACACGCATGTTTGTGTGCGTGCATGCGACTGAGTGAGTGAACGAGTGAGTGATCGATAACCTACTACAAATATTGGCAGTGAAGTTTGATTCCAGACTTTTCTGTGAGTTCACAGCTCACGTCTACACTGAACTCCAACAGAGTTTATGTACAGCAAGACCTTCAGAATAGTAATTAACTTCAGGTTCGCTACACTACACTAAAGTAGTTCTGACATTGAAAAGAGCGTTTGTCACATTGCTGAATTCTCATGGGGGGGTGCAGCCCCGCAGTCACCACAGAGTTTACACCTCTGTATAGAGTTGTGTGTAACTGACATATATGATGCGTCCTGAATGTCCTCCCTCATATTCACACATGCACACACACACACGCCTGAATGCACACAATGCAAAAGCACTCTGACACTTGAGGTTGTCACTATCAGTATGCATGAGAGATGCATACTGCAACAGACAGGACTTTTAACGACTCCCAACATGACTCAACATGGCCGGCATGTCATGTCGGAGGCATTATACCAGCAGACAACTTTAGCCCAGTGAGCTAACCTTGTTTAGTTTGCATAAACCCTACAAAAAAAAACACAAACAGTAAATATGTACTGTATTGAAAGGGA
>CM076975.1:18122637-18182637 GCA_039105355.1 Benthosema pterotum
ACAGCTCAGTCCACATTAAATTCTACATATTTGAGTTGCTGTAGACACTGGTATTGTCATTATACAGTTTCACACTTCAACTGCCACTTAATTTCAGGAGGATCAAGCTTTAAACTGACATGTTGGGGATTTGGATGTTTTGGATGAAATGGACATTCTGAATAAGGAGAGAAAGAGAGTATTTTGACGCACTACTACATTTCAGTGCAAATATTAAAATGATTTGTTTACATTTTTTTTAATAGATCTGCACCAGTTACCAGAACAAGGTTGTGTCAGGGAATCAGAGTTTCTAATGGCATTGACTTTTCAGCTTGTTAAACAGTGAAAGGAGACAAGTCTGTTATCATTATTATTATATGAAATATCTAATCCTTAGAGATGATAAAGATAGATAGTCCCAATCCGAAGTATCTATTTCAAATCTATTAATAAGACACATCAACTGTAAATGATACTTCCAACATTCACCCCCTTCTGCAGTGAACGAGGTGAACTCACTAAGTGGCACTTGCCAGTGGCTGGATATTTAAATCTAATCACTGTTTGACTGCATAAACATAATCTGCATAACTGGGAGGATGGCAGAGTGCTGAGTTTCTTGGTGTCAGGATATCTTGTCAAAATAATGATTTGTATTCAGCGGTGCATTTAGGACATTAAGTCATTAAGTATAATTTTGCTAATAGCACGACTGACATGTCGTCTGGGACAAAATGTTGGCCGAGGCCCACAGATGTCATCTGATAATAAAGTGTCTCACATAGCGTTATTTTTTAATTTAGTTTCTTCCAATAACAATAATAATATAGCTGTAAGCAGCATGAGACAGGACCAAGCAAGGAAGGCAATAAGGACAATATGCACAATAAGATGGGGAGTAATAAATCGCACCTTTATATTTAGTTCCTTTTCAATGGGCATTATCGCACGGTTGTCCCAGTGTTTTGTTGCGTCTGTGCTTGTTTTGTGCACACGCCTGTGATTTATTTTAGACCTCAATCCTGTTTTTTTCTGGCTACGTCATTCTGGTCAGCGCTGCAAGTGGCACGGTGGAATCACTGCGATAATGCATGCGTTTCAGAGGCGCGCGTTCGAAAATTGGCACTGAGTACACTGAGCAATGTAAACTAATAGCGCGAGTGCGCGCGGTGTGGTGTATTTCCGAACGCTGCCCAGAATCCCGACTGTAAAGCCCTTAAGCCATAAAAACATTGAAGACTGAACTTGAGAGAGAGAAGGTAAAGGAAAGATAAAGAAAAGTTGAAGAATGTTGACAGCTGATTTGTTCGCTTTTACAGTTTTTTATTTCTGTTTGTCCATATATTATTGTACCTAATAAAGTGTGCTCCAGTGACACTTTGATTCACATGCTATGGCCATCTTGCTTCAGGGTAGCTCACCGGTCATTCAACTTTTCAACTGATTTTCGTTTTAGTTTGTTAACTTATAAATGAGAGAAATATCAGCATACTTACAGTATATGCGTTTATATACAGTACATCTAAAATCTTATAACATTTTCAACTGTAAACCTGTATAAACCAAACCTGACAAGAAGAAGAGGTTTGAGCATTTTGTTTGAGCTGATTACCAGCTACCACAAATGTGGGATTGTTGGTTGGAGACAACAGGATATGAGGTCATTTGCATTAGTAGTACTACGCGGAGGGGGGGATCGAACCCTGGACTCCCACTTGCAAGTCCAACGCACAACCATTCGCGCCAATAGGGCTGAGCCTAATTGGCGGGGCTGTTGTGGCTGCCTCATGGTGCGTGCTACATTCAGCCCTTGATCATTTGGAATCCTTTGGCGTCCTTGAGCTTCACACTTCACACTGCGGAGTGCTGTACACAATGTCCTTCATGTGGACCCGCAAGGACGTAGACGGGTATATTGGGGATAACATCCTCACTCCAAATCCTGCGACTACACCAGATTGTAATATGACGCAGAAGCGAGATCGAACCGGGACTCCCACTCGCCAGTCCAATGCACAACCAGCCAATAGGGCCCGATTCGAGGTGGGGATGTTGTGCCTGGCTCATGGCTGGGTGTCAGTTTAAAGGTGTCATTGACCCCATCCACCTCCCAGGGCCTCAGCCCCCCACCCACGTGTCAGGCCTGAGATGGTAATGATGTGTTCATCTAGGCAGGGAAAAGGAGATCATGGAGCAAACAACATAACAAGAAGGCGGGATGTGGGAGACTGTGAATGTACGTTAAGGCAGCTTAGGTTATCCCTCCAGGAGCAATTAGACAGCTTGGTAATGACAGGGTGAGAAAAACAGGTTGTTCAACTGAAGCGCTGCCATGGTAAGTAACTCCCCTGACAGGCAGTTTGATCTCTAGGTCTGACATATCTTAACTTAAATAATTTAACTCTGAAAGTGAAAATGCATTTAAATGTATTAAAAAAAAAACTGTTTAGCCTCTGTGACACATGGGAGAATATCCACCCAAACAAAAGAAAGAAAATACAAGACATGCACATGAAAATATAGCCTATTCCATGAATGTAATGCACTGCGCGCACACACACACACACACACACACACACACAACACACACACACACACACACACACACACACACACACACACACACACACACACACCACACACACACACAACACACACACACACACACACACACACACACACACCACGTCTTGATCACAACTGTAGAGATACTGTATACCGATTTGTGGGATTTGGGGACAGAATCTGGAGGAGTAATACAAAATAATGTGATTGGAACTATAAAAAGCAGATGTGCAACGTTTCATGCAGATCGCTGCATTTACAGTATAGGTAAAAAATGTGAGAAGTTATGAGGCCATGTGCCTCATGGTGCATGCATGTGTGTGCGGGTTATACAGGCACCCGCATACACACACACACACACGCAGTTGTGCATTGGATTTGCAACCAGGGACAAAAAGGAGAAATTCAAACTATTCCCTATTTTATTAGAGAGGCCTCTGTGGAAACATCTAATAGACCCAGCAGGGAGATAATAAGATTTGTCATTAATTCAATTATCAAGTGATGCTAATAGAGGATCCCCACAGACAGCATGTCTCAATGAATGAAGGAAGGCCTCTGATGCATAATGGTATACAATTTGGGCACAGAATAAATTGTCACCTATATACCTTCTAAGGTACTGTACATACTGTACATACCCTCACAAAAACCTGCATTAATCTCTAACAATTTCTCCTGGCCAGTTGGGGGGCTCTTGGAGGGAGGGGACAGGAGCCAATCGGAATAACGTATGTATTCCTTCCACATGGTACGCCCGGCCCGGGAAAATTGACCCACCTGTCAGGTGAAAAGAAGCAGCTTGGATTCCTTATGCATTGAAGGAAACATGAGGTCACTCTGCTGTCCACCCTGAAGGTTCAGAGAGGAAGTAGGTACAGGAGGACTATTGACACTGGATGAAGAACGGGTTGCAAAAAATAATTAGAATGGTTAATCACCATTCAAACTATGTCCAGAATATGTTTTCCTGTACATGACTTGAACATTTAAAAAAGAAAAGGAAAAATATCTGTTTATTTTTAAATATGTATTATTTATTTATTTCAAAATATTTAGTTGAGCTATTCTCTATGGGCTCCATTTTCATCACACACTAAGGGCTCCATTTTCGTTACCGCTAAACCCCTTATCCCTTAACTTCTTGCCTTTTTAAACTATTTAAAAAATATATTTTTCAGTAGTTCAAATGGCCAGTCTACTAGCTCACAATGTGTTAATAGATTGACATGTTGAAATATCCAAAAAGTTTTACAAAATAGTAAAACGAAATAAGGGATTTGGATAAGGGGTTTAGCATGTAACGAAATGGAGCCCTAAACCCCTTATCCCTAACTTCTTTGCCTTTTTTTATTATTTTTGAAAAACTTTTTTGGAATAGTTCAATTTGCCAATCTATTGACACATTGTGAGCTTGTAGACTGGCTGTTTATTTTAACTATTGAAAAATAGAATAGTTAGAACAGAATAGTTTAAAAAGCAAAGGAGTTAAGGGATAAGGGGTTTAGCAGTGACCAAAATCTAGGCCTATGGTTCTTGTTACAGGGAGACACATACAGTAGCTATATGTCTCTGTAAACCCGTGTCTCTACTGATTTTTTCCGAACTGCTCACTGGGTTGAGTCAGGGTCCACATGAGTTAATTGGGGTTAAAATGAACATGTCGTTCACTTTGTTGCAAACCATTCCCTTGAGGCTAAAGTCCATGTGTAAACATTCTCTTTCTACTCAGTTAATGAGGTCTCTGATGTCAGCTGATGTTTGTCACCTTCGCATTACAGTTTCAACATAATGATGCAACACTTAAGAAAGTAAAAAAGTCTCAGGCTGGAAAGGAAGAATAACAATCTTTCACTTTGATTACATGCTAATTCAGTCCATAACTCCATATAGTCACCTTTAGGGTCTTCAAGAACAACATACTGAATATAATGTGTCATTTAAAACCTCATTTAAATCAAATAATATTATTAATATCATCATTGCATTGGGCATGTGGTGTGGTGGGTATTGAATGTAGAGATGGGGATGAGGGGATGTAAGGATCCATAGGAGATATCAGAATGTTTTGATGTGGGGATAGCAGAGGGTAAAAAGTTTGCCTCACCTGAAAGATACTTTTGTAACACAGTTCGCCCCCCCAAAAAACAAAACAAAACAAAAAAAAAACCCTTTGTGACATTTAAAGGTTATAGCCTACTTCATTGTGGATGTTCCAGTAGAAGTCAGAAGAACGGAACATGGGGTGAGCCTGTTTTTCCCATGTGGGAGTCCAAGGCCGGTGTCGGGACAGTGTTCTCTTTTGAGTTCCCTCACCCCCTCAGGGAACCAAAATGTCCCCTGCAGCCCCGGGCGAAACACGTAATCGGTGGCTAGGATGGCGATGGTCTATGTGTAGTACCCAGTCATGAGTCAGCTGCAACAGCCCTGCAATCTGACTCAGCCCTATTGTCACGACAGGCTGCGGGTTGGACTGGCCAGTGGGGAGTCCTGTGTTCAATCCCCACTTCTATGCATCACTGCAAACCGGCGTAGTTGGATAGGATTTGGAGTGCAGGCATCTTGTGGGTCCACATGAAGGACATTGTGTGCGGTGGTGTGGCCGCACTCCAATGACTGACAGGGTGAAGGCTGTACCCAGCCCAGACGTGAATCAGGTGCAACAGCCCTGCCATTGGGCTCAGTCATATTGGCACGACGGGTTGCATGTTGGACTGACAAGTGGGAATTCAGGGTTCAATCCCCACTTCCAGTATCACGGCACATGCCGTGCCACTAATACACATGGGAGCGATTGTATTAATACTTTTTGTTGGTGGTACAGTACCACTAGGCCTGTTGTAATCCTTCAGGTCATCACTGTAAGTAAGGAAGTGATATGACCCAGCTTGTTGGCTGTTGGGCTTAAAATGCATTATTGCATCACATGATCCAAATTACGGAGGATGGTTTTTAGTTCATTTTTAGTAGAGATCTGTCAATCAATCAACTGACCGTACAAGAACTATCCAGATTAAACCTTCCTGAATGTTTGCGTTCTAGTTATATTTTCTTTGATCATATCCTATTGTTCAACGTTTCCAGCTTCATGCCGTCACTAATCTGCAGCTTTGAGCTAATGAGCAGCAAAGTGGATAGCTGAACTTTCCTCACTGGGCAGACCCTCCTAAGTGTGTCATCATTTAGCAGGAACAGTGTCAACAAACTCATTAGCAGCCTGTTAGAGATACAGTAGCTGTTGTTGCACCATTTCAGCAAGGGAGCAGAGAAGTTATTACCCATAGGAGCTGTGCAGAACAAAAGTTTGAAGTCAGTGGTATACAGGTAGTTACGACAGTAGACTAGGTATGTGTGCATTATGAAAACAACCTATTAGCTTTTATAGGAATTATGCACATTAGTCCATGCAAGATGACCATTGCAGAAACAGTGAAAACTGTCAAATGAATGAAGTAAAGGTTCACAGTCATTGATGCTAAAACTAAGGTTCTATGGTGCTGCGCATCTTAATCGTGTGCGGGCCGGGCGGGAAGTGAATGCTGTTCACTTCCCAAGTTCCCATATAGAACTTGGGAAGTGACATTTACGCCTATCTTACATAGTATCTGGCTTACTGCGTTCACAAAAAGTACCAATATTGCATTGTAGAACTATTCCATTCCAAATAAAAATCTATGACTCTAAATTTCTAAAAGTATCGACATCAAAGCACCAAATACTAAATATATAGCTGATCTACAAGCACACAATGTGTTGCATTGTAATATCTTGTGGGCTTATACTGTATATTGGCTTTTTTAAAATGAGAAAAAAAGTTGTCCAACTGTAGGGCTGAAGTGGTTAATGTAATGTAACCCAAATCTACACAGTAACTACTAACTTATGTTTTCAATAAATGAAATGGATTCAAAGTACAATATTTGCCTTAAAGATGTAGTGAAGTATTGGACTTAATGGAGGAGGTGCAGCCAACACTTCCAGGTTCAGGTTGGAGTGGTCAAATCCTTCATGTCAGCAGTCGCTTATTCACTGTGAATGTACAGTTGTGAATTTCTAGGAATAAAGTTCTTTAAAACACCTTATTTCATTTTATAATACCATGGCCTAGTTCTTCATAGTTTGTATTATTTGTGGTATGCTGTTGACATGATCATGAGTTAGTCGGGAGTTTTTGATGGATTTCTTGACGTGTTGCCATAACCACTTTTTATAAGCAACCTTTTTCATTAAAGTTGCTTGAGAATAATGGCAGTTACTAGCTGCCGGCAGATATTTGCCAATGTTGATTTGCAATCTCAAAGTGTGCCACTGTGAGCTGGTCGATCTGATATTTTCCAAAATAGTTATTGTTTTATATAGACTTTGTTTTAAAGGTAGGGAAGTGATTTGAAATTCATGGTGTAGTACCAGCCTGGTGCACTAGGGGCCCCCAAAAGTAGCAACACTATGTGAACCTGCTGCTCTCTCCTGATTGGAGGAGAATTGTGGTGACCTGGAGAACTTTTATTAGCTCCTCTGCTAACGTGGGGGAGGGGAAAACTCCATATGTGGTTTTCACACCTTATAATACAGCATTTTAACAGAAAAAAATATTTTTTGGGTGATATCTGACAAAAGTGAAATCACTTCCCATACCTTTAACAAAGACATTTCTAACTCATGTGATCATGTCAACAACACACCACAAATAATACAAACTATGAAGAACTAGGAAATGATATTATCAAATGAAATAGTGTGGTTTAAAGAATTGAACTTTATTTCAAGAAATTCACAACTGTACATTCACAGTGAATAAGCGACTGCTGACAGGAAGGATTTGACCACTCCAACCTGAACCAGGAAGTGTTGGCTGTACCTCCTCCATTAAGTAAAAAAAAGAATACCCTAAATTCTATAGTACTTAAGTACAGGACTTTGTTACCTTCCACCCCGGTTATAATGGGCCCGTCCAAGCCCTGTGCGCATGCACACGTATAGTTTATCAGCTATAAAGGTAATCACACAAGGTCACAAGGTAATTTCACCAAAGGAAGAGAGAAGATTAATGTAATTCCATCTGCATTTGAGACACCCAACGACACAATAGACCGAGGGATCATATTATGGACTTGATCAACTCTGCTTTGGGGGAAAACATCACGTTTGTTCGGCCTGCATACTTCTTTATCAATGGCTTTTCTGGGATATCGAATATAAAGTACTATTATATTTTCCTCTGTTTTGTTTACATTGTCTCAGTAGTGGGCAACACTGTGGTGATGGGAGTGATAGTGCTAGACCGAAACCTTCAGACTCCAAAATATATTGTGGTCTTCAACTTGGCATTTGTGGACCTTTGTGGAAACTCATCCCTGGTACCAATGGGTTCTGTACACTCTCCTATTTGGGCATAACTATATATCGTATAACAACTGCTTGGCCTACTTGTTTTTTGTATTCCTTTTCCTTGCAATGCAATCTCTCAATCTGGTTATACTATACAGCCTGGTTGCCATCACCTTCCCACTCCGCTATCATGTTGTGGTAACTAACAGATCCATGTTTGGCATCACTTTCTCAGCCTGGTTTTCCATGGTTCTGGTGAACCTGACAGCAGTTGGACTTTTCACTAGGCTTTCATTCTGTAAGTCCACAGTAATCAACAGCTACTTCTGCGACCATGGACCTATGTTTCGGCTGGCTTGCAATGACAATACGCCCAGCTTTGTCTTGTCTTATTTGTTGCCCTTTCTTATCCTTTGGCTTCCTCTACTGTTCATCTTGATAACCTACTCGTGTGTTGCTGTTGCTTTGGCTAAAATAGCTACTGCGCAAGACAGGCTCAAAGCCTTGAAAACGTGCTCAGCTCATCTACTATTGGTAGCGATTTACTACTTGCCAATTATTATCGTTTTTACTATGGGAGCTACGATCCATCCTAATGCTAGAATCATTAGTCTGTCTATGACCTCCATTCTGCCACCAATGTTAAACCCAATCATATATGTCCTGCAGACAGAGGAGGTCAAACACTCGGTCAAAAAACACTTGCGTCTACGAAGGCGAGCCACACTGTTGGCCCGATAATTGTAAGGAATGTACTGCATGGGCAACAGCAGTGCAGCTTTTGAAGTGGATGGCCCATATTGTGTATAATGAGTGGTTGTATTGTGTATAATGATTTACAGTAATATGACTCTGCCAGATTGTGGTAATATTGATTTCTCCCTCCTCATACCTTGATCTGGGAACTCTCAAGCTTAAATAGGATATACTGTCTGTATCCATAATAATTTCGAGTTGAGTTGAGACTTGTTAGGTTGTTGTTTACATTTGCAACTTCAATAAGTCACCAGTCTCCCGCCTCTAGTAGCCACGTAGGCCTATAGCTCCGATCAGATTTTGATCAGAGCTTTCATCAGCTCTCCCCAAGAGTCTCCACATGTGAGTAGTAGAACGAATGCACTCCTGCCCCAGCTGGCAGTGTCAGGTTAGATTTATACTGTAGATGTATACCGTAGATATAGATATATTAGCCTATAGCGTCGCTCAACTTATCTGCCTGCACTACAGTATCGCAACACAAGACTAACATGGATTAATGTATAGTTTTTCCTCGGCAATATTAGGCTAAAGTAATTTCACACATCTACTGTTGGATATTTTGGAATAATTCCTACTAAACAGAATTTACTGAATGCATGCCTGATGCACACATGCTTGTGTGCACAGATGCTTACAAATGTACTGACATCCTTCTATGGACAAGACACAACATCACTGCACGGCATCAATGATCAAACTTTGACAAAACTAGATTTGTACGTGTCCATCGACCAACAGCACTTTGTAACTTTGTTTTGAAAAGCACTTTAAAAAAGTTCATATCATAACATCCTGCAATGCAACTAGGGAACATTGTCAATAAATGAACAATTGGAGCAGATGAATGTGTGGGTTCATTCTTCTTTTTCATTTTCTTAGGTGGTTATAATATGGTATAATGGTCATTTGGGTAAATAAATCATGTTAGTGATGGTCAATGAAACAGATGTAACATAATACTGTAGGTATACTGTATTTCATATTGACTATCATAGAATAGAGGAAAAGAGATGATGTACCTATTGTGGGTGTGACAACTGTCCCACCCACATCCCAGAGCTCTTACCACGTGACTGTAACCGTATCTTAAAGCGTAACAGCCTAAGGACGATATCAAATAAATGTCCGCTTGCTTACTGTAGTTTGGGGTTCCATATTGAAACTCTGAACTATTGATGAACTTTCAATCATTGTCATACGTTGTCTAAATGCTTCAGGATGTCTTTATTGAACTTTTCAGGAGAAAACGTCAAAGAGTTCACAATTACCGGCTTCGACCACCTGCCTCACCGGAAAGTCCTGGGCGCCATCATTTTGATTACCTATATCTTGATTCTGGTTGGCTGCGGCACAAACATCTGCATCATTGCCACAGATGCGAGACTGCATCAGCCCATGTACTTGCTGATCTGCAACTTGAACACAGCGGACATCATGTTTACCACCAGTGCCAGCGTCACCATGATCTCTATACTGCTAGCGGGGGAGAAAACAATCTCCTACTACTCGTGCATGTCACAAGTGTTCATCTACCACCTGGGTGACATCACCATTTGTCTGGCTCTGTCCCTTATGGCTCTGGATCGCACACTTGCCATAAGCTACCCACTCAGCTACAGCAGCATCTGCACAATCCCCCGTGTTGTCTCGCTGATCATACTGTCCTGGCTCATAAGTTTTGGATGCATGGGGAAAGTGCTGTCTATAGCTGACTCACTGCCGTACTGCCAACATATCATTAGGTATATGTTCTGCGAGTACCCTGCTGTAGTTCGAGCATCCTGTGTGAACCCTGAACCCCATTTCCTCATAGCGGTTATTCTTGGACTGTGGCTGCTTGCCGGACAATTACCCCTCGTAGTGATCTCATACACAAAACTCATTTATACCACTCTAAGGCTCCCCAAAATGAGAACCGAGCTCGGGCTTTCAAAACAGTTTTAAGTCATTTGCTCCTGTGACCGCATACTTTACTCCAAAGGTGGTGTCTGTGTTGTTAACCAGAGTAGGAGTGAGACTGAACCTGACAGAGAGGAACGCGCTGATCATTGTCTCTACTCTGGTACCATCTCTCATCAACCCCATAGTGTACTGTCTACAAAACAAAGCAATCAGGACTAGATGGCGTGAGATACTCACTAAAATCAGTATCACACCAGTGTTTAAATGATATCAAGATTGTATGTTTGCTTCTTTCTTTCCACTGATGACTAAAACTGTGACTAAACTGTGACAGATTACCGGAATATCCATCTCACTTTAGTGGGGTTTCGTCTCCATGTTAAATGTGGATGTCATTTACAACTCTTGTAAAAGTTTCACTTTCAGTCCTAATTTGTTGGTGAGGGTCTATAGAACCATTTTGGTTCGAGTGGCCCGCACACAAATTAAATATTTGGCCTGTAGGGGGCATAACAAGGTGCCAACCCTACCAAAACATGTAAACTGTTGTAACTTTTGATCAAATTGTCCAATCTGTACATATGGGATATCTATGGATTCACAATCAGGAGTAGCATTTGCTACCTAAACCTAATTACACATAAAATATATTTTTTCATCCATTATTGGTGTATATCGACAAAAATAGCAAGCAAAACAAGCTAAAATTAGCTAAAACCGAAGTGAGTTTCCATCTCCATGTTAAATTTAGTTGTCGTTTACAACTTTAAAAGTTTAACTTTCAATACTAAATTCTAGGTGAGGTAACCATTTTGGTTAGAGTGGCCAGCACGCAGATAAAGATTATTGGGGGGGGGCTTCCAAAATATGATATAAGACTGTCGTAACTTATCCAATCTGAACATATGACATATTCACATTCAGAAGTAGTATTTAGTCATTTAGACCATATTACCCCAGCCCCCCCCCCCTCCTCCCCCCCCCCTTGTGTGTATCCACAAGAATAGCACGTAGTCCAGCCTCTATGTGCAGTATTTTGATGATAACAGCATGAATTTTGGAACACAGTTGGAGCATGTTATTAGGAGCATTGTTGGCTATGGCACCATCACAGATTTGTCCCTTGGTAATCCTGACAGCTATTTTCTAAAATATTAATTCTAGTAAATAGTCCCACATTGTCAATGATGAGGAATTCATTGGTACTATTTACATTTGTCCTGTGACCATGGTAGATATTTCTCATAATGGCCACCACCTGCTGATATTTTAACAGTAATTAAAATTCTCTGATCCTGATTCTGGTAACTAATCCTACGTTTTCAAGGACGAGGTCTAAAGGATGACGTGGGGTGAGGGCTTCCAGCCAGAGTTTCTCCTCACTTGGCCTCAGTGTTCTGGGGCTATGTCAACTATGTCAATGCCATTGTCTTTGCTGAAGGTTTCTTTCCAAGTCTCTAGCTCAGCCCTGCAAGGTCCAACCCAGACTTGTGCAGATGGCTGCTGGCTCATCTGGAGGCCCCGGTTTGTGTGATTAGGTGGGGTTGACTGCCGCAATCAGGATTAGGTGCTTGACCCTTTCAAACTGTGGCAGTCTAGCCAAGTGTCTGCATTTGTTTTGGAGGCTATATACAGGAGACAGTTTCTCACCAGCACCAGGTATCATGAGGTGAAGGCTCCTTCAATTGACATTGTTGTCGAGTCTTCATGGGGGCATTATGCATTCCGAACCATCTTCAAGAAGGACATGAGAGTCGAAAAGAATGGTCACCATGGTGCAATATAACTACTTTGAGTATGACTATTTTCCTGTCAACTAGCTTGTGTGTGAAGGTACAGCACTTCAGCAGGGGTTTTCACCAGACAGCTTTTACTGTATGGATCTGGATGGGATCTGGCTAGAAGTACACAGACTGGTGTTGGATCTGGGTGGGGATCTGGTTAGAAGTACACAGACTGGTGTTGGATCTGGGTGGGGATCTGGCTAGAAGTACACAGACTGGTGTTGGATCTGGATGGGGATCTGGCTAGAAGTATACAGACTGGTGTTGGATCTGGGTGGGGATCTGGCTAGAAGTACACAGACTGATGTTGGATCTGGGTGGGGATCTGGTTAGAAGTACACAGACTGGTGTTCTGACCTCACTGGGTACTGGTCAATCGGGTAGAGCTGGTTTGAGTTGGAGTGAGTACTAAGAATATGTCAGCTGATTTCATGGGCTCACTTGATTTTCACATATAGGGTAGAAGACATGGATTTACTGCCTACATCAATACATCAATATTACACATGATTTGACTATTATCTAGCATTTTATTTAAAAAAATCATAATCCTTGAAAACGTTTTGTCATCAGAATCAAGATTGTATGTTGTATGAGCTGAATTGGTAAAATAACAGCAGATGATGGCCACCATAGCTGTCATCACAGACCCATAGCCAAAACAATTCCTTATGGCAGGCTTTAACTTTGTGCCAAATGTCATGCTTTCATTGAAAAGTGCACAATTTTCACACAGAGACTGGGCTATAAGTGCCTAACTTTAATCCCCACAATACTGTATTGTTTCTATTTATTTACAATTTATACCATTACTCATTCATGATAGGTAGGTACTAACTTCATCCTTCTAGGTTCAACAGAATTTAATTTAGGTGCCATTTGAAGTAATTTGATGTACATGGGCGTCCATTTTTTTCCATATCATATTCCAAACATTAATATTTGAAATCCAGTTAATTCCTGGGTTAGTATTGACTAGATATAACAAAAGAAAACAAAGAAAAAACAGCAATTGTGAGAAAATAAAGACTTTTATGAAAAACAAAAATCCGATTTTGGTCAATTCTGAAATTAGGCAAAAAATGCATATTTTTTTCATCTACAGATGGGCCACTCGAACTAAAATTGTTCTATAGGTCATCATCTACAAATTAGAAGCGAAAGTCAAACTTTTACAAGAGTTGTAAATGACGGTGTGTCGTGGGACCCCACTACTTATCATGTACAGTACAGGAACTTAAATCATGCACTTTATTGGATTTGTATGTATGTATGTATTTGATTTGACTGTGCCTTCTATCATTTACCTTGCTCTCCATTCTCTCTTTTCTATTCTCTCTTTGCCTAATCTAAAACTCTTCAGGCAAACATTGATGGCTTACACACAGAAGCACATTTCACACATTGATCCAGATTCTGACACTGAGGACAAACATTGTGAGAAAATTGCATTGCTGTTTTTAAAACATGATTTGAGTAAATGTATACAATGTAGGTACTTTTTATTTCTTTAGATTATATGAAATACATAAAATGTTTGACACATGCATAACCATCTCATTGGTTCATACATTGTTATCAAGTGGTCTTGAATTATTTATTATATATCGTCAAAAATAAATAACGCTGCTATCCCTGTGTATGTTTAATCTCCCACATAATGGACCGGTATTCAAATGTGAGCTAGGAAGTTAAACCTAAGGTAGACAGTGTGATGTTAGGCTATGCGTCATGTTAGGGTTATAAAGTATGGCACAGATGCATTGAACAATATTGCAGGCAAATGTTTCAGACTGCCAGGAAGTATTTAGAATAATACTATATAAGATAAGATATGATATACTTTATCGTCCCCGAAGGGAAATTAGTCTTGGGCAAAAGTGCAGCATAATAGCAACTTTAAGACATACAGTACACAGAACACACTAGCAGCATTACAATAGTTAAAAGTGCAATTGGCAGTTCTCGTAAGAAGATAATAAATAAGTAATACAAAAATACAAAACAGAGCAACAATACTAAAAATCAAGTGTCTGGTCCCAGTCCCACAGAGCCCTATCCAACAGGCATCATGTGGGAGCATGAATACTGTTCAATATAGGACAATCGAAGTGGGGAGAAAGGAAAGTTTAAGGCGATTGCCTTTACAACTCATACTCTGAGAAAATAATATGTGTGGGATCAGACACTCTATTTGCCATATTCACTGGCAAATAACACTCTATTTGACTAATCACCGTTTTCTCAAAGATGGTCTGAAGCGATGGGGAGTCTTGCCAATTACCTTTATAGCTGTTTTTTTTTTTTTTTTTTTCATTTTTATCATACCATATCAGTGTTGTTTGTTTGAGAATATTTTGACTTAGTCTTAGTCAAGTCTTTTGAGTAACACACATTTAGTCTTTTAGTCCCATTTAGTCTTCTGAAATTCATTTTTTAGTCTAGTCTTAGTCGACGAAATATCAACATTGATTTAGTCTCAGTCTCAGTCTTAGTCTTTTTTTAGTCTTAGTCTTTCAGCCTTAGTCTTGGTAGTTTAGTCTTACATACAAATGCATCGTAGGTTTATATATGTAATACAGATTTATAGTTTTTAGTATGAAAGATGTCTTGTTTTATTTGTTTTATAAAATTACTGCATTCGTAATAAGTCCCTTTCCTGAAAACGTATACAATCTATACTGCAGATATGTTCACATACTTAAAAAGAACGAAAAAAAAAAAGAAGTTTAAAATGTTTCCTATTTCCATTAGTCTTAGGTTATGATTTAGTCTTCGTCTTAGTCTTAGTCTTTTGAAAACACATCTTTTAGTCCCAATTAGTCTTCTGAAATTCATTTTTGTTAGTCTAGTCTTAGTCGACTAAATATCAAAAAACCTTAGTCGACTTAGTCTTTAGTCTTAGTCTTAGTCGACAAAAACAACACTGTACCATATCAGAAGGTGGTAACTAGCTATAACTCTAGGCCCATATACTGACTACTTCCAACTCCCTTGGGTGACATACAATCCATCCACTACAGGCCTTACCAAGTAAAGGTTTGTTTTATATTTACTCACTTTACTGACACTCTCCTGTAAATACAAGAAACTCTGTTACATAATGAGTGCAGCTGTTTAAGGCCTAGAAAAATGTATATACAGTATATACTGTATATATCTCATTGCATTTCTGGATTGAAATGTAGATTTCAAGATTTTCCAAGTTTTGGATATACGTGAAAATAGCAATAGCAAATACACAAGCTCACAACGAATTGTGATTTGACATATACATGTGGGCTTGTACTGTAGATCTGCTATATTCAACATATTGGAAAAAGGGATTAATTTCATTCAAGAACTCTTTCCCCTCCCTAGATATTTCCTAGACATATAGTGTACTACTCGTAGGTTTAAGTCTAATATTTGTCTTTAATGTATTTATAACCTCAGATACAAATTCTCAAGTAATGGAAGAAATGTACTACATTACTGTGATAAAAAGGTAGGATAACTTCAGGCTTCAATTTAATAGCTGTGATTTGTCTATGTTATTATAAAAATATTATTATTGTGTGAGAGCCATTGTGTCTGAGACACTGAGACATACAGCCATTTCTGTGGGGATTCACTATTGTCAAGGCTAATATTCAATTAATGAAAAATCATTATCTGTTTCCACAGAAACCTAATACTAAGTATCAATACTGCAATGTAGAAATATGCATACCCTGTTACAAGTAAAAGTCTATCAGTTGAACTACAAAAAGTATTGGCATCAAAATGTAACCTACAACGTACTTGCAACTGTTTGCGAGGATAAATGTTGCATTGGTCTGGTTTTGGCTTAAAGGTTTTGTGACATTAATTTCCATTTATTTTTAACTTTTCTTTGAGGTTTTATGATCTCAATCACACCCAGAAAATCAGAACTTTGAATATTCATGGGATTTTCTGTGCTCGGGAGTTTTCCGTGGGGTTTGGAAGGCTTTTGAGCTGCAGTGGAAACTGGCAAAACAGCGGAGACAGTGACATCTCCAAGGCAAATCACACTGATATTACAGTATATGTGATTTGCAGAATATGTTACATCACACTCTGTAGCACAATCTAAGCACTTATTTGAACTCCCCCACACCCACCCCTTTGTCATGTTCAGGAAGATTACTGGTACCACCAGAGGAGGTTCTGGTGGCACTATTACTGCAGGTTGAGAGTCATCTAACTTCCTATTTACTATTAGAAGGTCTGCATCTGCATCCACAGATGCAGTCTGACTTTTCTTCCTAATAAAAATGGAAAAATCAACAGGAAGTTAAACTTTTTACACACACAACCAAAGCCCAGTTGCCCTTGCAGTATGTCAATCCTCTATGTAACAGCTGACCCCTAAGGGAGCTTACACTGCAATACAAATTGTCGACCTAATTGTTACTGAGCTGCCTAATTTAACCTCAAAGGATTATTATTTTTTATTATTAATTAATAACTACTATTATTAACCACAGGTGACAGGTTGGGTCTTGGATTTTGTACTTCCAGGGGCGGGGCTGAGACTGCAAGCTGGATGTCATTTGTGGCCCTGACCATGGCAGCTTCAGTTCTGTTAGTGGGGTGGAAACCAAACTGATTTTTTTTTGGTGTGAATGTGAATTGAAGTGGAGTGAAGTTGTATGGCAATGAGATCGGCCTGTAGTTGGCATAGACTTCCAGGTCGATTATGTTTTTCTTTGAGGTGTGATGATGGCGGTATTCAGAGCTGATGGGACGTAGCTGGTTTGGAGTGAGTGGTTAATTGTGTACTGGGCTGGCTATGGCTTGATTTGTAATTTGTAGTCGAGTAGGGCCCGCACACCAGTCTTATGGCAAAGAATTCACTTTTTTGAAAAAATGGACAACGTTTCGATCTCACTAGATCTTCATCAGGTCCGTACATGTACAGACCTGATGAAGATCAGGTCCGTACATGTACAGACCTGATGAAGATCAGGTCCGTACATGTACAGACCTGATGAAGATCAGGTCCGTACATGTACAGACCTGATGAAGATCAGGTCCGTACATGTACAGACCTGATGAAGATCAGGTCCGTTTAGGTCTAAACTGGCCAGTGGTGCAAACTTTGGATGACATTCGTAGCCAATCAGGATGCTATATAAAAATATCAAACAGATCAGTGTTGATAGAGATAATGTAAAAAAGTGCAAAAATTGACTTCATGGTCGTGCTATAACAGGCCAGTGGTCACATGTAAAAAATGCAGGTCAAAGGTTTTTCCATGACCTTTTGAGTGTGCATCCAAAGGTGTACACAGATCGATGTAGTTATAGGTAAATACACATATCAGCCTGTTATAGTGCCACCATGAGGCTGTGTGTGTGTGTGTGTGTGTGTGTGTGTGTGTGTGTGTGTGTGTGTGTGTGTGTGTGTGTGTGTGTGTGTGTGTGTGTGTGTGTGTGTGTGTGTGTGTACACTATAGGTGAGGTCCACGAGGTTCAATTACATTAGATACTTTCAACCTGTTCTATGCAGGAGGCATCACAAAATCCCTAAGGCATAGGTCAGGAGGAGGTGTTGTCGTTTTTCTTTTAAATAGCCTAACTGTCACATTCATAGCAGGTAGGTCTCATAACCCAACCTCCCTTCTACACTAATGCACCTACTGGTCATGACAGTGAAGCTGTTGTGGAGCAAGGAATTGTACAATGGATCTATTTAAATCTACTCTTGGAAATAATGTGACTTTTGTGCGTCCGCCATACTTTATAATTAGTGGATTTTTGGATGTTGCAAGCTTGAAGATGAAGCTTTACTTTGTCTTTCTCTTCTTCTGTTTCACTGTGACTGTGTTGGGAAACATTTTGGTTATGATTGTAATATGCTTTGATCGCAGCCTTAAAACGCCTAAATATGTGGCTGTGTTCAGCCTGGTGTTGACAGACATTGGAACTTGCACAACGTTAGTTCCAAAGATGATTGATACCTTCCTATTTGACCACAGGTACATATCATATGCCAACTGCTTGTCCTATGTATTCTTCTGCTACACGTTTGGGTCAATGCAGTCTGTTAATCTGATTATACTATCTTATGACAGACTTATGGCCATCACCTTCCCACTGCAATACCAGGTGATAGTGACATGCAGATCCATGTTTGCAATAGTTGCCACTGCTTGGGTTTTCACTGCAACTCTTATATTGATAGCAGTTGGTCACATCATCCAACTTTCCTTCTGTAGGTCCTTGATTATACGAAGCTTCTTTGCTGATTATGGACTCATCATTCGGTTGGCCTGCAATGATTTTACAGCTGCTTACATTGTTGCTCATGTACTTCAAGTTGTTTTTCTGTGGGTTCCTCTGTTGTTCATCTTAGTCACCTACATCTGCATTGGCTATGCTCTTTCTAAAATCACTGCAGCCCAGGACAGAGTGAAAGCCATGAAAACCTGCAGCTCTCACCTGTTACTGGTAGCCGTCTATTACTTGCCAATAATGGTGTTGTTTTCTTTAGGACTAATGGTTCCGCCTAACGCCAGAATGATTAATCTATCTCTGGCCCTTATCCTTCCGCCGATGTTGAACCCAATCGTTTATGTACTCCAAACAGAAGAAGTCAAAATCTCTCTGAAAAAGCTGTTAAAAATCACAAAGACATCTATAAGACCGTTGCTGAGATGAAGTAGGCCTACATCTTATACACCATATGTATATTATGTGTGGAATATTTTGGCATAATGTGCAACACACTGAAATACAACATAGCAAAGATTAATTAAGAAACCAATTTTTATGTTTTATTTTGGAACTGCCTTTTCAGTACTACGTATTGTTCGCATGGGTATTATCTTTCACTGAACAATTACAAAAATATCCAAGTGTCTCCAAATGTAATTGCTACATTTAAAAAATTCTGTCCTAATTAAAAGCAAATCCTTAAATTATGCCATTTGTCATCTAACCTACAGTACATGCATTTAAACCTGTCATATATTAGAAAGCTGTCCTTAATCAAATCTCATACTGATACTACTTAAAAAAAACACCATGAGAATTTGCTTTGCAGTAGACATTAGGATGTGTGTACAAGCATGAGTATGTACAGTATGTGTGTGCGCGTGCATTGTCAATAGCAATGATGACTTCGGGAACATAGAGCTATCTAAGACATATTGAACCTAACCACAACAGCACCTCTAACAAAAGTATGAAGTGCTGAATGAAGAAACCAAACAACATCGCCTATATGGAAAAAAAAAAAACTATAAGCAAAAGTGGCACCTTTCATACAAGCCACTTCACAAGAAAAATACTATGGATCTTATATCTGTTTTGCATGTCATATATTATTCTTATAACTTAAAAATGTATATATGTTTCACTTAAAAAAATACTATGGATCATATATCTTTTTTTGAATTCAATAATTCTTATAAATCACAAAATGATATGCTTTATATACAGTATGTTTCAATTCACAAAGAAATAACATGGGTATTATATTGACTTTATTCTCTTCTATGAAAGGTGCCACTTTCAAGAGTTCATGTATAAATTATTTTCCATATGGGCGGCATTTACATCGAACATTCTCTTGTCATGGTATCCTACGATTTCTCATTTTCAATATTGAATCTTTATTGATCAAGCGTGATTTGTATCACTGCTACCTACAGTATGTATGAAGACAACAGGACACATTCACAAAGACATAAGAGGGGCCAGAATGCAAACAGAGAACCTTTGATAACAAGACGGCCTCTCTATGTCTAAGCTACGGTGGCACCCATATTTTAATGCAGGGCAACATTAGGCATGGGTGCCTGCAAACATTGATATAGGATTTGTATTTTTTTTTTAAAATAACATTAAATTAAGCTATCTCATCGCATGTAAATCCTGTTTATAATTCTACATTTCTATTAATCATTACAATGTCCTGATGTGAAAGAAAATAGTCCGGAGGAAATGTTGTTACAATCATGGACGATCGACATGTGCTGGAATTGGTTTCATTTGTGGTTTCATAGTTCTACATAATGTTGACCCAGCACACTATAAACACTATAAAGTAAATAAAAACACAGCACTTCATCTGAAAAGGTTGCCGAGCCCTGTTTTAAAGTGTACTTAAATATAAAGAATGACTTCACCCATTTTCAACCTATCTTTATATACTGTAATTGGTCAAACCATTTATTTTCTCTTCAACTTGGTTTGCGACTCATACAATGCTGTATAATGGACTATTCAGAAGAAAGAAACCCTGAAAATCTCTGGATGATGACGTTAATCACTTAAAGGCATGTATCCATGTTGTGGAGAATACTTTGGCTGAAAATAGTGGATTGACATGCTCACAATGCGACACATTGTGTTTCATTGTTGTGAGCTTTTCGATCTGCTATATTCAGCTACAGTATGTCTGTGAGTGCTATTCATTAAGTCTCTGACATGACATTTTCCACCTTTGTATTACAGTACCAACATTATGATGCAACAATCGGTGCTGTAAATTGATTAAGTTCATGTATACTCATTACTCAAGTACTGTATTTTATCATCATTCATTTTGAGGGCATAGAAACAAGGACAGAACGAGACAGACTTACATGCAACACAGTGTACATCAATAATTTGACAGCATACTGTAATTATTACAGACCTGCCTAATTGCTCCTGGGAGGATAATTTAAAGTAGCCTTCAGCACTGTGTAGTTGTAGCTCATTACATTCTGTTAGTTACATGCAGGCTGAATGTAACATTCTCTTCCATTCAGCCAGTGGATGACGCTTGCACAGTACACAATAATACCAATAGTACCAATAGTGTGGGCCAATAAGTGCTCATGTGAGGCCAATAAGTGCCATTGGCCATTCAAGACGAACATTAGACAATTAATAATAATATCTTCATCATAATGAATTATACTTTTAATGTGCTGTCTGCCATCATTCAGTTTTAGTTTCATACTGAGAACATATTGCTTATTTTGCTGTCTTTCCCGGGTTAAGCTTTCCTCTTTTGACATGCCTATTGGACAAGGACGGATTGGGGAGGGACTACCCATATGGAAAAAACATTATATGCAAACTCTTGAAAGTGGCATCTTTCATACAAGCCACTATGGATGTTATATCTGTTTTGCATGTCATATATTATGCTTATAAATTACAAAATTGTATATGTCCCACTTTACAAAAAAAAATAAATAAAAAAATACTATGGATCTTGCATCTTTTTTGAATGTATATATATAATATATGAATGAATATATAATCACAAAATGATGTATGTTTTATATACTGTATGTTTCACTTTACAAATATCTTATCTTATATATGGATCTTATATTATCTTATATTAACTTTACTCTTTTATATGAAAGGTGCCACTTTCAGTTTATAAAATATTTCCCAAATGGGTAGTGAAGGGCTACAGTATATTAAATGTAAGATTATTATTTGTACTCTTGTATTCACACTATGAGATGGCGCTATCCCATAGGCAATTCATTGCTCGAAGATTCTCTGTGCCATTGGCAAGAAAATAATAATAATAATAATAATGATATTAATAAGGGAATAATAATGTCAATACTAAATATATATATTTTTTTTCAATCTGATGTACATGTCATGGCATGCTTATTTATAATTTCCTGTTTTCCCAACCCAATGGCCCCTGCGTGTCTCTGCGCAAGGGCCCTGCTGTTGCCTTTAATATGCTAAGATCACCACCAAGCTACCAAAACAGAGTTGCCAGAATTCACGTAAACAAGCAATCAGGGTGCGCCCACAGGCCTAATGGCCCAGGCACATGCCACATAATATAGGCTCTCGTCTATATTATATACTGTAGTACTTCGAATACAAGTACTACACTACAGTACAATATGAGTAGTACGGTGCAGCACACTACAGTATACAGAATACCGTTCCTATAGTGTTTGATGGGGAGCTTTATTAGTTATTACACATTTTTTCTGTACACCTACGCAGATATAGTAGTAGCCTACTACACACAGGCATTGTGTGAATTTAGAGATAAACAGATACATGTCATTAAATTAGAGATGTCCTGATCTGTATCGGAAAAGAATCGGTATCGGTCCTTATGTATTTGTAATACCTAATACAAAAAAAATACAAATCGTGGACAAGGTGTATTGGGACATCCCTACATTTCTTTCCTTGCAGGAGGCATTGCAAAATCCCTACGGTAGAACATCAGCAAAATGATATTCTTTAATAACAACTCATCATGGAGGAGGTGGAGTTGTTATTTTTTTTGTTCTTTTAAATAGCCACGTTCATTGCAGTCAGGTCTCACTGTCACTACAGTGAAGCCTTAGCAACAAAATACAATGTACAATGGATTTATTCAACACTACTCTTGGAAACACAATTACTTTTGTTCGTCCATCATACTTTATAATTAGTGGATTTTTGGATGTCCCAAATATGAAGTTTTACCATGTCTTTCTCTTTTTCTGTTTCATTGTGACTGTGTTGGGAAACATTTTGGTTATGATCGTAATATACTTTGATCGTAACCTTCGAACGCCTAAATATGTGGCTGTGTTCAGTCTTGTGTTGACAGACATGGGAACTTGCACAGCATTAGTGCCAAAGATGATTGATACCTTCCTATTTGACCACAGGTACATATCATACGTCAACTGCTTGTCCTATTTCTTTTTCTGCTACGTATTTGTGTCAATGCAGTCTGTTAATCTGATTATACTATCCTATGACAGACTTGTGGCTATCACCTTCCCACTGCAATACCAAGTGATAGTGACATGCAGATCCATGTTTGCAATAGTTGCCACTGCTTGGGTTTTCACTGTAACTCTCATATTGATAGCAGTTGGTCTCATCACCCAACTTTCCTTCTGTAGGTCCGTGATTATAGAAAGCTTCTTTGTCGATTATGGACTCATGCTTCGGTTGGCCTGCAATGATTTTACGACTGCTTACATTGTTGGTCATTTGCTTCCAGTTATCTTTCTGTGGGTACCACTGGTGTTCATCTTAGTAACCTACATCTGCATTGGCTATGCTCTTTCTAAAATCACTGCATCTCAAGACAGAGTGAAAGCCATGAAAACCTGCAGCTCTCACCTGTTACTGGTGGCCGTATATTACTTGCCAATAATGACGATGTTTGCTTTAGGGCTAATGGTCCCTCGTAACGCCAGAATGATTAATCTATCTCTGGCCTTTATTCTGCCACCGATGTTGAACCCAATTGTTTATGTGCTCCAAGCAGAAGAAGTCAAAGATGCACTGAAAAAGCTGTTAAAAATCACAAGGAAATCTGTAAGACCGTTGCTGGGATAATGTACAGTGTGTGGATTATGTTTGACAAATGTGCACCACTTTGAAATACAATTATACCAAAGTGAAATTGTTTTGAGGTTACCTTTTCAGTAGGCTACTATCTATAATATGTATAGAATTTAAGATTTAACTGAGTTATGGTAAAATACCCAAGTGTCTTGGTATGTTAAAGACATTTAGGTTCAAAATTGCTGCCCTTTATTCCTTTGTTTGCCATCTGCCCTACCTACTTTTGAAATATGCCATAACTGTCCTTAGTGTACATATTGACGTTCTTAAAAACACTTTGCTTTTAATAAACATTAGTAAACATTAGGCTGTGTATACAATCATTGCACATGTGGCTGTGTATTAATCCTATCATGAAAGTAACTTGCGTCTATAAAAATACAGTATAGCAAATATCAGGATGAAAATGCCTTGTCTTAATAACGCCAAGGACTAATAATGGATATTTTTTTAATATTGCTTTTATATTATATTACTGTGAGGTTAATATTAATGTAACCATACCAGGTACCAATTTGAAAATAAATTTAAATTAGTTAAAGGCAGTGGAAAGCCTGATTCTGTCTAAAGACTGCTCTGGACAGCAATTAGTCTCTTTCTTTTGGGGGGCTAGGTACCTCGAAATTAAACCAATATACCTATAATTTGTTATGAAATTGTGGCTACCCTGAAATTGTATTTAGCCTGTGAGACCGAACTATTGTAAATCCAGGTCTTGCTGTACAGTGTTGTGCGCCATCCCTGTACCACTTTTACTGTACATGTCAGGTATGGAACTGTGGATCGAGGATTGGACTATTCCGGGGGTCAGCAACCTGCGGCTCAGGAGCCGCATGCGGCTCTAGAACACGGAACTAGTGGCTCCCTGGCTGTAGCATTATTACATACACATTAATGTGATCGGCCAAAAATAAACATTTCAGTCTTTAATCTTTAACTGAGCCTTAATCTGAACCACCCATTTTTAACAGTTTACTATATCATTAAAGATGTTGTGTGGACATGATTAAGAAGTTCTCCCCATTCTGTTTCCCAGAAATGGAGGTCTGAAAAAAACATAATTAATATGGTGAAACAGAACTTAATGCATCATCAAGTTGTGTTTCACCATGTTAATGATCTTTCTTTTATGACCGTTTTTTTCCTGAGAAGCGTACAAATGGAACAATATTGGACCCGCCAGGGTCCATTTGGTTCGCATTTGTACGCTCTCAGAAAAAAAAAATG
Source organism: Benthosema pterotum (assembly GCA_039105355.1). Taxonomy (NCBI): domain Eukaryota; kingdom Metazoa; phylum Chordata; class Actinopteri; order Myctophiformes; family Myctophidae; genus Benthosema; species Benthosema pterotum. The sequence goes on from CM076975.1 coordinate 18,147,524, forward strand.
GAAAGTGGGTGGAATTCCCCTTTAAGGGCTTATTAGGCTTACATTTTTTGTGGCTCCAGACAGATTTTGGAATTAAATTTTTGGTCGAAAATGGCCTTTCAACATCGTGGGTTGCCGACCCCAGGACTATTCAGTCACCAGAAGACTCACATACAGAAGAAGTTCATCCATCAGAAGATGTAGGAAACTTCTTGGCAAAACAAGAAAGTGGCCGCACACACCAGTACCAAAGTGCCAATATATTTATTTTAGGACATAGCAGTAGAATGATTCATTCTACTGCTATGTCCTAAATAAATATATTGGCACTTTGGCTACTGGTGTGGCGGCACTTTCTTGTTTTGCCAAGAAGTTTTCCTACAGTTTTTTCTCTCCGTGGGCCTGCACACCAAACAGGATTTTGGTGTGCGTGACATTCCTGTGCACAGTGCATCATCAGAAGATGGTCATCATCAATAGATACAATGGACAACAACCACAAGCTAGCAAGCATGGATGTTGGAGAAGGAAGTTAAATCGAAGCTGCATCTCACTTATTCTAATGAATGTAGTATATAAATCCAATTTGAACAGTTGCATTTGTAGCCGTTTTATTCAGACATACAGAGGACTTATTCATGTTGTGTCTTAGAATTATACATTTTTTAAACATCGTGGGCCAATAAATAGCCGATCTACAGGTCTGTGGATGCTACGCTATTGTGACATCGGTGAGTTTCTCTCATATACTGTATTTCTTAAGTGACCTGCACAATATTCTGTCATATCCGTCCTAAGAAACAAGTTGTATAAGGTTTGCATATGGTTGTTCCTTGCTGTGCAAATCAATGACATCAAAAATCAAGAAATACGATTTAATTCAAATTTCATTTGATCAGGACTAAGTGACAAAATAGTTTTCCGCTAGTTTTCCAGTTCCACTTGTATCTGCTGTTTCTGTCAGGTGAAACCATGTTTGCACTACAGTATCAACATTGTGATTCAATACTCAGTGGTACTTAATTGCAACATTGAGGCATTTCTGTTTCTTCTTCACTAATTTAGACATTCTTCTACTGCATCTCAGAGGACAATATTGTATTTTTTTTATTTGAACATTTTAGTTACTGGTTATTTGTAGATTTTAAAATAGCCAATCTATCTGATTGGACATCTACTATTTAGGATCAACAAACCCTTATGTCGACAGTCGATATATATGTCGTGAAACTGTCCCCTCTATTTTAACCTAATATCAAATACGTTGTAAGTGTGAGAAACCATTAGCACTCAACAGCCGGTAGAAGATTAAAGATCAACATTTTTGGCAAGTGCTTGATAGTGTGTTGGACCTTTCTTTTCCCATTAGCACTTAAAATGAATAATGATATTGACTTTTTACCCCAAAGATAATTTTGTGTTTTCAATGCTGCAACACTTAAATTAGGGCTGTCCCGATACTTTATCGGTATCGGAAAAAGTATGGCATCAGCCCTTTTTTTGGTCATATCGGTATCAGCAAATAATATATGGGTATCGGAAAGATCGGTATCAATGCTTACTGTATTTGTCATTATCGGGTCATATTGGTATTGGCAAACGTGCCAGTCCAACTGCAGGTCTGACACAGGGGTTAGGTGGGCCATGTGGCTTTAGAGTTGCACATTTGCTTTAGAGTGCACATTTCAGTAAGGAGTCGGTGGATTTCATCTTTATTGTATATATTCTTCTCTGGTATCGTTATTTGGTATCGGTATCGGCTAACACATACATTTTGGTATTGGGATCGGAAATGAAAAAAGTGGCATTGGGACATCCCTACTTAAAATATAGAATATGATATTGTAACAGTAATGTAGTATTAATTACAATAGCTGGCATAAATAAATACAGAGATGTCATATTGTCCAAATTGCACAGCCCTAGTCAGTAGTCAGAGGGACACAGGTCAGGGATTATTAAGAAACCTTGAAAGATTCTTATTGCAATTTCTTTTGGCTCAAACCTTAGATTGAACAGTACAATGGCATTGCATTAAGAACCGGTTAGGTTATTTGATAACTCCACCTTGTGGTGAAGTACCTGTATGACAAAATCCAGGCAGCGTGTCTCCTCCTCCACATTATCAGTGCCCATACCCGAGACATTTATGGTACATAGTGGTTCCAAAGGTATTAATTGATTGACTGAGTCCTGTGGTGGGAGTTCAGGTTGTTTTTTGGTGAATATCAAGTAGTTCTGGTCATTTGGTTGGGTGCACTAGGAATTAAAAATAGAGGCACTGTCAGCATTGGTAAATGCATGTAATGGATCTGTATGCATGTTTACTAATAATCATATTATTATGCAACCACAATAAATCATTCTTCACTTCAAGTGATTTTGATTCTGTGTTACATGATTACATCACATGTCCTTATACAATTATAATTGAGTAATAGTAATTTAGGATGTTGCATTAGAAAAGGCAGTGGATGCGTACCAAACCTAATGACAGGCCTGAATGTACTGACCTGGATTCGAACCCAGGTCTCCTGCATAGAAATCCAACAACCACTAAGCCTAAGAGAAGTCCTTTGATTCCATCAGGCTGAGTCTGTGAGCTATGCTGCTACACTCAACACCATTTTCGAATATCTCCCACAGGGAAACTCAATCCGGGTCACGGCATCAATGCCAACATCTTAGACTAAGCCAAAGGGGATTCCCTATGGCCCGGGGGGAGACATTAGACTTTTAGGGCATCAGGCTGAGCCTAATTGGCTCAAATATGGATTGCATGTGGATCTCATCAAACTGATCTGACCGTCTCACACTGGATTTGTCCCTAAAGTTGTGTACATATTAAAGTATATTTTTCCAACAAACAGACCAAAGAAATCCAACCTGATAAGCAGCACTCTAAACCTAGTACTTTGATGTCGTCAGCGACAGACAGTGCATGTCTAAGATAATGCATGTGGTCTGACATCCCTGGTGGATGTTTAGAGGTAATGTGAGCTGAACACTATAGGGATTTGGAGCCGCTATTGAAAACGGGTTAGAAAGAGTCAGGCATGCAGAGACAGAACAAGAACACATCGTAAGTGATGTTGTTGCGACAGGGATACAAATTCTATAAATTTAATGAAAGAACACTTTCTGACGCTGTGAATCTGTGTTTCTAATCTAATAATTAACTACACTAACATTGTTCATGTTCAACACAATTTCTTCAGATTAACAAACAATCAGAAGGCATATGTTTGATTTTAAAAGGGTTTTTTGCCTTTTTACTTTTCAGACTGTTTGTGCTTGTGTTGTTGTCTTGTTATTCACTGTTCTGTTGTTCTGTTCATTCTGACCAGTAAAGCACTTTATTACAATGCATGTTTTTTATGTGCTTCAGTGCATACATGAATATGATTAACACAAAACATTGTAGCATGATTTTTGGAATATTTCAACAACATTTGGATGACAAAATGCCCAAGAATAATCAACCAAACAGAATTACATAATTTAATATGACACTTAGTCACTTACCAGAGATTGTCTGTACATTAGCCTCAAACTTGCATTACAGTTCATTTCAGTTCATGAAAATTGCCTAGATGTATAGAAAAATAGTCTCTCTAAATGGTTTCAAATACGTTCAAGCACTGACAGGAGGATGATTATGATTGATTATTTTGTGCAATTGATGCGACACAAACTGTACACAATAAACAAAGAAAATGTCATACTTATATATCAAGTATACAACCCACCCTTCCACAAATTACTTTACCTTTTAACAAGTTTTAGGACCCTGATCTTGATCTCATTGATCTCATCACGCGCTGGTCTGTGTCGATTAGTCCAAGATAAAAAAACAATCATAAAAATGGTGAAAATTAGAATGTAAAACACTGCAACAAGGACTGTAGGAGTAAACACTGACCCTCATCTGTATGGGGACAAGCACTGGAGATAGCAAGAGCTTTAGCCCGATTGTCCAATGATTTCATCCTGAACACGGTCACCAGTAAGTATATGACAGCATAATTATAATGAAGGGTCCAAGAAAGAACGCTAAATTTAGAGTTGAAGCAACAATCCAGTCACAAAAATTGCTGAACACCTTGACGGACTCGCAAAAGGAGAGTCTTGTCATGATGGCATTAGAATATGCAATTGTCCCCAGACAAAGAGACCAGATAAATGCGACTATACAAGACATGCTTCTCATTGTGTTGGTCATAGGCAAGCACAGTGAGCGCAAAGGATGCTACACCTGGAAAGCAAGCTCACGTGTACTTTCTTTTATAGTACAAATGAATGGAACTGACATTCCATAGAGCCAAAAGTCAGTTCATATTACTGTTTGACAGAAAGTGAACAGACTTTCAGAACTTTCGTTCATTTCTAGATTATGTGGGATCTGATTTCTATTCTCAGGACAAAAAGTACATGGCATTGGTTGCCAACTTGCTCTCCTTTCAGCACCAGAGCAGGCGAAAAAAATATATATAATAATAATAATAAATTAGCGATTTGTTAGATGTGTGAATTGCCATGTTTTGACAAAATGGGTATAAAATAAAAGCAGTATGTACAGTATTGTTAAGCATGTCATCTACAGTAATTGCCATAGCAGGTTCTTATCTGAATAGAACAAAGATCAAACTTTGAACTGTCAACACAGGAACTGAACTGTCACACAAATAAAAGTCAAAATGATGCTTCATTTCAACTTTTCTACAGCCACCCCTTACTTCACACAAGTGTGAACATACATATAAGATATAAACCCACGAGTGACAACGCAATGGCCGTGTTGTCCCTCGTGGCTGCCAAGACGTTTGAGTGGAAAAAGACAGAAAAAACAATAATGAATCAAGCAAACTACTGTATAACTTAAGTGAAAACTGAAAACATTTATTCATTCAATTCCAATATACAGTAAGTCCATCCACAAGGAACAGCTACAAGGCAATTGATTAAATCAGTGATGTCTCCCCAAGCTCTTTGTGATTACATTATCCAGGACATTTCAAAAGTGCAGTTGTTGTACGGACTCTGCGTACCGACAACTGTGTGAAATGTGAAAATGATACATCATCCACAGCTTTTGGTGGTGAAAGCACGTACAAGACAGGAGACACAGTGTATGTTGTGAATCTGTCAGGAAGTAGAGTGTACTGTCCACTTGAGGAACCCGATAACAACAGTGTATTCATTCATCCAGAATAACAGTGTGAAGATCAGCTGCTTCCCGTTCTTTATTTGGATACACAACCACTAACTTTATTTTTATACTCTGCCGCCCTGTGAGTGGCCACATGGCAACCATACAGTCAGCAGTTAGATGATAGGTCCCCAGAGTTTGTGTTTAAGTGTTCTTGACCAAGACTCTGAACCCATAATTGTTCCTGATGTGCAGGTTGGTGCCTTGCACGGTTCACCATGAAGCACCCTGGATAAAAAAAAGGTGCTACATAAATTCACCATTTACCTTTTACTCCGAGGCAGACTGTTGTTGCTTTAGCAGCTGTTCTTTCCGTGTCTTCTGAAACGCCATCATGCAGTCTTTAAAGGTCTTGACCTGCTCCTGGCATTTCCTCCAGTCCTGGTGTTCCATCATACACTCCTGCACCGCATAGTGCAGCTCGGCGCAGCCGGTGCGCGAGATCATCCGGTCCACCGGGTCGTCTTCGTCTTCCTCATTCCTACTGCGATTATGAGGCGACGGCGATGCCATGATGGAAAGATGGGGGATGCCTGTTTCGAGGCCTGTGATTAAACACAATTATGTTTTAACAGTCTAATTCAAACACGTTTAATACAGATGGGCAGTGTTTACTCCTGTCGTCATGATGATGACGTCACAATTCATCTGTGGTTACATACTGAGCTGGTGACTGGATAGCGTGAAATGAAAGCACGTCAGACTAGAATCGCATGAATGGAATTTGAGTGATTTGTAAAACTCTATGGTCACACATTGTACAGTGAAGTTCAACAGGATGAGAGGGCCCCCCTTCATCCTGATAGATATTGATAGATATTTTTCAGGGCCCTGGGGACAGAGAGGAACTCCTTATATGGAGGATTAGCAAAAAAAAAAAAGAAGAAAGAACAATATTTGAATCAAGTGAAATCACTTAACTATACTTTTAACGATTTGGATCACTGGGCTGTCAATTGAGCCCTTAATCTAAAAAAAAAACAAAAACAAAACAATAAATCAATCAATCAATCACGAGAAGTATTACGGATTGATTGATCACAGGTTCTGACAGTGAATCATGAAGGAAATTGAACTTAGTCCCGTCGGTCACCTTTTATCTGACTATGCTGTTGTAAGAGGTGACATACGGGGCCAGAATGAACTGAACTGACTGCTTCACATGAAGCTCGTGCTTATTGCTATAGGTCATTATGGCGCACTGCATGGACGCGCGATACACAGCGTATCTGCTGTAAGGATGAGTAAAGTCAGCATTGGTTAACCTGAGCGGGCGATATGTGCCAACAAAACAATCAGACGGCTACCTTTTACCGCCTACAGTTTAAGTATTAAACGTACCTTGCGTTGCAGAGGTTAAGCCGTTGGCTTGTTGTCATTTAGATTTTAGTTGCTTTCATAACCAACCACTCGCTTCCTCCACATCATGCCAGTTGCAGGGGGACATAATTGAGCAACGGACTGTGTAACTTTGAAATAAGTTCGACCAACCATGCTGCCAAGTCAATAACCGTTCCGTGATGGTGAGAATGCTTCTTTCAAGCATAAAGTAGCTTTATTATAGGTGACTAGTTGATGGAAGACGAAAGCCTTATTTATTGTACCCAGTAGTGGACAATAATGTAGCCTACTTTTAGCATTTGTAGATTGTAGCCTACTACGTTTCAAAGAGAAATGTATTGGCTTACTTTTGACTGCATTTCTAATTTCTATCATGGCTTAAATTAAAGGGATAGGGTCCTTCAGATTTTTGGAACTTAAAGGTAGGGGAAGTCACTTCAGTTCCAAAAATCTAAAAACAAACAAACAAACAAAAAGTGAAATCACTTCCCGGAAGTGATTTCACGTCAGATATCACCCTGCCCCACGTTAGCAGAGGAGCTTATAAAAGTTCCCCAGGTGGAGGGTGAATTCTCCTCCAATCAGGATCGAGCAGCAGTGTTCACATAGTGTACCTACTCTTGGGCGCGCCTAGTGCACCAGGCTGGTACTACACCATGAATTTCAAATCACTTACCTTTACCCTACCTTTAAGTTCTATGAAATACTTGCCTTTGATATAGTGGTGGTAAGTGTATTAATTGATAACCAGAGGCCCGTGGTGGGAGTTCTGCTCTGGTTTTGGTGAAATGTAAACTAATTCCTAAATTCATTTGTTTGGCACCACTGTGTCCATGACATGGGCACTGGGCTGTTATGTGTGCCCCTCCCTCCACCTCACTCCAGCTCTCTAGTAGAAGGGTTGTGACATTGATGCCATAAACAGCGCTTAGTTGCATGTCGTTTCCTCACGCTTTTAAAATGATCAGAGACACTTGGACACATTTCTGCTGGACACAGGTAGACCTCGTGATGTACACGAGTGTAGGTCAGATATCCTGTTGTAGGAAGGGCCCTTTGGTGTAAAACCATGCTCTGTGGACTTTTCTCCACAGTTGTTCATCACAGCAGATTGATGATTACATTTTCGTCTTGCTGACAGGAATCACTTGCCTGTGCATGTGTTGTTGAGTTGTTGACAATGGAGGAGTGAAGCTTACAGCCTGCATGCAATTCTACAACACAGCTTGTACACAGGTAAACACATGGGTAATCTTTCAATCTGTATTATACAAATACAATTCATGATTTTTGTTAATTTTACACAGATCGCATAATTAAAACAAATATTTTTAATGCATTTTATGTGATGGTACAAGTGTCAAACAGCAGGAGAAGAGACATTCTTCATCGCATATGATCCCGCCACGCAGGCAATGAAATGGTCATATGCAACAGTACTGATGGATATCTGTAGTTTTAACAACTTTTAAATGAGTTTGTTTGCCAGGCTGTGGCAAATTAACATGGTAGCCACTATTTCACAGTCAAAAAAAGAAAGAAAGAAAAGAAAAACAGCACAGAAATATACAGCCAAAAGTTTGTTTTATCTCTTATGTGTGTATTTAGTTTACTATAAACCAGCCAGCTCAAATCCTTCATACATTCCTGTCTGGCCAGAAGGCCTCATTCACATCACATTGTGTGGAGTGTTAGAACAGCAAGGTGTGTTGTAGTGTGTTGTAAATTAACTGTAGGGGCTTCTGTCCAGATATAAGAATCAGTGAGGATGGGTGTGACATGCTTGTATTTGCACACTATCTATTAGGATAACTAACATATCTATAGCTTTCTTTTTAGTTTTTCTAATCATCAACATTGCCCTTCATCTTCAGTTTACAGTATATGGTGGAATCTGTATCTGTAATCTGATCCACAGGGATATGTCATATTGTATACTAGGTTTATATTGCATATTGCAAACTAGGTTTGGCTCCCAGATAGACTTTATTACTAGCAATTCTTTCAGGTCAGGAACATTCTGTTGATGTTTAATCTTCTTTTACTACAAATGACACTTGACCTGCTGGACACTGAATCCTGTTTTATGAGCCGAATATACAGCACATCATAAACCACCACCAGGGTCTGTTCTAGACTGGTTTTGATTGTGTGGACAATAAGAAGTGTCAAAAACTGTAGTCCAACTTTGGATTCATTGCTCCAGGAATAAGGTGAATATTTATACTCGTTGTTAGTGCTTTTGTTTTCAAGCTGTTCCAATATTTCCCCCCTCAGTTTACTTATCATATGATTGATGATGATGATGATGATGATGATGATGATGATGATGATGATGATGATGATGATGATGATGATGATGATGACAACCACTCTTACTTCTTGTCACATCCTTGAAATATGTATTATTGTTATACTTCTGAATGCAGAAGTATTTTTAAAACAAGCAGCCTACTCAGGTACTTTACCTCCCAATACAAATGTGACCAGGTCGGCTATTTATAATTTGTGCAACTACTGGAGTCAAATGTGTGATATAACAGTAATGACAACAAAAAGATAATGGGTGCAATCGCTGTGGTGTAGCCAGGTATGGTGTAAGTGGCAGCAAATCAGGTCTGGGGCTGTGCTCATTGGCTGCATGGCAGCCAATCAGGTCTGGGGCCTTGAGGTAGGCCCGAAAGCCTATACCACCAGGCCTGGGCCTGGGCCTACCAAATAATTATCCATAATAATTAAAACCAGTCATCAAGAGCTTCAACTCATGATGGACAAAGCAGGGGAGTACAGTAACATTTTTAATTGGGGGGAGTCAGGTGATTTCTGGACCTTTTGACTTGCAGGTTTTAATTATTCTGGGTAATTATTTGGTAAGCTCAGGCCCAGGGCTGGTGGTATAGGCTTTCGGCCTACCCCAAGGCCCCAGACCTGATTTGCTGCCATGCAGCCAATGAGAAGACTTACACCATACCTGCTACACCACAGCGATTGAGAATTGCACCCACTATCCACTGAGCATTGTGACTGTATGTTACTGTTTGTTTTACAGTTCAAACCAAAGCTGCAGAGATGATGCCTAGTGGAAACTCAGCTTCCATTAAAGGTGGGTTTTATTATAACACATGAAACCAACAAAATGATACTGGTTTAGTCACATCTGTGATCTTCATGAGCATTATGTTTTTTCTTACAACCAGGGAAGAACAACCACCTGCCAGAATTGAGAATTGTTCTGATCGGGGGGAGACATGGAGGACGAAGTGGAAAGAGTTCAGTAGGAAACATCCTCCTGGGAAGAGATGCTTTTGACACAATCAGAATAACAACTAAGAGTCTTATGAGACAAGAGTTAGTGTCAGGGAGACAGGTCACTGTAGTTGACACTCCAGGATGGAGTTCTTTTGAACCCATAGATCTGACGCCCAAACTGATCCAGTTAGAAATCCAAAAGAGTGTGAATCTGTGTCCTCCAGGACCCCATGTCTTTGCCCTGGTGGTGAGCCTGGACCTCCCATATGTAGGAACAGGGATGTCAGCAGAGGAGCATGTGAGGTTTCTCCTCAGTGACAAAGTGTGGGAACGCACTATTGTAGTGTTCACTGTAGCTGATAAAAACAACATGAGACCAGATCTCATTAGATCTAACCCTGAGTTAAGATATCTTACTGAGAAATGTGAAGGCCGCTACCATGTTCTTAACATTAGTGACAGAGGAGATGGTAGTCAGGTCACTGAGCTGTTGGAGAAGGTAGATCAGATGGTGAAAAGTAATGGTGGTCACTATGAGACAGAAGATTCAGAAGAACTGAAGGAGAAGGAGAGAACTATCAGAAAAAGAGCAGAACAAAGGAGGACAGATACCCAGAGACAAACTGGACGTCCAAAAGACGTTGGTGTGTTTTTGTTTCATTTCAAGAACAAATATTTCTTCCACTTCCACCTTCAGGAGTGTCTGTCTGTCTGTCTGTCTGTCTGTCTGTCTGTCTGTCTGTCTGTCGAGGAATAGAAAAAATCAGGTGGCTAAATGTCTGGTTTACAACTTTTATAATACTTAACCAACCAATTAAGATGTTAGATGTATAATAACAATATAATGCACAAATCTTTTGGATCTGTATTGACAATAATAGATTATATTAATGGCGATTGTATGAATAGCAATACATAGAGGATTCTATTCAATTCAAGCCAACGTACAGTCTCTGCCTCTCCATATATGCGTTGGTGTAGCCAGAGCATTTCACGCACATTATTTTTGCACACAGGCATGCCAGTCAAACACATTCATCCTCAGTGTGGCTCGGGTGCGAACAGAATCGTATATCTTAATAAATGTTATAAGTATGAAAACATATCAAAGTTAAAGTAATCAATGTTCTCTCTGACAGGACTGACTGACGTCAGGATTGTGTTGTTGGGAAGTCAGTGCTCTGGGAAGAGTTCATCAGGAAACACCATTCTAACAGGAAGTGGTTTTAAAGTTAGACAGACAGGTCAGGGGTCAGTGCAGTGTAAGGTGAGGCAAGGTGAAGCAGCAGGGAGACGTGTGACAGTGGTGGACTCACCAGGCTGGTACTACAACCGTCCACTACAGAACACCTCACAGATGGACAAACTGGAGATCCAGAACAGTGTGTCTCTCTGTCCTCCTGGACCACATGCTGTTCTTCTGGTGGTTCCTTATACGTCATTCACCAGAGCACAGAGAGTAGCTGTCGAGGAACACATGACACTTCTGTCACAGAGAGTGTGGAGTCACGTTATACTCCTGTTCACCGGTGGAGACTTTTTGGGAGACAGAAGCATTGAGCAGCACATTGAGGCTGAAGGGGAAGACCTCCGCTGGCTTGTTGACAAATGTGGGAACAGGTACCATGTCTTCAACAATGAGAAGAGAGATGACACTCAGGTCACACAGCTGCTGGAGAAGGTAGAGGACGTGGTGTCAGCAAACACGGGTGGACACTATGAAGATGATGGAGACGAGACGATGTCAGAGAGGAAGAGGAACATAGAGGAAGATGTCATCACATTCACGATCAAGACACACAGACGAAGAGCTGCCCTGAAAGCTCTGTTTGAAGGTGATGATATTATTATTATTACCCTTACTATTATATCGGTCTCTTAGTAGATCTGCAGCTCACAATGTGTCACAAATTTGTACTGTGAGCTTGTTGATCTGCTCTGTTTATTTCTCTCCAGAGTATAGGGATGTTAAAGGTTTCATTTGGTGTGTGTGTGTGTGTGTGTGTGTGTGTGTGTGTGTGTGTGTGTGTGTGGTGTGTGTGTGTGTGTGTGTGTGTGTGTGTGTGTGTGTGTGTGTGTGTGTGTTAGGAGAACATATGAGTCTAGCAGATGTTAGGCTGATGCTGATTGGTGGGAAGGAGCTTGCAAGGAACAGAGCTGGAATTCGCATTCTGCAACAGGATGTGTTTACAGAAACTCTATTCAAGGTGAGTAATATGATATGATGTTAAAATGAATGAGCTCAAAGTAAAAGGTAAAGAGGTCAAATGTTATTTTATGATAATATGAACGTCATTGTCAGAGAACTAATCATACACTCAACAAAAATATAAACGCAACACTTTTGTTTTTGCTCCCATTTTTCAGGGGATGGACTTAAAGCCCTAAAATTCATTCCAGACATACAATATAACCATTTCTCTCAAACACTGTTCACAAATCTGCCTAAATGTGTGATATTGAGCACTTCTGCTTTGTTAAGATAATCCATCCCACCTCACAGGTGTGCCACATTAAGATGCAGATGTGACATCATGATTAGTGCACAGGTGTACCTTAGACTGTCCACAATAAAAAAGACACCCTGAAATGTGCAATTTTCTTTTGCCTTATTGGGTGTATGGGCCTCCGAACCAGTCAGTATCTGGTGTGACCACCATTTGCCTCATGCAGTGCAATACATCTTCTTCGCATAGAGTTTATCAGATTGTCAATTGTGGCCTGTGGAATGTTGGTCCACTCCTCTTCAATGGCTATGTGAAGTTGCCGGATATTAGTTGAACTGGTATGCGCTGTCGAAATGGTAATAATGTGGTAATATTGTGTTATTACCATTTTTACAGTGTGTACCAGTTCCCACTAATATCCAGCAACTTCACATAGCCATTGAAGCCATTAATGTTTGAGACGTTGTGTGATCAGTGAACTGTCAGTGATCAATACAAATAGATTATCATCACATACTGTATGTAATATGCCATGCATACTGTGTGGTTTGCTCTTTACATATCAGTGAGTCTAATGTCAGAGAGAGAGAGAGAGAAAGAAAGAGAGAGAGAGAGAGAGAGAGAGAGAGAGAGAGAAGAGAGAGAGAGAGAGAGAGAGAGAGAAGAGAGAGAGAAAGAGACGGTAGCAGATCTACAAGTTCACTCTGTGGCCTGCAAGAGAGACATTCTGTATACTAAAGGCCTAGACATACCTATATGATAGAACATGATAGCATATGATATGAAATCCGTGGCATATAGGAATAGGAAAACAAAACTCTCAATGATTTGGATATATGACTAACGCACAGAAAACCTCTTTTTCCAGGAGTTTAAAACCTTGACTAAACTGACAGAATGTGTCAGACAACAGAGACAAGTTGCTGGCAGAAAAGTGAGTGTGGTGAACTGTCCAGGCTGGTCCACTACTACACCTCCATCACAGAAGACCAAAGATGCCCTTCTACACGGTGTGACTCTGTGTTCTCCTGGACCCCATGCTGTCCTGGTGACTGTTGATGTCGAATCCAGTTTCTCTGAAGCTGACAGGAGATCAGTGGAGGAACACATGAAGCTGCTGGGGGACAGAGTCTGGAGACACGCTCTTGTTCTGTTCATGTGGGGATACTGGCTGGGAGAGAGTCGTGTTGAGGCGTACATCGCGTCTGAAGGAGAACCTCTGAGGTGGATCCTGGAGAAATGTGGCTACAGGTACCATGTTCTACATGGTCTCAAGTGGGACATTTCAGAAGTCACAGAACTGATGGAGAAAACAGAAGAGATTGTGACGATGAACAGAGGACACTTTTCATTAACAGAAGAAGAATGGAAGAAGAGAGAGCAAGAGCTGATAGAGAGGATGTTGACGTTTGCAGAGAAAGATCAAGAGAAAACAACCCTGCCAGCTCTCAGGAAAAGAGACAGCATTGAGGGACTTCCTCCTAGTAGTGAGTATGGGAATGACTATATAGTAGCCAGTAAAAATGACATTATGGTTCAAATATGAGGAAGCGAGATGTGAAATTATGAATCCAGCGTTCTTAGTTAGACCAACCTTACCATGTTTCTGATTGGCTCCCGGGCAAGCATAGTTTTACTGAGGGGCTCTAGTTGAATGTTTGGTCAAATACATAATAACGCAACAGAGTCATGTAGAGAGAGATCAGCAGGGGTGCACGGAGTTCACATCCAGTGTTTTTAAATGTCTTGCTGTCTGTTGTCTTATCTGTTGCAGTGAGTGGTGGAACACCATCTGAAGCAGGAAGTTCATACTACCAATCACCTGACAGGAAGGTCTCTGATTGGCTGCTGAAGCGACATGGTGGAACGACAGCGCCCTCTTCAGGAGTTGACACTATGAGTGAAGCTGACTCTATGACAGGTGCTGATGAGATGAGTGGGATTGATGAAGTTGGGGACTCACATCTTCAAGAAAAGGTACTGGTGCTGGCAGAGAGCCAGGCAGGCAGGGGGAGCCGGGCCGACAGCAAGAGGAGGCGGTGGCGTTCTTTTTGACACACCTTCAGGGGGAGAAAATGAGTTTGGAGAAGATGTTGAGTACGACATGACAGTAACTGTGGAGACGAGGAGGAAAAAAAAGCTGACAGCATTGTTCATAGAGAAATGGCTACTGGAAGCTTAAAATAAGCACCTTGAGATTCATCATGATTTTTGGTATGGTATTAGGTATGGGCATGGGGTATTCAAAAAACACTGCACACGAATTGGGCACGCCCCCTAGTGGTCTGTTTGCACTGAAAACAATGCTCCCAAAATAAACCCAAAATAAGTGATGGAAGAGATTTTTTTCAATGGTTTCTATTTTTAATTTAAACTAATTCTTTTCAAAGAAATTCCTTCGGGAAAGGTGGCATTTTTAAGATGGCGTCCACGATAGCTGCCAGGAGCTTGAAACTGGCACTTAATATGTAACTACAACACTATAATAGCAATGTATTTCTATAAAAAAGAAAAGATAATTTTGTAATTTCTACTTTCAAATACCAGAGTATTTTTTGAGTTCTGTGTATGCCTGGCTGGTTGCCTGTGTCCCTGTGTCCGAGCACGGCAATAGCTCTTGGTTGGTTTCCATCACTTGGAAGTGTCATTGTTGTGCAGCCTAATACACACAACACATACTGACTATACATACTGTATGATCAATCAATGTAGCAAGAGGTCATGTGAAATGCGCAGTAATAATCCCCTCAGGACTGGTTTATCTTTCTAGAGGGTATGGTGACCCCAGAATGAAGGAGACTCTTTGCTCTCTGACTCCAGGGATCCATTCTAATAAGCAGCCTTCATGACTAGGGAACGCTGCTTGTAAACAAAAACCTTTAGTGTTCAGACATCAGGCTAATTAATCTCTTTTTCAAGTTCCGCTCAATTAAAAAGATGAAGGTTATTATTTATTATATTATTTACAATATAGTAAATTACACTATTTAAGTATTGCAACTAATGGAATGCAGAGCAAATGTCTCAACTGCAATTGTCTCACTACATTACTTTAGTGTGGCTGTGCCACACAAACAATGGACAAAACCATCAATAATAGTGAGGTCACGGTGTATCTGTCTCTGAATCCTGTGTTTGTGTCCCTGAATCCTGTGTGTTTGTGTGCAATGCTCAGGCCAAAAATCACCCATAGCACTGCTCAATAGACCTTTAGGTAAGCCCCTCCCCAAACTGCTATGGTCCAATAACATGTGCTAGATGACAAACCTTTCCACAAATAGCCTTCCTATATGATAAAACATTGTTTTAAAAAATAAATGTCACACATTTTCCACTGATTGATTTGGAAGAGATTTTGAAGGTCTGGTTCCAAAAATGAACCAGTATTTATTGTGTTAAGTCCATGATATTTACATTGCCATGGAATGAATTTGCCAGGCTGGACAAGAGGGCGGGTCTTAACTAAAGGTCTATTCTATTAAGTCAAGCCTAGGTTCAAGCCTAGGTTAAACCTAAGCTTTGAAACCTAGGTTTAGACTTCAGAAAGCCTCAGAAGGTTCAGAAGGTTTCTGAAGTTTTTGATGATGAGCTCAAACGTGGTGAGCTCATCATCGATTTTCCGGGACCAGTTTTGGTATAGTGGGGAAAAGGAGCAGACCTTGTAGAGAGCCCTGAGGAATGCCATCAAAAGGCAAAGGCTGGACCTGGAAAAAAGTATAAACTAAAAGGTTTAAGATGCAATAGGGACTAATTAGTCTTGAGTCACTAAAAGCTTTGTTTGTTTATTTAAATGTGAAGTCATTATGCGGCAATCTCTAGTGATTACATTACAAACAACGCTCATTAGGAAAGCGCCCAGGAGTTTGTCACACAAGGGGAATTCTCTCTGGAGTCCATAACCTTTTTGATGATGGATGATACACCCTCAGACATATGCATTACTATGCATGTATTGACATTTTTGTTGCAATAATAACTACAGCAACCCACTTTATTAACCTGCTGTACAGTATACATGGTTATACTGTATACCTTTCAAGACGGGAACACCTCATTTTAGTTGTAGCCTACAAATGAAAATGGTGCTGTATTATTTAATATTTATATATAAACAGACCATTAAAGTTATTCAGAAAATGGAGATCAAAGCCAAGGTTCATTCATGATGCGGCCATACAAATTGATATTTTTGTCTTGCACTGTTAGAGTTACTCGTGGACAAATGAACCATGACACTTTTACTGTAGCACAGTGTAGTCTATAGTCATCTTCATTCTTGTAGGGTTTTAGGTTTTCATGAGGGTGGACTACCCACTGAGCAGTGAGCACAGACCTAAAACATGTCTTAAAAAGGTCTAAAAGTGAAAGTATTTTAGTTGATTAGATGTCGTTGATTAGATGTCTAATAAACATCAGATTAGACGTTGATTAGCCGTCTAATCAATAACATTAGACCCCTAAAAACTTTCACTTTTAGACCTTCTATAGACACTTGTGGTCAGTGGGTATAGATACTGTATGTCCAAGGATGTATGTTTGAAGGAAAGATCTATAACTACCAGCTACTATAGATCTACTATAGATCTTTCCTTCAAACATATTCCAAATGCTGAGGTCCAATGACTCACAACCTCAGGGAGGTCTCGAAAGTGACACAAAATATCTAGAGAGTCGTACAGAAGGACAATGGGGGGAAAGGACTTAGTAATATTGGTTCAGACCACAGTTACAGTAACTCCCTGCCTGTGCAGTTTGTATTATAGTGAAATGCCCACTTGAGTGCAGTGTTCAGTAACACATACAGCTTCTTACTGTATGAGCAGCCTAGTTTGCGCCAGCTAAAAATATGTTTTGTAATTGGTGTGTGCATCTGAATGAAGATTATTACAAAAAATCACTTTGAGTGCATTAGCAGGCAATCAGAAAATCGATAGCCATTCGATAATTAGCCATGCCGTCTTCAAAGCATATACAACCGGACCTACAACTAAACAGCTGTTTAGTTAATCCCCACAATAACAATTTGGCTGCTGCGTTAAGTGCCAGATGCAATTTCACAAAGTGAAGTTTGTTTCAACTTGGATCAATGGAACTAACATTTGTTTTTGTTTTTTTGGTTGTTCACTATTGGTATATCAAAATACCAATGAAGAAATATCATGACATAATTTTGTGCAAAAATAAAAAATATATTATTTTAAGCTTAGAATCATACCATCCAGGATACTGGTGAACCATGATCATGGCTTGATTCTAGGCTTAAAATAATTTGTGGGGAAATGAATTTTTGATTTTTCAGTGGTGCCAGAAAATCATGTCCACATAGACCTACTGCAGAGGAGCAGTTCTTTCTCAGAATGAAGGTCCTCTTGGAACAGCCAAAGAGATAATAGATGGGATGCCTGTGAGGTAAACAGAGCGACAGCGTGACGACTTGTCAGAGGATCGCTCCCCACCTCAAGGACAGCATGAAATATTCAAAAAGCTCAAACTGCATTTCTTAACGGCGTAAACTCTGTACTTTGTCGACTGATATATGGGGGTCACTGGGGCTGTTCTAATCCCCCTCCTTTTAACCCTGCCACTTCAGATCTCTTCAGTGAAACCAGCTTATCTACAAGCTCACAACGTGTCATGTTGCACCATGTTGTGAGCTTGTAGATAGGCTGATTTCGCACCATGGCATGTCCAGAGTAGGGATGCCAACTCGCCAAGGTCCATGTGGTCAACAGTAATTTTACAGCTAATTCCATGTATGGTAATAATACTCTAGCACACTGTAATTGGCATTAGATTAGAATGAATGATGCTATAAGAATATTTGGCTCTGCACATATGCCTGCTCCAACCACCCAGGATTGGGTAGGATGGGATATTCAGGGACAGCGCTACACCAATGACATTTTTTCAGGGTAAATCTTTCAGAGTAAATCTTGCAATCTTGGGAATAATGCTGGTACAATGTTGGAAATGTAATGTAAATGTAATTATACAATATCCTTTGTGCTTGTTCTCCCTGACTCAATGTTCATTAGGTTTCAATTTCACACAAAGTAGGAGATGTAGTCTACCGTTTATGTATCCATTGTCAGAGTACGCACTACCGTTACCGTATAAAGTTGATGGCCGTACATGAGGATTAATTGGGAGACAGATATACAGTACATGCAGGCAGGACAGATACTGAGACATTTGCGCACTGTCACTGTTAAGGAACAGAGTTCTAATAGCACTCACTAGTACTGGTGCAGCAGCAAAGCTCAGTCAAACTGTGAAGCTGATAGGTTGGGTTAATTGGCCAATGAGGGAGTCTGGTTCGTACACACCCCCACACAGAGAGATTCATAACCATAGTCTGCTGCTGGGATGGATTGAATCCTTCATAGTTGCTCAAACTTTGCTGACGTTCACCTTACAGGGATTGGGTGCATTCGGTAGGCTCATGCGTTTGGCTGTCTGCATAACCCTATGCAATGCTTTAGAGTTTTGGTTGGATGTAGTTGCCATACCAAGCCATGAAGCAGCCATGAAGTGGTCAATCGCCAAATTATTTATGGGTAATGACTGCTTTCTCAAAGTCTAATCAAAGGCTCAGAGCACCTGGCTGCCCTGTCATTACCAATCATGTAATCTGTCATATAACTAAAACATTTAAAGTGAGAAATACAGTATTCAGGGTGATCATCCTGTCTGCATGTGATTTATCTTTGATAACCAACAATCACCAACCGGCCATACATTATCTCTTATAATATTCTTATAACTGTTAGTGCCTGAAGTCAAATTCTAAATTAGCAAAGCATATTTTTACTCTGATTTAAAGGAAGCGTAATTTTTTCATGCTCAACCAATCACTTCACTAAATTAGCAGTAGCACCCCATTAGAACATCTTTGAAATGAATAATTAGCCACTTGTCTTCCCCACATAGTGCAGCTTTTATGAACCCGATTACTAACCACATGTACTTGTCTTGAGCATAACGTGGCCCTCACTTCACACACGTGTGATTTTTCCATGTATTGTATGGAACTGTTGGCCAAGTAATGTTCCCACTTGTCGATGATATCACTGCAAATATACAGTTCTCCATTATAGGCAAAGGCTGAATGACCCCTGCGTATAGTTCTGGAAGCAGTTCGTCTATGTGTCAAACAGTCTGACGTTGTTGAAATGGCTCTCATCCTCATCTGCCCCTCTGCCCCCAAGTGCAAAAATCTTTACCCAGTGACAGTGGCAAGCAGGAGATTGTTCTTGTTCAGGACATTCTCCTGTTTAATTTGTCACTGGGAGCAACATCTTCCAAAGCAAAGATGAAGATGTGAAGACCAATCTCACCCTTGTTCTCTAAGCAGGTCTCCCTGGTATAGTAAAGTCAAAAACATTTCCCTTTTGTTTAATTCCCTCAAACAACAAGGAAGCAAATGCCTGTTCATGCCCCTTAAAGTTTAAGGCTGAGGTTTGTGTTGTGTGTAGCATTTATGTAAATCTAAATGTGACTAAAAATGTTGAATAGAAATTGTTGCTCCTCCTGAAAAGCATGCTCCTCATTGAGTTACTACTTAGTATTGTATGGTGAAACAGCATACAATGCAGCATATAGTTAGTTACTTTCTTACTTTATAAGTCCATAAGTGAACCTCACATAACCCTCTCAGAGGACACCCACTGAAACAGAAAGCTAGAACATATACTGCCCATATAGGCAACCCAACCTGTCTTCTCAGTTCTATTCTGGCTGGGGATACCTGCTCTCTCTCTCTCTCTCTCTCTCTCTCTCTCTCTCTCTCTCTCTCTCTCTCTCTCTCCTCTCTCTCTGCTCTCTCTCTCTCTCTCTCTCTCTCTCTCTCTCTCTCCCCGTTTCTCTCTCTATGCCCTCATTTTCCTGCCGCTATGGCCACCTGATTATCTAAAATAAAGCAAACAAGAGAGAGAAGGAAACTGCCTAAAAATATACACTTATACAATAGTACCATGCTGATGGATGGAGCATCTCAAAGGCTTTCATGTACGGCCCATCTGTGCCAAGGTGAGCCGTTTCCTGGACCTATCATAGTCACAGCCCAAAAGAGAGTACAAAAAAAATCAATGGTTGAGAGAATCTGTGAAAAGAGGTAGTTGGACTGTAGCTCAGCTATAGACACTGTAATGATGGCATAACAGACAGACAGACAGACAGACAGACAGACAGACAGACAGACAGACAGACAGACAGACAGACAGACAGACAGACAGACAGACAGACAGACAGACAGACAGACAGACAGACAGACAGACAGACAGACAGACAGACAGACAGACAGACACTTGTGGTTATGCACCTAAAGAAAAGAGACAATGACATAATATTGGGATCTTACATTCTGGTGAGTTGTGGATCTGTTTTTCTTCTGCTTCAGGACTGTGTCTATATAGCTATAAAGTATAAGCCGAGAGAAGGCGCTTTAGGGAAACCGCTTGATGTCTTTTCGCCCTTGGACTGGAAGGGCATTTGTGACGCTTGTGACTCCAGATTAACTAAGCCCAAATGAGCACCTGGACCCTTTCTACAGGGAACTTAATGGGAATTAACGCATGAAATCAGTGGAATTAATGTTTCAACCCATAGAGAATGGAAGGTCAGAGCTCTCTCTACAGTATATCCCTCACCCACTCAGTGTCTGTCCGTTTGTCCGTCTGTGTTTGTCCCTCTCGCACGTGAGTGTGCGTGTGAGACTCTCACTCTCTGTCTCTCTCATGCACACACAATGCACACGCACACACGCACACACGCACACACAGAGTGAAGACAGAGTCAAAGGCCTATCGACCACACAACTCTATTCGTCATCCACAATCTTGGATGAACCACAGCCCTGCATGGCCCTAAAGCTGTATTTATTTCCCTGACTGTCTTGGACCTGGAGTGGAAGGATGAAGGATCTCAGCTCTGTCTGGTTATAAATGGTTCTTCCATCTCTGTTGTTGTTTTGACTGCCACCTATTTTCATCGACTGTTCTCGCGCCTGTGCGGAACTTTTGATCCGTACTTTTAGGAGGGAGAACAACAGCCCTGCACACTCAGCAGCACCAAACTCATATTTTCACACCCCTGGCAGGCTGGTTGTGCCAATTCCTATAAACAAAAACTTCAAGAGCATCTCTGGTGGGAGCTCAGCAGTCTGTGGGGTGGGAGTACATTTTCCAAACAGGGTTTTGACTCACTGACTCAAATAGCAGACAAATATACTGTAGATTTCCCATTTAGGGATTGACAATCAGCAATGTTTTGGATTTCATCATGCAGACATTCAAGAAGAAAGTACACAGCGTCAGTGTGTAAACCTCAGCTCTATGTTCCCTCACTATCCCTGAACCTAACCCTATGAGGGAACATAGAGCTGAGGGAACATAGACATACAGTATGTTATCCAAACTGAGGGAAAATATAATAATGAATCTTTTAACGCCATCTTGCCTTTTTAAACGTGATCCCACAGAAAAACCATTCAACTGGATAAAGCAATTCGTGGGGGGGGGGGGGATGGGTGATGTATTGTAGAAACGCAGTTATGTAGTGTGTTATGTCTATTGGAGAAGGAAACGAAAATGTATGTGTGTAAAGAAGAAAAAAAATCAAAGTTGTTCTATTTTCATCCCTATGATGCTCCGTATTTATAGCAACCTTAGACACCAGTGTCAGTTGCAACACTGATACATACAGCTATAGCTTAAATGTCTTATGCATTGCATATGCATACAGTAATGCATAAGCCATTTAAGCTATAACTAGGCTACGTTTGAAGTTAATATGAGGTGCTGCAACTGGCTGCTGTTGATTCAGAGAAGAATGAATATATGAAGAACAAATAAGGAATAGAGATGAGGTTACAGCATATGTCCCATTCTGCCGAATGGATAAACATTATGCACATAGTCGCCACATCCTAATCCAATGAGCTATATGCATTAGAGTGTACAAATGAAAACAACCAGTCTGTTTGTACACTGTTTGTGCACTGCCAGAGACCTTGAAAATGAAAAACTTTGTGAACCTCTGCGCACTAAACAGAACAGAACCTTATATAGTATCACCGGTAGTATCATCAGTCAACACCTGAGAAGGAAGGACGTACAAACCAAGTAGGAAGAATTATTGTGCATATAGCCCAGTCAACTGAGAGGTGTAAATATGGTGCACAACATGTTAACAAAGCAGACAAATCCAAACGATACAATCCCAGAAAAACAAAAACCTAAAGTGACCTATGAGTAGGCCTACAGTACTGTGAGTAAAATGAGCAGCCAGTCTGTATAGTGCTGTGGAGGAGTGGTTCCAAATCATTTCACATGCATGCATGTGTGTAAGAGTTATCATAATGAAGCAATTACAACACATTAGGCCGCATGGATGTTGTCTCACTGAACATTTGACACAAGCCGTACATATGACGCGACAGTCTTATTTCATCTGGCATAAGAACTGACACGGTAAAAAATTGCCACGTCATTGTTATGGAATGTTTCCTAAAGTGCTGATATCACTTTATGAAAAGAGTCACAGCACGGATAAATTACTCTGCTGCATTCCTCGGATAGGTTCAAGGTAAGTATTTTTGTGATTTTGTTCAATGAATCTTGTTAGACATTATATCACATTAATTGGCTAGGGCAGCTCATATGGCTTCAAATCTCCATTGTTCTATTCGTCTACGGCCTAGGCCAAAATCATCTCTTACACAAAGTGTCTCTTTTAAACTATTTTTTCCTCAAAACAAAACAATCTAAATAGCATTTACCAACATCTTTGCAGATGCCCTCCTTCTTACAATGTTCTTAGAATTTCGTATGAAGTTCTAAGTTCGTACTATAACTGTTGCACCAACAGTTATACAGTGGTTTTCTGTACAGGTGCTGTCCATGGTTCTGACCATATGGCTGTTTGCTGCTACCACCAGTTGTTCATGCTCTTGCTGTTGAGGCACTGTCCAATGTGCTGAATGTGGCTGTTTTGGGTTGCCTTATGCAGGCTTCATGCGGGAGGTTGTTCATGCATGCACAAGCTCTTCTTCCAGATACCCTTCAATTAAAATGGCATCCACACTGGGTCCTTCCTAATGGAAAAAGGCAACTGTTTCATAGGTTGGCGCCTGAACGTTCTTATAAATCATAGAGTCGATGAGATTAGTCTTCCGTGTCATTCTACCATAATCCGATCTGCAAGCAGCCACCTGCGACAGTGCACGAGCCGTTCTTATCTTCAGACTTTAGACCTCTGAGACAGCGCATCTGAAGGTGATGATACTGTGCATAAATCCCATTATTCAGAAACATCATTTGCACCTGTTTTTTTTTTAACATGGCCAGCCATGGCATGAAAGGCATGTTCAAAATTAAAAGTGTTACCAAATATACACTGTAGTGCCCAAATATACACTGCAGTGCACAAAAGGATAAGGACAATAACGGTCAACTCGTAATTCGTGTCTCTTGAGACCTTTATTGTGGTTTTCTTTCATTTTCTACATTATCTACAACAATGACATGCATGGTTAAACTGGGCCTATGCTCTTTTTGTCCATTTCTGATCTGCAGGGCTGATGCCAAATCCATCAGATTCAGAATGAATCAGTCCACTTTGTCATTCCATCTAGTCTTCACCACAGTTCACCTTCATAAGTGGCCAAGTGACAGTTGTGGCCAATTAAATACGATACGGTATGACGGTTTAATTCAGAACACCAGTCTCACCGACATGGCACTCATTTGTCAGCCAACCATCCTTGTTTGAACCCCCCCCCCCCCCCCTCTTTTCATGCACGCACGCATACTTACTCACAAACTCACTCAAGTACTTTGCTATAGGACAGCATAATAATAATAATATTAATAATTATCTTCCTTCCTGGAGGCATCATGTGTTACAGCTCTAACAGTGTCAGTTCTATATGTCATGTTCTTCGGCATGACTCAGGATGTTCATATACCTTGCAGGAGCAAATTGTTTCCCTCAGTCAAATGTTAACACTGATGACACTAATGTGTGAGCTATAAGGCATAGCAGTGTGGTTCCACCAATAGAATGTTTCCCAAGGAGATCAATTAGGTTAATCCTATTGCCATCCAGTTCCTTGTGTGGTTTTGTTGTTGTACTGTTTTGGTTTGTTTATTGTTTCTTGTTGTTTTCTTTTCTTGCTATATTGTTATGGATCTCAGGATCCCCTGAGGTACATCTGTGTGTGTGTGTGTGTGTGTGTGTGTGTGTGTGTGTGTGTGTGTGTGTGTGTGTGTGTGTGTGTGTGTGTGTGTGTGTGTGTGTGTGTGTGTGTGTGTGTGTGTGTGTGTACATGCCCTGTGTGCATGCATGTGTGCTAAAAATTCTGGATGGCTTAATAGTTCATAAAATATTTTTTGTAAATCCCTATGGGAAATATTTTGGCTTTGAATTGGTGAAACCACAAAATTCTATGTCATCTTATGTGTAGGCTATTTGTATGAACAGGATCTAATATACATGTACAGTTTAGCCTACTTTTAGATTTCTACCAGGCTAGCAGGCGGTGCATAATGTACTACTGGTCATCTCACATGTGGAATTGTATTGGCTTCAGGCAACATCCTGACAAGAGTTACCAGTTAACTTCAGTGGTGGAAGTACAATTTTGAGTTTTCTTTTTTTTACTTGATTATTTCCAAAGTCCAAGATGTAGCCTACGTGACAAATTGTGAGCTATTTTGAAAATATTGAGCACTATTGAGCACTTTTACTTTTGGTATAGTCCCACTTTAAGTAGCCTACATTTTAACAATATTTTGTGCTTTTTATACTCAAGTACATTTTAAAATCCAGATTACTTTTATATTGCATTTTTGATACTTTATTACTCTATTGGAGTAACTCTTCCACCACTGCTATTGATAAGCTGATCATTACTGTTCGGCCTTCTGATTTAAAACCATAAATTATATGATGATGACCGGCAGGCATAACATTCTGGACTTTCTGGCATGTGACCCAAACACACACGCCCGCCCACACAGTCACGCGCGCGCGCGCGCACACACACACACACACACACACACACACACACACACACACACACACACACACACACACACACACACACACACACACACACACACACACACACACACACACACACACACACACCGTCCATATCCACACTCATGTATTTACTTTCATTACTTGCATCCGTCCTTGCAATGGAGCTCTTTTGGAAGCTCTCCCCATGTCCCCCATGCATTTCTCCCCCGCTCACATGATGCCGCCGAGTTTTCGCAGTTCCTTTACTGTTATAAGCTGCGACTTTAAACAGCCACGTTAGCCAGTCTTGGATCCGAGTCCTGCTCGTAGCGGTAGTGATAAACCTCCATCTGGTCTCGGCACGCGTCCCTGATGTTGCACACCCAGGTTTTCATGCCTTCCCGGTTGAGGTACAGCACCATCAGGGACACCACCCCGATCAGAGCCAGCACCAGGCCGAGGAACACGTAGGAGACGGCCTCCAGGTTCTCCGCCATGCAGTCCACGTCCTCTCCTCGGAGCCTCTCCAGGGGGATTCCCCTCCTGGCCTCGGGCTCCGCGCACACGAGGCGCGCCGCGTCCGGGCACTGCGAGGAGTTCTTCAGCCAGTAGTAGAACGCCTCCAGCTCGCAGTTGCAACGGAACGGGTTCAGGGCCAAGTAGACGCGCAGCCGTCTCTGCCGGTACAGGCTGGAGACGTTCTCATTGCCGAGGCTCTCGATCGAGTTGTTCGTCAGCACCAGCGTGTGCAGGTTGTAGACGTCGAGCCTCGCCAGCGGCATGGCGGCGAGCCGGTTCCCCGCCAGCTCGAGTCTGTGGAGGTTGCGCAAAAAACTTCCCTCGGCGCCGCCGCCGCCGCCGAGCGCGTCTGAGAGCTGTCCCGCCGCGGCCGGAGACAGCAGCGAGCCGTTCAGGTAGAGCGACCGCAGCTCGCCCAGGGCGTGGAACGCCCTGGGCGAGATGGACACCAGTCGGTTGTGGCTCAGGTCCAGCAGGTGCAGGCGAGGGAGTCCCAGGAACGCGTACGGCTCGATCACCTGGATCCCGTTGTGCGACAGAGAGAGGGTCGCCAGCTCCCGCAGCGTGCCGTTATCCGACGAGACGAAGGCGCCCCGCGGCAGCGTGGAGATGTTGTTCCCCCGCAGGATCAGCGTGGAGGTCCACTCCGGGACGATTGGCATGACGGGCACATCGGCGATCATGTCGCCCCCAACCGCCCCGTCGCGGCAGGTCACGGTCCCCGAGTCCCTCGCGCACACGCACGACGGCGGGCAGTTCGCGTCGTCGGCGGCGGCGGCGTCGTCGCCGTCCGTTCTGACGGGATGGGAAAGCAGCACGCACGCGATCGTTAAGTAGAAACACCGCCGGTTCCAGATCCAGACAGAAGCGCACTTCGAAAAGACGCCGGCGCTGTCAAGTACGGGTGGCCATAGCCCCCCTCCTGCACCCATTTTAGTCTGGAAACAAGTCGAGTCTCGTTGTGTTCCCGAAGCTGGCCGGGCACACTCCTCTGCTGTCGGATCGGCGGGTCAGTTGGATGGAGCATTAGAATAAAAACACCTGTTTTAGTTTCCCCACATGCTGATGGTCTCCCTCTCTTCCTGTGTGTGTGTGTAACTCAGTCAGACTCTCGTGAATTCTAGCTCAATGTTCACATTGTTTCCGCGCGAGGAGTTCCGTGGAGGAGGAATATAGGCTATATAAAGCTCTGGAGTTGCAGAGGCTGCGGTTTGTTTGAGCTTCTCGGACATGCAGCTGCTGGTCATTGAATCCGCCCCCCTTGGCGTTATTTTGACGTGTGTCACAGCAGAGAGAGAAGGAGAGAGAGAGAACGGGAGAGAGAGAGAGAGAGAGAGAGAGAGAGAGAGAGAGAGAGAGAGAGAGAGAGAGAGAGAGAGAGAGAGAGAGAGAGAGAGAGAGAGAGAGAGAGAGAGAGAGAGATGGGTAAGAGGCGGGGAGATAGAGGAAAATGACCCGAGCAGTGTTGATAGACAGATAACGCGCACAGGAAAAGGCAGCAAGACTTCACTCCATGTGCTTGGAATAAATTAGCGCTTATTTAGTCGTTTTATCAAACGACTAAATAAGCGAACGACGTTCGAACCAAGTTGCCTTTGTTCTTCAGTCACTTTAATTCAGGGCCGAATCTAGGCATGGGCATAGATGGGCATAGGCCTAAATGCCCTGACTGTCCCACCAAACACCCCCCCCCCCCCAACCCCCCAGTTGGGCAATGTTAAATCCGGGGCTTCTTTAATTCAGTGCCTATAGTGCCTACTGCTTGTTGCATTATAAGCTTATAAGCTTTCTATTTCCGGGGAGGACATAAGCCCTTATTGAGGATAAAATCCCTTTAATTTTATTGTATTGTCATTTAGCCTATAATTTGTCAAGGAGCCAAAAATAATGTTTCCCGTCTGTCGTCTTATATAGGGCTACCTTATAGTTAAAACTGTTCAACGATCTGTGAAATGTGATTATTTAAAGCGAGACTCTGTCTCCGTGAGCAATGCTCGGGATTTTCACGGTAAAAGAGCGCCATTGATCACCGCGGAGGAAATTCACTCAGAATTTACTGGCCGTGGAGCCATTATTTCCGAGTTATTTCCATTCCAAAGCATGTTTCGATTTACAGTGTGGATTTACGGCGTCGCTGCTTGCCGCAAATCAGCGGGTGTAATTACATTGGCCTGCGGAGTAATGAACCTTGAGAGGGAAGTAGGCTAGTCATGCATCTCTGCTGCTATGAGCTCCAAAAACAAGAGTTCCCACCCATCCTAATTACCTTCACTCCTAGCTATACTGACTATAACGTGAATTTGGAATTCAAGTGGAAATAACAGGGGAGCTCCATAAAGGCAAGCAACCCAAAGTCAGAACTAACAAAGTCTGCCCCACCAAACATGATGGCATGCAAAACAGCCTAAGATATTAACTACAGCTGTGTCACCACTAAACCAACAGCATTTCATCATTGAAAACAGAAAACTCTCTGAGTCAGACCTTGGGTGCGACTTCATCGCAACCATACCATTTTCGATGCCGCACCCATACCATTTTGAGTGCCCCATCATCTCCTCAATCAAACACAACCGTTTGGTCCAACCACGTGACGTCGATTGGAAAAGCATTGAGACGGAAGACAGGATATCGTCTGAAATGTTTCTTGGCCTAGGAGCGGCCGAGGAGCCACGGTCAGTCGAAGTCGCTGTCCATAGTTCTGAAATTGAAGCAGACAGCAGCGGGGGCTGTTGCAAAAAAGTTTGACTGATGCTCTTATTATTGATCACATAGATTCGGACAAAAGTTATAGCCTGCCCTACAGTATGGAGTCTAGGTGTTGAGACAGGGTGGGGGAGCGCGCGCGCGCGCGCGCGCACGCACGCACGCACACACACACACACACACACACACACACACACACACACACACACACACACACACACACACACACACACACACACACACACACACACACACACACACACACACTCAATGCTTCCTTATGAATCTGCGTGCCACAATATAGCCTACCAATATCACCAATATTACTGAACCTAAGTGAGGTTGAGGCTGTGCTGTGCTGGATGTGTAGCAGGATGGACATAGGTTCCCACGCTCCTTCCTCCTATTAGTGAACTAGGCTATAGCCTTGACCTTGAACTTGACCGCTTGTTGTTTTCCACCTGTGGTGTGCTACTGTACATTTTATGATTTTTTGATACATTATATGATTCACTCCTTGCAGTCGGCTAGATATGTTTGGTTGGTGTCTTTTGATGCCATAAGAATGTGTGTGTGTGTGTGTGTGTGTGTGTGTGTGCGTGTGTGTGTGTGTGTGTGTGTGTGTGTGTGTGTGTGTGTGTTTGTTTATTTTATATTATATATTTCTTTATTATAATTGCATACATCTTGTTATTAACTTATTTCACATTTTGCTGTGGCAAAAGAAATGTGTTATGTGGTGTGAACAGCCAAATAATAGTTCTAAGATGAGAGAGACAGAACCACACAGTGAGGCAGATTCAAAGGCAAATTCATTGTTATTTTATCACAACAATAAAAGCAGGATGGTGGAATACCGGTATGTAGATTCGTCCTGAGTGAAAGGGACCACTTCATAAAAAAATAACTCCATCTGGTACATTGGAAAGTATCCACCCTCCCAAAAAATGACAGAGCAAATTGGAATGCTGTTTGGCCTTAAAAGGAGAATACTGGCAGAATGCCAGGACACTGTCTGTGACAGATCCAAAACGAAGGACATCTTCTTAACAATGCAGCCTCACTGAGCGTACAGTCTGGAAAAGGCCAACGCGGGCAGATTGCTGCCTCCCAGGAGAACACACACTTCTGAGATCAATCCTGAGGTGTCATATTTTCACTGCATTAAAAAAATAATACTAATTTAGTCATGAATTATTCAAGTTATACCAGCGTTTGTGAGATGTAATGGGAGTTTGTGAGATGTAATGGGAGAAGGCTCTCCAATAATCTATTTCGGGCATGCTGATCTCATCTCACCGTACACAGAACTATCATACCGTACATGCACTAAATACCTTAAAATGCTCTTGTTTAAACATGTTATAGGCCTACCACATAATCTTTACTTAAACGTATTAGCTTAGCTATTTCTTTTTACATATCTGATTGCAAAAACTGTTGGCACATGTATTTCACATTAGCTGGGGCAATGTACACATTTTAAATGTGTTACACAGTAGTGTGGACAATCAAATAAGCCAAAGGCTTTATAGGTGTGACCAAAATTAGGAGACACCACACAAAACCACAGGTGAGGTCCAAAGCCAATTTTATTACTACAATAAAAGCAAGGGAGTGGGCTGTGGGGGAAAGCCTAGGAGGGGAATGAATCAATTCAATGTCCAACAGGGGCTGGGGTCAGAGCCGTCCGGGAGTTAACTGACCACTTTACCAGTATTCAACTTCTTTTCAACATTGGTTCTCAATATTGTTATCTCAATATGATAGATTGGAACCAATATGACTGATTAGAACCAATATCTCAATATTGGTTCTAATCAGTCTATCCTATGGATGGCTGTGTGGATAATTCAGAAATCTGTCCACCAGTGACATCATTGTTAGGCATATTTTTTAAAAGAGTGCCTAACCCCTCCAATACATATAAATGTGTGTATGTACAGTATGTGTCTGTCTGTCCCAGTGTCTGTATGTCTGAGCACAAAAACCTGATCTCCCATATATGTCCATAGCTGGCAAACAGAACAGAATTAGAGGACACACACCCCTTGCCACACACACCCCTGCATCCACTCTTCCTGTGAGGGCATCATGCGTGTTTATAGCTGTGCAGGCGTGCATGTGTGTTTGTGTTCTTAGGTAGCTAACACTGGTAGTGAAAGATGGGCAATACATGATTTCCTGCCTCATATGCTTTTTGTTGGTTTCCCTACCCAGGCTGTGATACTTGGTGATGTCTACTTTATCCTCTTCTATACAGGGCCCATGGGCTCTAATTGTTTGTGCCGTTTGATTCTGGTCACTTATACTTGGCCTCTTATTAAGCAGCTCTCTGTGAATGCACTCTGTGATTTGATCTATCACTGATACTCACCATTTAACTGATTTATAGCCTGATTTGCAAGTCCAGATGCAGGTATACTGTTAGCGAACATGACCTGATGAAGATTCAATGACATTGAAGCGTTGTCCTTTTGCTTGGACACTGTAAATAAAAACAACCTATTTAGGCCCTCTAAATCTTCTAAATCCTGACCTAATTTTTGTGAAAAACATCAAATATTTATAAACCAGCATCAAAACATTTTAATTTTTGAATACTGTGCATACTGTACAGGAGCCCAAATTGGCTTCCAGTCCTGAAGGGGTAAAAATACCAATAAAAGGTTTCGCGCCCAAAATTGTCCAAAACTACTCTGGTGCCCTCCTACCAATCATGCTGTTGTGCTCATATTTGCACATGCACAGAGGTGTAACATCATGGTGATGGCCCCAGTGCAAATATTTTGTTCAGCACAAACATTGCACACAATGACATGCCTGCGAACGCACAAATAGCCTACATGTGTCACGGGACCGAGGAGCATGTGTTAGCAGATAGATTGGCCACTTTCTTTTTAATTTTATACTTTATGGCTACATAACACATAAAATCACTGCCATATCGGGGAGGGAAAGGGTCTGCTTTAGCTCTGCAGCAGATCCACATGGGTATGCATGCAACTCAAGGATGCATACAAGTTTTTGGCAAATGAAATTGGATTGACTTGGCTTTCCCTTTTTCATTCTTCCTTTCCATGGTGCCTGGGTATGCCGAGTGCAAGCAGACACCAACATCTTCATGTGTTTATTTCTTCCTTTGTGCCTTAACTTTGTAACAGTGTTTCATCACAGTGCAGGCTCTCACATGTGAGCTCCTCAGACAGAAACCTGCAAGTTGTTCCTCAGTGAAGGCTGAAGAAGACAGAGGATGATGATGGTGTCTATGCTGGCCGTGGAGCTTGATAAATCACTGTCTTAATAATAGACCTTAATTATAAAGATTTAAGAATAACGTATAACAATTCATCATTTTGACTTTTGGAATGTTATAGTTTCTATTCCTTTCATGTTTTTGTTAAAAGTTTCAGTGGCACTAGCCCCTTAAACTGCACAGCTTTCCGGGTTTGTGTAAATACAAACATTGGCTTGTGATTGGCTGATCACCCCATTGCAATGATTTGATTGGCTGAACGAAATACAGGGCAGAAAAGTGAAGATTGAAAAGTAATGGTACAAATTGTGAACAAAATGAATCAATGCGATCCCAGTCAATGAAGTCGATAGTTTTAGTAGTAGTTGTAGTTTTTTTTATACATTTTATAATCTGCTTAATGTGTCTTAACCAAATCTATGCCAGACCTGGGATTTCTCTGAATTTGTGCTTGCCCGCTCCTTTGCAAACATGATAAATCTTGGGTTTGTTTGTAATTATTAGAATATATTAGAATTTTGTTTACAGTATTACTACAATTTCATTTACTGTTGTTAGCATCCATCATTAGCCTCCTGTGGCTACAGTGGCTCCAATGGTGTACCAAAATGTCCTCATGCGGATTGAGAGAAAGGACCATGTTTAGATCTTAAAAAACATTATTTCAAGGTAACAGTATTTATAATAGTTTTAGCGGCACATCATGACCGTGGAAAATGGAGGGCAATCACTTATTGTTGAATGGACGAGGGCTTTTCTTCTTTGCTTTGCATTTCTCTGGCAATAGCCCCACATTAAGAATATATATGTATAACAATGGTATATACAATGACACTATGGCATATTACGAGTCCACAAGTAGAGTGCTTTACAATGGGACCAAATGCACATTTGTTCATACTCAGAGTTACAGAGCTGTTAGGACTATAGCTCTTAATGTATTTCTGACTGTCTTTATTATTGTCTACTCATTTGTGTATGCAATTCATTTTAGCAGAAATATCCACAACAAGTCAGCATGGAGCTTCCTACAATCTGGACTAGTCAGCTTGGCTCATGACTCCCCTGTAACTGTATTTGACTTTATTGACAAGGTATCAGTGCATGTGGCACTGCCCAATTATGTTACTATGATTTCCCACATGCAGTGTAACTACACAAATATTCAAAAGATTGTATATCCTTGAGATGTTCTGCTTGCGCGAATCTCTTGACACCTATACGTATATACTGTATACATGTTTGCCACTTGTGTGGGAACCAGGACAGAAGACAGAAGGGAAAAGGGGGGAAAGAGAGAGAGAAAGAGAGAGAGGGGAATGATGGAAAGAGTGGCCTTATTGACGCTGGTCCGCCTGATAAGCACAGAAGGCCAAATTAACGTCAGCTTGTTTTAGCCTGTTAAGTGGTGATGGACGCCGGCGCTCCCTGCAATCGCACAAGGACATCTGCTCAGTTCTGAGCCCCCCATACCCCCCACCCCCCACAGGGCCGCTGCTCCTGTTCTTCCAGGCAGTGGGATGCTCCCTATCTCTCTGTCCACAGGCTTTAATGTTTCACTGGGATGATATTATACATGGTGCCCTCTGTGGCTGATTTATTTACTTGTAGATCTGCTATTTCAGCCAGTGCCATGTAGTGTTGTGGTTCTCGAGACATGGTCTCGTCTCAAGTCCAGTCTCAAGATAATTTGTCGTTGTCTTGGTCTTGTTTTTGTCTTGTCTCAATTTGTCTTGGTCTTGTCTCGGTTGTGGTCTTGTCTTGGTCTCGTTGTCGTCTCGGAGCAAATGTCTCTTCCGCCATCAAGACCACTCGAAACGAGAGACAATGCAAGGGAAATGTTCCGTATCCATTATGAGAACAGAGGAGCTCATAATCTTGGTCTCGTCTTGATCTCTATTTAGGTGGTCTCGACTACAACACTAGTGCCATGTGCTGAAAGTAGCTGAACTCGCAACACCATTGAGGGCTTATATATAAGGCTCCTTGGTGCACACATTAGTACCAGTTTGTACCAGTATATAAATCAGGCTTTAGCTTGGCATTCAACATTGCAGTCATTGTTTCATCCAAGGCTGTGTTTATGCATGTGTGTGCACGTGCTTATGCACACGCATGTTTGTGTGCGTGCATGCGACTGAGTGAGTGAACGAGTGAGTGATCGATAACCTACTACAAATATTGGCAGTGAAGTTTGATTCCAGACTTTTCTGTGAGTTCACAGCTCACGTCTACACTGAACTCCAACAGAGTTTATGTACAGCAAGACCTTCAGAATAGTAATTAACTTCAGGTTCGCTATACACTACACCAAAGTAGTTCTGACATTGAAAAGAGCGTTTGTCACATTGCTGAATTCTCATGGGGGGGTGCAGCCCCGCAGTCACCACAGAGTTTACACCTCTGTATAGAGTTGTGTGTAACTGACATATATGATGCGTCCTGAATGTCCTCCCTCATATTCACACATGCACACACACACACACACACACACGCCTGAATGCACACAATGCAAAAGCACTCTGACACTTGAGGTTGTCACTATCAGTATGCATGAGAGATGCATACTGCAACAGACAGGACTTTTACGACTCCCAACATGACTCAACATGGCCGGCATGTCATGTCGGAGGCATTATACCAGCAGACAACTTTAGCCCAGTGAGCTAACCTTGTTTAGTTTGCATAAACCCTACAACAAAAACACAAACAGTAAATATGTACTGTATTGAAAGGACACAGAGCCCTGACTGTGATTTATTTGACTGGCTGGCTTCGATGGCAATTGAGGTGAACTGAACACCTGCACTTTCTGCATTGCCTGCCACTATTCTCCAGATTTAGAACAGGTAAGAAAATGTCATGAATACCACAACCCTGAACCACATACTGTACAATGCATGTAATTGTTATAGGGGCTTCAAATCCCTGCTGCTATATGTCATTATTATTATCATCATATATATGTTGTTTTGTAGGAATTGTGATGAAAGATTTTCGAGCTGCTACTCTTCCTCTCTTGTCTCTTCCTTTCCTGTGTCAGATAGAACAGATCTTTACCTACAAAGACCTGGATATACAGTATGTGCACTGATTTTAGATCCTCATAACTAGACAGTGGATTTGGTTGTGTGAAATTGGATTTTTACACCAAAATAGTGTGTGACAAACGTCAGCAAGCGACTCTTCTGTTTATGGAAGCAAACCAAATTTCACACCGACAAAATGTTCACAATTTTGTTCTGTAGGTTCTGCAATCCTTTGCTTTGGACAGAGAAATCCCCATAACAGGTTGTGAGGGAGGTGAGTGAGATTGCGGGGGCAAAATTCAGCTGTCTGAGTCATATATCCTACTTGTCTAATAGTGTCTACGACAAGCAGGTGC
>CM076975.1:18187637-18272637 GCA_039105355.1 Benthosema pterotum
GAGGGTGAAGTATAAGGCCCTATCAGTGACACCTTGGAAACAGAATCAACCGACTGAGCCGAGCCAAGCCACCGACCAGCGCAGGAGGAGCTGTGGCTGGCCAGCCGCCAACTCCTGTTAGAAGGGGCATTGATAAACGATCCCTATTTGTTGTTGTCCCTGCAAGGGAAAAAACACGAAAAAGTGTCTGTAGTACTTTAATTTCCACGGCAGCAACTACTGCGAAGCCGAATACTGCACAGTTCTGTCTCTTCGAGTTACAGAAGAAAGGAAAGTGTTGGTCATGCATCCTGATCGCAGCTCCCTATAGCTATAGGCCATCAGCAGCACTGCACTTCTCAACTTCTCAATAACCCATAATGCTGTCGCATCATGCAGTCCCGCTGGACCGGGATATGAGATACTATTGATGTTTGGACACAAATCTCACGGCAGTAGTCCTCATCCATCAGCCATCGCTGTGGACGGCATGTTCATCATACCTGCTGTACCAGAATTCACAATTTACTGCACAAGAGCGCTGCGTTGGCCTCCGTTGGCCTCAAAGTGTACTTAAAGTATAAAAGTAAAAAAGTAGTACACATCGTGCAGAATGTCCCGTCTCAAGTGCTCAAATGTATACACATCTTTTGAAAATAAGTCATGTACATGCTCACACTAGCTAAAATGTATATAGGGCTGAAGTGTTTAATGTATGTTTTGTAAGAATAACTAGTATAGTTTCAAATAATTGCATAGTGGAGTTTAAAGTGCAATGTCTGTCTTTGAAATTAGTGGAGTATACTCCAGACAATTTCTCAATACCTCAAATACCCCAAAATTGTACTTAAGACATTTACGTAGTCACTTTTCGACCAGTGGCCACCTCCTGGCCCTGGGTGAGTGTTTCTGGGCAGGTGAATGCTGTTCAGCACCCTGGCCAAGTGCACGACGGCATCGCGGAGATGGATTGTCGGCTGAGTCCTGTGCTCTCACCTCTCCGCCGATCAATAATTAATGTGCGTGTGTGGTTCACTGAGCGAACTGAGATCCAGCAGGGCCATGTGTGGTAAAAGGAGTTAGTAAAGTGTTAGCGTGCCCAAGATAAGGTTGCTGAGCAAGCTCATTTAAAGTAGGCTAGCTCTATGGCACTAATAGTTGCACCCTTGCTATTTTTGTAGATAGTCTGAATACAGTATGTACACCTGGTTTATGCTTAAGTTATTCTTTGTCATGGCCTTTCTATAAGCTCTCAATACGTCGTGAAACAAAGAATGTTTCATTGCGAATTTAACTTTTTTGACCTTTGACATTGTGCATTGGTCACTCGCCTTTGATGAAATCCGCATCAAAGGTTTGAAACCTGAATCTTCGCCCTTTCGTTAACAGATCATGGAAGTGAGCGGGACATACAGCATTCAATGTGTACATGTGACGTAACTTTCCTACCTCCGAGGAAAGCCTGGCCTGTGTTACACAATTGCCGTGTGATCGGGTTGGGAGAGGATATCATTTAACGAGGCACTGGATCAACTCAGACAGTTTATGCCTTTAATTTAGTACAGGGTGCATCTCTGTTGTGTGGGTAATATCGTTGAGCCCTACAGTGTGTGCGTCTGGTGGAGCCAGTGTGGGTTTAGGTCCACTGGAAATAATGGAGGAGGATGTTTTGACGCGTGGCGTACGCATCCGGTGTGTGTAGGGCTTCGGAGTGATTGTTTTGTAGTCATTAGTAGTCATCAATCTGGAACTTCCTTTCCCTCAAAGTGGAAGAATAACAATAAAAGTGTGCCTCGTTGTCTCGTAGCCTGAGGCTTTTGTTAGGAAAAATCGTGAAAGCGGGAAAGGAAAGTTCCGGATTGAGGGTTTCTGGCCTGTCTTCAAAACAATGACTACAAACACATCACGAACCCTGAGAAGGAATTCTGCCCAGGCTACATCGTGCGTAAAACTGGGTTAATCGGCAGCCCAACGCCGATCATCAGGACAGCACAGGTCTTAATCATCCGCACACATTTCAAGAGCGCGTCTGAAAATCAGGGCGGATGAAACATTTCCCAATTGGAGGGCAGGAGAAAATAGGCATGGGGGGCGGCTTCATCGCCTCTGTCGCTTTGCACCACGGGCGCACCATAACATTCTCGGTTACAGGACTTTTATTAGTCAAGTAAAGTATCAATAATAACACCAGTTGTTGTTGAAGTTGCAACAGACACGCAGCCTGCATAAAGCTAAAGGTCTGACTCAGAGAGTTTTCTGTCTTCAATGATGAAATGCCACAACTGTAGTTAGTTAGTATTAGTATCAGTAGTAGTGTTTCAAATCATTTTAAATATAAGGACTTTAATTTGAAATATCTTGGGTTGTTTTGCCTGCCATCATGTTTAGTGGGGCAGTCTGGGCGTTTAGGGGGGCATTGCCCCCCCATGCCCATGCCTAGATCCGCCCCTGCTGAAAATACTCCTCCGTTACAGCCGAGAGCCGAGTGGGAGGTCAGGGTGGGAGGAAAGCATGTGTGGATGAATGGACAGAGGAGGAGAGGAAGAGATTATCTCACATTTATTACAGCCGAGCAAATTAAACAACGGGAGGTCATTATTTTTTATCTGGAGTGAAGAGAGGAGAGGAAAGAGGAGAGGGAGGAGGAGACAGGAGAGAGAAAGGGCTCTATTCTTAGCTCTCGTCCTATGCCTGGTTGACATGATAGATCTATACTTTTTTGCAGTAATGCACTGTATCCAGAGTGTTACTCTACTCTGACTGTGTCATTTGTGTGCACACATGCATGCACGCACACACATACGCACGCGCAGACACACAGACACACACACAGACACAGACACACGCACGCACGCGCGCACACACACAGTCTCAAGGTCCCCCTTAATTGTTTCTGACAGTGTACAAATGGAACCAAGGGATGCATTTGGTTCCATTTGTATATGCTGTCAGTGTTACAGACTTGTAAAGGCCAATGTTGAACCACTGGTTTAAGGAGTAATTTGCAATTTATATACACTTTTAATATAAAAAAGTGTCCTTCACTGCTTCGCTGTCGCCTTATCTACTGTAATTAAGTGTCGTAAAATGCATATACATTATACACACGACAACACACACGCACACACTCGCCTCCATATTGTTGTTCTTTGTGATAACATGCTAATGGTCCTCAGGAAATTAAGCTGCATGCATAATTGTTCTTATACATATTTAATAACTCCCAAGGCTGCACATGAGTGCTGACTGTACAGAGTGTAGGCCTATAGTAAAGGCACTTTGATCTCTGGAGGCAGCTGGCTCTCACCGCAGCACCGCCTTATAGGAGCTATTGTCTGTTTTCACTTCCAGAACAGTCATGTGGGTTAATTGCTCGACGACCCGGTTCCTTCAATATTCCATATTCATTATCTCAAGCACCGTAACGGCATGATTGGACTCTAGGGGAGAGGATGAGAAAGCATACGTTGTACAGGTATAATGCACACAATAAACAATGCCTGTTTGATGGAAGGTATGGTTTGAATAAATAGTTGTAAATGGACATTTCACTAAATGGTTGGGCTCATTTTAATGTCTACATAACAAGTTGCTTGATTCAGTAATATAAAATGTACACACACAGCAGTACCCCTTCTTCAAATTCCACTTACAACAATGTCAGGTTAATTGAAAACATGCATAATGTCCTCGTTTCTGGTGACTGATATTGTCCTTCTAATATGTGATTTACGCTGCATGTATTCCCCGTCCTAAGCTTCCCCCATTGTCCCTAATTATGACAAAGACTGGGTTAAGGGTGCATAGTGTGCCAATGTGCCACTGCACTCTACAGAGGTGTTTGAGGAGAATGATTGCCGTTGGGCCTGTGTATGCGTGTGTGCACACACGCATACACACGCACACATGCCAAATTTAGTAACCCCCCTCCGCAACTGAAATTACACCAGCTCTTACAATAGAGTACTAGCCTATGCGATTCTCATTTCCTCCATAAGCCTTAATCAGTCTTTTTTTTGCCTTCAAAAACTCAAAGATTCAAAGGGGTTTATGTATTATGCATCCTGCGTCAGCATTAATCATTTCTGCTACGGGCATATCCTCGTGCTCCGGCACAAACATAAAAGAATGTAGGCTACCGTAAATGGGGCAGAAACTTAAGTGTTTCCCTTCCAGCAGAAAGTGAAGAAACCCTGAGTCATGCCAAAAGGCATTGCATATTATTTCCAACGTGTCGACCGTGTTAAACATGCAAACAACAACCAGGCTTGAGCGACCATGATTTACTGCCAAGCACCAGCTGTGAGAGACGGCCTAACCTTGCAGATGTGGGAGAGAGAGCGACTGGGACGTCGGGGGACTTTATTTTTACATGAGCACCTGAGGTGTTCCTATCATCTGCATCATGTATCGGATGTCCTTCTCAGTGAAGAGAGGGGATGAAAGACAGAGTGAAGGAGGCGACACACCAAGAAAACAAACCCCTTGAAGGCAGGTGTGCTGAGTGACGTTGAGGGTTGGAGGTGGTGGTGGTGGTGTTCAGGGGTATCTCTGGGGAGGTGATGCGCTGCAAAATGGATCAGTGTTAAAGGAGAATTCCACACCAAACACATTGGTCATCCATCTACCTTGATTCCTGTGACATGATACTATAATGCCCTTGATTTCTGTCATAGATGCCCCCTTTTCTTCTCCCTCCAATGCAGTTTTCATGGCCACAGGTCTTTATTCTAATGTGTGTATTTTAGTAACTCCAAACTTTTTTTTTTTTTTACACATCACATCAAACCACACACTACAAGATAATTGGGCCACTACACGATTAAAAAAAAACCTCAGGTGGCACCCGTGCAGCAGGAGTTTCAACCTGAGTGACTGGAGGAGAGTGGCAGAAGGGAGGGGAGGAGATGAGGAGGAATAGAATACCTCTGGGATTACAAGTAAAGTCTGCCCCAGAGTGACATGAAACTCATGAGTATCAGTGAGTATCAGTATACTGTTAAAATATGATGTGTGAAAAAAAAGTTTGCTACAAAGTTTGATACAAAAATACCTGCATTAGAATAAGGACAACCTGCACCAATGCAAACTGTTGGAAGGGATGGGGACCTCAAGGGTGAAATGTAGAACATCTATGGCATCTATGACAAATATCAAGTGCGATGTATATGATGTCACAGCGATCAAAGTAGATTCACGCCCAATGTGTTTTGGTGTGGAATTCTCCTTTAATGTTGCAATCCGTGACTTCCTATCGTCCTACTGTCTCCCACATCCAAACCACCAGTACTACCAGGAATCAAACTTGAGTCTATGCCACCGGGGAAAAAGCAGGCAGGGATTGCGTTTTGAAGCTTCATGCAATACTACCGTACTTGCCAACCATTTTTTCTTGAACTCACGACAGTCTTGTCAGTAGACCCAACTAAAATGTTATGGCCTGTAGCTTTAATTTAACTGTGAGTTTAATCAGGTAATTGTAAATGTTATATTTACTTTTTTTAAATTGTTGTGACACGGTCTGATGGGTCCCTTTAATTTAACACATTCTAAAATAAGTGGTAATTTGCATTAGAGCAATTTAATGTATTTAGGCACTGCATGTAGACTTAGTTTACAAGAAAGACTGTGGTCATTGTGATCAAAAAGTAATGGAACAGAAAAAAATAAACAACTTCAAACCTAGATTCTACCAAGACAAAACAATATATAGACACCGACTAGTCATTCAAATACAATCAAATCAACGACAACACAACAAATAAAGGAGTTTTCAGGGTTAACGTGTGAGGGCAAGCTCCTAATATGATTACAGAGGTGGGAGGAAAGAGTGTTTGTTTTCGGACCTCATAGGGCGAGAAGAAGGTTGATGGGTAAAGTGTTGAAAGGCTCCCCCTCCCTGGAGCCTTCACCCCCACCATTCTGCTACATTACAGTGACAGACAATAACCCCCGTGGAGTTCCTCCAACACAGCTTAGCGACCTCGCGGCGACAGCAGAGAAATGTCACACGCTGCTGCACCAACAACTCATCCCAAAAGAGGTAAGATAATCCCCCGTGTTTGGGGACACGCTTGGTGCTAAAACCTGTTCAAGCTGAGACATTGCTTCCTAATGATGGAGGAGACAAGCGCGGTAGCGGTCGCTTTGCCGTGGCCCTGACGTTTTAATAGTTACAACAAGGTCACCTATAGAGGTGTGCGTAGCAGCTGAGCCGTGATGCGTCTCCTCATCTCGTCATTTGGTGTGCGTGGTGGGGAGTGTCTTCCACAAAATGTATGTTTAGGCGTACACACACGCACACGCACAGGTGTCATTGCTCAAAGTTATCCATTCGAGGGCTGGCACATCACTGCTCGTGGTGGATAATGACAGCAGTGATAATGTTTATCACATCCCCAATCCCCATAGCTTTATTCATTCACCATATTGCTGATAAACGCTGCAACTTACTCTTGTACCGCTGTCCTGTACCACTGAGCTAGCCTGCCTCACACTAATGTCATGTCCGGGTGGTGAACTTGCACATCTCACTGCCTCACACTACAGAAACAGGAGATACCAGGTTCCTACTCTATATGCATGGGCCTCATGGCTTGGCAAGGCTCACTGAATAGAGCCTGCCTGCGTCCTTGCTTGCTCAGGGGATTAATTGAATCTTGACCTTCGGGTCAGAATTGTTGTCAGATCTTGTGTGAATCTTGACCTTTGGGTCAGAATTGGTGTCAGATCTCGTGTCTATAGGTGAGACATGACCTCACCTAGACAGACACACGTCTAGAGGCAAGGTCATTCAGCCCAGGGTAGTCTAGTAAGAGAGTGGTGACACTCCCGTACAGTGGAAATACAGTGGAACATGCACGTGCTTGATCTCAATTCTCAATGGGATGGTTCCAATCATGGTCCACATGTTTGGGACACGCTGACGCTGCCATAGGCACCTGCATTGTGGCGAGATCAAAGCATGTCACCTTCTATAGCATGCTAATTCAACCAGACCTATATACACTTCTAAATGTCTCAATAACAGGGCAGGGAGACAAAATACAGTAATCCCAATTGTAACCATAAAACCAAATTTTAGCTTTTCCTCATATTAGACCTAGGGAGTAGGGACCCAAATAATGTTTCTTAGAATATTTTTTTCAATGCAATTGTTTTCATCCAGTGTCCACTGTCTAATGTAATAATCAGTGCTACAATACCTCTGCTAAACTGGGGAGGTCAATGCACTGACCTCTTGAGGAGTTCAAGCAGCAGCTCCTTTGGGGGAAAATGATATAGCTTCAACTGCACAGCTGTAGGCTACCTGCATGCGATACTACATTACAGTGTGGTTACAATCCTCACAAACTTTCTTTAGCGTTTAGTCAGATAGATCAGAAAACTATTTCATAAAACACACGTTTTAAATCATACATATCATACATAATCATGTCTCAACATGCTGTGATCTTGTTGATTGCAAACTATTTTCAGCTAGCTGAAACTTTGGCCTGCGTTACTTCAACCTTAGCATGGTCCCTATTCTGGGGAAAACATTCTCACTCAGCAAAAACAGCTGATCCCTACAGTAGCTATTTTAGGGAAACATATTTGGCCTAGTGCAGTGGTTTTCAACCGGTGGTCCACCTGACCACCAGTAGTCCTTGATTGGATTCCAGGTGGTCCCCAGGAGAGTTGGTACCCAAATGGACCCTCATTAGATCTTTAACTGAACTGTTACGGTACCACCGCAGGAAGTTACTCAACATGTCTTAATGCTTCCAAGATAGATCTCCTATTGGTGAGGCCAGCCAATGGACTCCACACATGCACACCCACATGCACAGACAGATGGGGTATCTGGGTATGAGTAGCCTGGTCTAGCCCTCAATGATTTTGGCCTTGGGGGGGCGGGGTGTCGAGGGATCCACACGGCGGAAGTGCTGCGCTCTGATTTGATCTCACTAACGTGTCGTCATCTCCGGCCCCTCCCCCTCCCGTCCACTGCTGTTCTACGTCACATCATTTAGAGCGACGCCCACCCCGGAAGGTTCACGCCACTTTCCAACGTGCGTTAGTCCAGGCTTTCCGTTTTCGCGCAACGCAAATGAAAATGAAAGCCTGGGTGTCGAGGCTAGGGTATGAGTAATCAGCATAATGTGCTACAAGCAACTAAACAATAATGACCCAGACAAACAGAATCACACAGATGGATTGATAGATCTGATGTGCCCACATCAAAGTGCCTGCAGGCTGTTGCTGGCTAATGTTTTGTCCATATTCATCATTTGCACCACTGACGCAAGTTCATACTGAAAGTAAAAGTTATTTCTACAGGCGATTCCTTGTTACATAATAGCCTACCGGCACTTAGCTTAATTCTTTACAAAGACTGAGTGTCGTTTGAAAAAGTGTGAGACTCGAGGTCAAGGTTCATCGCCATAGCGACCACGCTGTATAATTCATGCAGTTATACGGCTGTCATGTCAATGTCGCGTGGCTGCCAGTAAAGAGTTTGTCGGGGCAAAGTGGCCAGCAGTAAGTGTACGTGTCTTTGTTACATATGGTGACGCACGTCTTGTCATAGAATAGGCTGCACGCGGGGCAGACTTTTCCATTTTAGTCAGACGATTTTAATCACTGGTGGAAAAAGCAGTCACATGTTTCAATTACAGTAAGTAAAAGTATCAATACTGAATAGGGGTGCATATAGTGCTGACGTAGCTTACTAATATTCCAGATGAAAAAGTAATAAAGTATTGCATTCAAATGAACAAAATCTAACCTTACTCTTCACCATCAATTTTAATTTCCATTATGGAAAGACATAAGATCTGATATCTATAAGATCACAGCCGCTAGAAATGGCTTCAAGTAGAGATACACAGTACCAGATGAATCTTCTGTGATCTGATATCTGAGGACCAGGCACGTGTGAACGGTAGACCCGTTATGCCGGCTCTCCATTACAGTCAATCCTTCCTGTCTCGTTTGCCCTTCCAGTTGCCTCTGGCGCTTCCTTTCACTGGCTTTCCTTCCACTAAAATATGGATTTCCTGTTG
Source organism: Benthosema pterotum (assembly GCA_039105355.1). Lineage (NCBI taxonomy): Eukaryota > Metazoa > Chordata > Actinopteri > Myctophiformes > Myctophidae > Benthosema > Benthosema pterotum. Next base: position 18,196,664 of record CM076975.1, read on the forward strand.
GCGTTCTAGAGAATGTTCCACACGGAAATAAAAAGGCCAGGTACGGCTTACGCATGGGAACTTCAATCTTTTGTACTCGAGATGCACACCCAGTGAGGCTCGCGCACACACACGCATGCGTGCGCACGCGATGACAGTCTTATCCAACGTGCAAAGTGTGAAAGATCATACTAAATGCCATGAACTATAATAGTCACATGACATTATCAAGTAAGTAGAGTGCAAAAAGGAAAAAAAGTAAAGAAAAATAACCTATAATCGGTTCATAACATCAAAGAAACATCCTCAAAAGTCTGTTCCGTATCATGGCCACAAACGGTCAAAAAAAGCACTTTGGCAAGTGTCATGGTCTATGACTTGGGCAAACAAACCACTCTTCTTAATTCACTCAAATAGAAGATGTGAGAGAGCAGCATAGACAATCAGGTTAAAGGTACTTGTTACCCTGGGAGGCTGAGTGTATATATTATATATGCCCATGTTAAAAGGGGTGGAACATGGAAGCTTTAGCCTGTGAATAGCTACATTATGTTATCTCTAGTTCTGTGATGCCCTTGGGGCGGCTTGATCTGCTTGAGAGAATGTCTGCAATAAATAAAATATCAGTTATCTGATATGCTACACACAAGGAATAAAGTGGATGACATGGAAAGCAATATATGTAAACACTATTTTTTTTTTCTCCTTTTTGTGAAGCCAAGGCCAAGTCTATTAAGAGATAAGATTAGATTAAATAGATGTACCGTATTTACTTAGAATACAATAAACACATTACTGTAGGTGGTTTGGTATTAGATGGTTTCTCAAACAATACATTTATGAATACATGAGTGAAATAAAATGCACTTCAACATATCAAAGACAAGTGTCCAGGAAAAAAAAAACTCCATCTTATTTGTTGGCAATTAAAAAAGTGGACTCACGCTACTGTACGTGTTAACTACTCTGAAAGCTTTTATATTGGTTTTGACGCTGAGCCATGCAGTGTCATTACCCTCCAGAGAAAACCCCTACAGTGTTTCCACATCCTTCCGACTTTTAGTTGACCTTAATTTCAGCACTAATAGCTTTACCACAGTAAAATCCTTGGGTGTTAATTTACCGCGAGTGTAAATAATGGACACATAAGCACCTCTTTTCTTACACTTTTAGTAGTCTGCATCGACACTCTGTCCATCCTGGCCGATGGCACACAACCATCAATAACGACCATGAAAACATGCCATAACTTTATGACATCGTCAATGTCACTCCTGCGGCTAGATTTCACTGCGGGTTACATAATGTACCGAGAGGTAGCCTCACACCGCCTGCCCTCTGCGGCAGCCCCCAGTTAACCTTTCCATTCACTTTCCATCTGTGACCTGACTGACCTCGAGGGACGCCTGACGGCGTGGCAGCCATCCAGGCTGACGCTAAAGGAAGTCCCTTCTGTGATTGGCAGTTTGTCTGCATTGCTCAGCAGCAACCCTTCCTGTTCTCCTTCCGACAGTGAGTGAATGTTCACCTCTCATTCTTTCGCACAGCGATATCTCGTGTCAAAAGTGCTCGTAGATTAGCAATTTTGTACTGGGTAACAGGGAGTTAATTTTGACAGCAAATTCCGATTTGGTCTTAGACGTTTGAAGAACACCTCATTTAATTTGAATTCCATCTTAGCCATCTGAAAACTTTTAGTCTTAGTCGACTAAATATCAACATCTCAGTCTTTCAGTCTCAGCGTAGCAAGTTAGGACAACAAAGACACAAGGACAACAGCAGGTTTGGCATATAGATTGATACATTGGGTGTTTTCAAACCAGAAACAGGCTGGGAGCTCAATGCGTGATTGAAGACTGATGAGTGATGAATGAGGAATGGAAAGACAGAGTTGAACTTAAGGATTAAAAAAAAAAACAACAGCTTAACATTTAAAGAAAACAAACAAAATGGGGGCCCTTTAAAGTAAAGTTTGGAAAGTACAGTTCAAGTTGGCCTGTGGTTCAAGACAACTTAAAGGTAGACAACTTAGCTCATCACTGTGTAGCAAGTGAACTGAGTAGAAGACACAGCAACACAGTGGCAGTTGAGCATGCTGCTACCAAAATAATCTGTCAGTGATGATCACATTAGAGACATTTTGGTAACTGGGTTACACTGTATGTAGTCAACATTTTGTGACTTGAATAATCTTTTACTGTTGAGTCATGTGCAGATTAAGCTGCACAGTATGGTGGACATGAACGAAAACGGGATGACAATTATAAAAACCTTGAACTCATTTTGTTGGTCAGTTCAAGAAGCCATACCATATTACAGAGTTGCCCCTTCTGTTCACACACGTTCCATCCAGATACCTTATTATTATCATCAGACATGAATTCATCAACGGATAATTGCTGCCACCTCGAGGCCAAGAGGTGGAGTTGCATCTATGTAATTTCTAGCTCTTTCTATGTATCAACTCTCCAGGCTTAGCAACTGGGTGCAAGACAATAAAGACACATAGAACATTGTGTCCATCTATACAAAAATATACCACCTGCATGTAACATGCCGTACACAGGTCTTCATCTGAGCCCCTCCCTAACAAAATAAACAAGTTGTATTTAACACCAGACTGCCCTTACATTAACACTACCCTCGCAGGCAGTCCTCCATGGCTTGGAGCTCTTGTAGTTCAGGGCAGTGAGGGCCACAGTGGAGGCGTAGGAGCCGTCTGGCTTTTGGGATGACAGAGAGGGCTGCTCCTACAGCACCACTGAGTGACAAACACAGAGACACAAGTGTTAAAGTCACCACTTCCCAAAACCTAGGACCCATATAAAAATCAGGGTTGCCTGATTGCCTTATAATCACAGTTGTCTTATATGCGAGATCATGCAGTATAAACAGGGAGGGTCCAGGGATCCTCAATGGTCCTTGGGAGGACTTCAGGGGCTCTCCAGAAAAAGGAGAAAAGTTTGAAATACAGAAAAAAGAAGAAAAAGAAGTGCTTTGTGGGTCCACTGTGCAAACTTTTAAAGAATGTCCAAGGCAGCTCTGTGCAGTAGATTTTTTTTTTTATTAAATCATTTCAGGGGTTGACACTAAGGTCTCTGAGGCACTTGCCCATCGGGCAAGGGCAAGTCAGGTTCTACTTGCCCTCAGGTCATGGTCACTTGCCCCCAAAATATATTGTAAATTTTGCATTTAAATTTACATTCTACTTGGGTGCTTTAAACATTTCCTTTCGCAGTCGAAGACTATGTATTATTTAAGTCACAATCAGCTACATAACGATATTCTAAATCAGTGGTTCCTAAATGTGGTCACGGAGTCAGGGTTGCTGTGATGCCAGCAAAGTCATAGTTTGAAACCAAATGGACCTGGGAGAGAGATAGGAGACAGCTAGAAAGCCGGGAAAGACACAGAGCGCAATGACCATCTTCAAGACATCTTCAAGATAAATCTCGTGTTGTGTTATAGTGCACTAAGTCGCACACTTGCCTGATCGGGCAACCAGGTAGCAGTCTTCACTTGCCCGACCATTTCTTTTACTTGCCCCGGGCAAGCGGGCAAGTGTTAGCGTCAAGCCCTGCATTTAGAGCAACAAGGATTAAAACGGCCATAATGGGCCTTTGTCAGGGTCAAGTCACTTATAGTGACATTTTTTAAAAGTTTACCACCGGATCACTGCCTTTCACATTGTTTTGTGACTTTTTAATAGGTATTATTGAACTTTTTTTTGATTTTTTGTGCTGCAAAGTTTGGAATACTACCAGCTTACACAGTATTGTGAGGTTATACCGCTATGGTTGCATTTCTTTTAAATCACTTTTTATGGGGCTCAATCTTTTCAAATCAGGGCCCTTGCCATGAACGGATTGAGAAGCTCTCTGAACTCACCCATTGAAGTGCAGCTGAGCCAGTTTGAAGAGCTGTCGACTCATTTCAACGCTGTCCTCTCCATACTGTGAGCGAATGGCCACAGTGCTGCGCTCCAGCTGGGACGCTGCACTGTTCCAGTCACCTACAGCCAGAGACAGGAGTGGAAAACAAGGACAATGAACGTGATAGGACTCTAAAATCCCCAATGTCCAGCAGCAGGGCACCACTCAACAACTATTCACCCCAGTCACACTACTACACTGTGGCGGGGAAGAGAGGTTTTCTTTAGCAACAAACTCGTATTAGTGTCTTGTGCCCAGGTAGCTCAGTCGGTAGAGACCTCTCCTTTTGCGGCAAGGTCATGGTTACCGCCGGTCCAGTGGATGAGGAGCACAGGCTGAAGTTGTACGCTACTCCAAGTATATATATATTTTTTTATATATGTATATATTGTGTTTCAATTATCTTGATTACTGTTATTTCCATTTTTTATTTTATTTGTTTTCTTTCATTGTTTCCTCCACTGTTAGTATCGAAGTTTTATATATTGCTTATTGATTGATTTATTAATCTACTGATCGGTAGCTTCGAATGCATCAGAATTAGCACATACCGTAGGTGTTGCGTTCCACCTAAGCAATCCATACTCCAGTGCCTGGATGATACCGACATTGACCCTGGGCTTATTGGTTCAGTATTAATAACATTTATTATTTCCATCAGACCAAATAAGGTGGAGCAGACACACCACACTATGACATATAGGGGTGTAACGATACAAACAGCGATATCATACATATCACAATACGAAATATGAACAATATTAGTTCATTATGGCGACATGATTCAATTATTTAAAATTGTCACAGTAACATTAACAGGAAAGACATTAACTCTGTGTGAAACACATGGACAGTGCAGGTCTTTCTAATGGAGGTACAAATGTGGATATATTCCAACATAACGTGATACTCATCTACAACCCAGGTTTTGATTACATACTGCAGACTGTATTCTCACCCATTGTTGCGTATGCTCTGGCCATGGCGTCTGCAACCTCCCCCTGCAACGGATGGCTCTCTGAGAGGTGCAGCGCCGACTGAGACGCTGTGGTCCTCTGCAGCAACTTCAGAGCCTCATCTGGGGTGAACGCAAATATGGTATCATAGGAGACACTTACAAAAAGGGACTCATATGCTGCGTTCACGTGGGCAGAAGCAACAACACATTTTGAGCAGCTACAATGCACTGAATTTTTGCAAACTCTTGTAACTAGATCCCGTTGGCAATGAATCTTTTACATCTTCTACATTATCCCATGTGAATGCACTAATAGGGTTCAGACTCCAGTGGTTATCAAAGTGGGATCCAGAGACAGAGAATATAAATTGAAGCATATGTGGACCATTCTGGTCTATGCATACTCTCAAAGTTAAAGGTAATAGAGGCAACCTTAGTGTGTGCAAACACTGTGCTTGTAAACAAATTTGTTTAAAAACAGAATCTAACTCCACCTCACCACCACTCTATTGGCTCATTATTATCAGTGCCTTCCCTGAGCCAGACAGATGTTTGGTTTTCATGATTTGTTGACAATAGCAAAGTTCTGGAACGTCTGCAGGACGGATCAAGTGTCTGTCAGCACTGCAGGGAAACAGCTGCAGCATCAAAGTAGAAGCAACGCAGAAGGGAAAAAACATCTATTTTGCTTTTTGGTTAAAAACTTGCCTCTATTACCTTTAAGGGGGGGTTGTTAAAGTGGAATCATTTGAGACATTAGACATAGAATGTCACAGTCCTGTGTGTAATTACAGAAGCTTTTGTCAGTGCCACACACCTGGCCTGTCTCTCTCCATGAGCTCCACTGCTTCCTCCAAGTGCTTTCTCACTTCCTTCATCCTGCAGCTCACCTCAGAGGAAGATGTATGCTGACCACAGGATGGCTCTGCACACACATATTTGACGCCTTCTTGCAGCTCACATTCCTGAAACGGCCAGATGGTTTTATGTAAGCTGGATGGCACTTTGAAATTTGAAACACAAACACAAATTAGTGCAAACTTGCGTTGCGCACAAGGTTTCTCACTTACATCACCATCACATCATCACCTAAACCGACCAATTGGAGTGCCCTGAGGGACCAACCGCCGACCCCTGAACAATGTGCACTGATCGCCGTACTTGTACCTGCTCCACTCACCCAAGTAAATACATCGATTGAACGCCCGGGTGATTATTAGTGGGGTTGCCTGAAGGACAACCACACCACAAGGAATGTGATGTCATGTCATGTATGATGATTTAAAACTTTCTTTAACTACGTTAGGACACTTGAACCAGACTATAAAACAAACTTTAGTCGACGTAACCATGCAATGGCATTGCAAGCTCTCTTTCATCCTAACAAGTTCTTCTGTAAGCTAGTTGCCAACACTCATTGACGCTGCTGTGTTAAATGTTTCACTGGACGACATATCTGGTAAGAGAAGACGTGCAGTACCAGGCTGCTGTAGCAGTCGGACACGAGATGTACTGCTTTGGAGGAGACAGTCGCCACAGGGAAACAGGTCCAACTGAAGTACACGTCTTCAGCACAGTGTCTTTGAGCTGGAGGAAGTTGAAAACAGTCACCACAGAAACTGGAGAACGTCACCTCAAGCCACCCCTCTGGCATGGCCACACAGCTGTGCTGATAGATGGTACCGTCTTCCTCTGGGGAGGTCGTTGTCTCCCAATTTACTACAATGTGCTTTATGCATTTGACGCAGACGCCAACACATGGTCCAAACCAAAGGTTTCTGGGACCATTCCGGAGGGGAGGTATGACCACTTGGCCTGTGTCCTGGGAAAGGTGATATTTATTCATGGAGGATACACCCCATACTCGATAACACAAGGGACACAAGGTCGATACACAAGGGACACCCATAAGTTAGACACTTCCACAATGTTCTGGACTTCAATTAACACCCGTGGAAGACAATCTCATGATGGGTGCTGTCACTTTGCCACCATCATCGGGAAAAAGATGTTTTTATGTGGAGACCAGTGGCGTGTGCTGGACACAGAGACCAACATCTGGATGAAAATACCTTCTACACAGGTTGTTTTAGGAGCACCCTCTGAACAACCACCCTTTACCTACAGAGGAGAGCTTTACATGTTTATCAAAAGTTTTAAGAGGGGTCACAGTGACTACAGAGGTTTTTGTAAATTCAACCCAGAGACCTCCTCCTGGAAGTATATTGAGCCCAAGGCTATATGGCCATGTTGGGTGGCTGATATGAAGTGTTGCGTGGTGGGTGACCGTGCTGTCATCTTTGGAGCTGGGAGACATACAGGTCACCTGTATGTCTTGGACCTCAGCCCGAGCTTGAAGACCTTATGTAAGCTGGCAGTTAATCGGTATGGTCTGGATCAGTCTGGACTCACTCACAACATCAGGTGGGAACTGGCAGGCATGACTCAACACAGAGTAAACAAGGTGGTTGATTGGAGTGATAACAACGCTCTTATTATTAACACAAAAAAGACAGAAGAGATTGTATTTGGTGAACCACCAGAAACACACAGATCCCCCCCCATTACTATTCATGGTGAAAATATTACCCAGGTATGTTCATATAAATACCTAGGAGTAGTAATAGATCATCTCCTGTCCTGGGAAGATCAGATTGAATCTGTGTTTACGAAAACAAAACAAAGAATCTATTTTCTTCGCCGCTTAAGATCCTTTGGTGCCAGTAGAAGGATTCTTCTTTTGTTCTTTACTTCTGTCATTATGAGTGTGCTTCAGTACTGTAGTACCACCTGATTTGGAAGTCTGTCTCTAGCCTTAAAATCACAATTGCTGCAACAACTTAACATCTGTTCAAAGATTGTCGGACAACCACTTCAGAGACTCTATACATCCACGTATGATAACAGCATCCTTCGGTTATCAAGGAATATCAATTCCAATCCTTGCCATGTTTTGTATGGAGAGTATAGGTTACTGCCTTCAGGAAGGAGATATGCTGTTCCAGCACACAATAAGGTCAGACTGAAGAGGTATTTTGTCCATCAGTCAACATTGAGGCTAAATCAGGATTTTGTCCAGGACTAAAGTGAGCTATGAACTCTGCTCTGTACCCTTATGTTTTCTATGTATGTAACTGTTTTTCTTTTCTGTTCCCATGTGTGTCTTGTCAAATGTGTTTATGTTGCATACAAGGCAGCTGTGTCGCAAGACAAATTTCAGCGCAAACTGACAATAAAGTAATATATCATATCATATATTGAACCTCTGATGTGTCAACTCATTTTGTGTGTCCCTTTCTTTTGAGTACTCCGACAATTATACAGTAATTATACAGTAATATAACAACAGGTGGTGATGGTACAATTTGGAGGTTTACTGGAGTTTGCTCGTAAGTTAAACAGAACTTTCCTTACAGCTGAATTCCAGTTTTTGCACAGTGATAATCTAAACAAAGACATAACTGAATGAACAAAAACTGTTGCTGCTTAATTCACAAAAATGCCCTGTCTGCTGATTATGCTTATTGCATCTTTGGGTCTGTTTTCATAAAATTGCAAACAGCAATAAAATTGCTTCTAAGTATTTGTCGTTGCGTTATCACTGCTTCTTCGACTTTTTCATAGCAGTAATAGCGGTTCTTTATTGTCATTGTGACAAGCACAACAAAAACTAATCAGAGTGAGTTAATACTCATGGCTTTAGCTATAATGGTCACTTATTTACGTCACCATTGCATCATCACCTAAACTGGCCAATAGACCTTGCAGCAAGCCCCGCCCTCTCCCTAGTGTCCACCCAAGGGTAGGACATTTTCCAGCCAGGCTCATTCATTCCATTGTAAATATAGTGGACATTACACATTAAATACTGGATGATTTTCGGAAATATCTTCCAAATCTGTCAACGAGGCCTACTGTATGCAGTAGGAAAAATATATGTGTGATATTTACTTTTTAGAACAGTGTTTTACCATATTGGAAAGCTATTGGTGGAGACGTTTGTCTCTCACATGTTATGCTTAGCTGTGATGGGACCATAGCAGTTTAGGGAGGGGCTTACTGAAAGGTCTATTGGAATACCCAAAGGGACCGACTGCCGACCACCGCACACTGATCGCTTTACTTGCGCCTACTCTGCTCACACAAGTAATAATAAATGTCTGCTTTAAACAAACATGCTGTAATCAATGTACTCTACCGAGTGCTGATCTAGTTTATTTTATTGCCAGCCTTTTTAGAAAGGGTTTGGGTTTACTTTTTTGTATAGACTCCTCTGCGGCCTCTACAGCTCTGTGTCACTTGGCTCCGTGATTTTCCCACTACTGAATATAAGTCAACGGTGTTTACCTATTTTTTTGGTACCTTAACACATTGCATGTTGCGTTGTGAGTTTGTGACATATTGTGAGCTTGTAGATCGACTATTTTTGGGTGACGAGATTTAGTCCATTTCACTCAGTCTAAATGGTTAAACAGAAGGGATAGATAGATTCCAAGTGTTTTGCGGCAGCCCTGGACTTCACAGCACCCACCCCATGTAAAGTCGTAAAAATAGATCAACATCCACCTTGAGGGAGCCTTTGCACTTGGCACACTGCAGTCCAGAGGTGGCTGACCCCTGCTGACCGCCCGCGGTCTTCTCCTCCACTTCCTTCTGTTGCTGGACGCACGCCTCACACATACACAGGAAGTAGTACTGTTCCTGCAGGAGGCGCCGGCGTTCACACACAGCCATCCTGTTCCTATGGTTACCTGAAGGAAGAAAGATGTGATTGGTATTAGTGCCCCCCCTAAATGCCCTGACTGCCCCACCAAACACGATGGCATGCAAAACAACCCAAATTTCAAGTTAAAGCGCTTATATTTAAAATTATTTGAAACAATAGGCTACTAACTAACTACAAATGTGGCAGCACTAAGCCAACACCATTTCATCATTCAAAAAAGAAAACTCTCTGAGTCAGACCTTTAGCTTTATGCATGCTGCGTGGCTGTTGCAACAGTCCTGTAACCGAAAATGGTATGGGTGCAACCCCCATATGGTATGGCCATCCCCATACCACCCCCCCCCCCCCCCCCCCCCCCCCCCCAATTGGGAAATGTTACATCCAGTTTTTACCATAATCCTTTGTTCAAGTGCAAATAACATACATTCTTAAAATTGTTTTTAATGCTTAATAACATATTGGATATGTCCCTCAGGCTTATTCCTAATGGTTTGAGCCTCAATCACCACTCTGATATAACCAGTCTAACAATGTTGGATATTGTAAACAAAGTGGAAACGCACTTTTGTAAGTGAAGACTGAAGAAGAGGAGGAATTATACAAAGACAGGGTGCATTGATGACATCATCATGAGGCCAAAATCAAACAAGCTGTTCCTGAAAGCAATTTCCAGCAATTTCCATTAAAGCTGCTATATGATACGAAACCCTGATTGTTCAAACATGGTTATTTGTGGGGGATAGAAAACACACATGGGAGCACTGAACACACAAAGCAAATAAAAAAGGTTAATTTGATATTATTTCCCCTTTAAAAAGACTTTTTCTTTTTTCAAAGATTTTTCTAAAGAATTTCATGGAAAAGCTTGTAGATCCGCTATTTTCACTAGTTTGGATCCCAGGCATGCAACAGTGTTAAAGGGGAATTCCACCCATTTTCATTTTTTTTCTGAGAGTGTACAAACGGGTTCATTTGGTTCTATTTGTACGCTCTCAGAAAAAAGAACCGTCTAAAGAAATCCATTAACATGGTGAAAATACATCTTGAAGATGTCATCAAGATGTTTCACCATGTTAATGTTTTTCTTCAGACCTCTTCAGACCTCTTTCTTGGGAACACAGAATGGGGGAACTTTTTATCATGTCCACACAACATCTCTAAGGTATATTAATGACATATTAAAATGTTGAAAATGGGTGGAGTTCCCCTTTAAGCTCCACTACGTTCTATTGGCCTCCTGGGCAAATCTGATCTACTTTCAATTTTGTGACTAAAAAGTTTGGAAAACACTGTATAATGTACCAGTATGACAACTAGAAACTACAATCACGATCTAACATTGCATGATCAGCACAAATATTTAAGCCAGATGTCTGAACAGCAGTAAATCTTTTTTCACCATAGCAGTGCAGGATCTCTTGTCCCGGAGCGATGTCTCTGGATGCTCTGACAGTGATGGTGACACCACGGGCACTGCTGCTGCCGCTCAGTGTTCCCATGCGTTCGCTGGCATGGGACGACACATCTGGGCCGGAGTGTACAGAGCGTGAGAAGCCGCTGTGTTCACCGCCGGCTACTAGGCTGAACGCCAGGCTGGTGTTCGGGAAGCACGAGTGATTCAGGAGACTCAGCGTGGGGAATATCGCCGTGGCTATCCGGACCTCGTGGCTGGATTGGACCACAGAGTTCGGCACACCTGTGGGACGCGGAGAGGAGATGAATGTGACGTTTATAGGCGGCAGTAACACTCCTATCACGCACTTAAATTGCAATGATTGCGTAACAACAGCAGAAAGCAACCTTCAGTCAAAAGCATTTATACTGTAGTGAAATGAATGGCTTTGGGAAATGGTCAGCATGCCAGCCCATCTATCTGTATGGTCTCCATACAGATAGATGTATGGAGACACCATTTCCTGGAATGCAAATTCCCATAATGCTTTGATGCACTGCACCTCCTTTGTGGATAGGGGAAGGGCTTTCATACTGAGACAATGTGTAGTCCAATAAGTACTGTCGATGACACCGGTTCAATGCTAAAATATTAAATATCTAAAATAACATATTACACTAGAAAGTGTGCTAATTCTTATGAATGTCATTACCATATTATGTATTTTTGCATATGGTGAAGTGTCACTTTAAGTGAAGTAGTCAGAGGTATAGAGCTGAGCAGTCCCATCCCCTTTGTGACATCGCCGTGTTCCAGAAATGGATTCCTCATTCATTTTTCTCATTACTTCTTGCTAATTAGATATTGCATGATATTGCTGTGGTGGTTGTCATGATTTGTCGCAACCCGAGTGGGCTTTGTCCGCGGTGTAATCGTGTTTATATTAACCATTTTTTGTAAAGTCTATAAAAGAAATTAATGAGGATTCCATTTCTGGAACACGGGCAACATCATGAAAGGGGCAGGACTGCCTAGCTCTATTGTCTTTTTAGGTTTACTTGCATCTTTGAATCACCTGTATCCTGGAGCATGCTTATTGCCTGAGCATTGCACCTCAGCTGCAGGATGTGTCTCAGTAGCACGCTTCCCAGCAGCCACAGCTCTGGACTCCAACCCACAGATCCAACAACCTCGGCTTCCGGGCTCTGTGGTCGGCCGTTTGTCGTCATAGAGCAGGATCCCTCCAGGTTCCAAGGCACGGGTGGAGGCCCCGCCTTGCTGAGCGCCACATAAAGTGCGGCGGCGGTCGAGGCACAGAGGAACCGCAGAGCGGCAGTGTGGCTGTCGAGGTGATGCAGCAGGTGGTAGACGCTCGCGTACGAGTCGCCGTGATGGACGGATGGCGGCTGAATGCCGTCTTTCGCCGGCTCCCTGGCACTCTGGACGCCTTTTATCCCAGCCTTCAGCGTGACCCTGAGGGCCAGCTGTGACATCACACCCAGCGCCATGAGCGGCGCCCCGAGTGGACACTCCCAACGATGGTGCTCCTTCCACGCCTCTTGCCGACACTCGCGTGAACAGTAGCGGCTGTAGCTGCAACCTTCGCAGGGCACGGGACGCAACGTCTCCCTCAAGCACCTGTGACAGTGTCTGTCCTCTGTCCCGAACGAGCCTCTCCCCTTGGCCTCCGTCCTCCGTTGGTTCTTTCTCATCTCGTCCGTCCACGGTATGAGGACACAGCTGTATGGCCTGTCTTCAAGAATCACATGTCCGGGTGCTATTCTCTCCGTAGCCACCAGGTGTCGCCCTTTCTCCTGGCTGAAGGAGACAGATACACCTGGAGAAATGCCTGCTGGTCCATCAGAGCTGTTATGGATGGATTCTTTGGCTGGTTTTACATTTGTCATGTCTCCGGTTCCTCTCACATCCCCCGATTTTAGTTCGGAGTGATCTGGCTTCCCACTCGGACTCGAAGAGAGATGGTTGAGGCATTGCACACGGCGATCCTGTAGTTTGTGTTGCAGATGAGAGGGATAGCCAAACGCCATGGCCTGGTCGATATCATCGAGAGATTCCTGTGAAGACGAGAAACACTCCAGTCAAACTTCGCCAGGAAATGGGGGCAGACAGAGCCCCCAAACCAACATTACTGGGAAGAATTGGTTGAGGACATTAATATCAAACTGAGGCTACAGGAAGAACAGATGGAGGACTGCTGGTGGAAATGGACAGTTTACAAGGAGGGAAATGAAAGCTGAGAACTAATGGGAAGGGAATGACAGAATGGGACAGGAACAGTACGGTGTAGTTAAGACCTAATTTACTCGAAATAGCTGATTTATGAGCTCACAACCAGATGCAACTCAATGTAAAAAAGTAAAAAAAAAAAAAAGTTACATCTTCCATCTTTATCTTATTATTTATCATATTATCTTCAATATTTTGAAAACTTAAAAGTTATTCCAAGGACCTTGAGGTTAAAGTGATTAAAGGAACCATTAATTAAACACTAAGGGAAATTCTTGGCCAAAACCAAATACCAAATTTAGGAAACAGTTGTCTGAAAATTGAATATCTGAATATGATTATTATTGTTGTACATATTTTTTCCATCATGGTCGTGCTTAAAAGCTACCTGATTATGATCACCATTATCGGTTCCTAAAACATTTATCGTTAGCGTTAGCGTTAGCGTTTTTGAATGTCATGTCAGTCCAAAAATCCCCACGCAGAACACAATTCTGTGATATATTTTCCGCCAATGTGGGCCGAAACCAAATAGGCTGAAAATGCATTTTTAGAGATTTTCCACAGAACGCTTTCTGCAGCCGAATATTCGGTGCATCACTAATGATGCTACAATACATGTCTTCTAAGTCATTACGTGTGCGTGTGTGCGCGTGCGTGTGTGTGTGCGTGAGTGTGTGGACACACCCTAAGTAGGATAATTAGCATGTGTCTCACCTGGTAGCGGTGCAGATGGCAGAGTGCTGCAGAGCGGTTAGCGTAGCAGAGAGACAGCTGCTCTGAACTTTGGGGCGCAAAACACACGCCCTGTTGCACAGATTAGAGATGACAGGCAGAAAATAAGACATCACATATTGCAAAGCTGTACAAAATTTCAGATTTACGTTATCAAGAATATTTCATGCATACGATAGCCTGAAGGATCTTGGCACAGCCACCACAGTGAATGCATACATAAAGTAGTTGACAGGTTGTTATTAGGACTCTTTAATATTCTGTTTAGTCCCAAAACATCAATTTAATAAAGAGCATCCTTAAAGAGGGGGCGCTGTGATTTTTTTTTTTTTTTTTTCAATTTTGTACATGTTTAAGATGTGATAGTATGTAAATAGACCCCTTTGTGTGTTTTTTATGTGCAATGATGTCTTCCCTTTGTATTTAGGGTTTCTTCCTGGGGGCTGAACTTTTCCAGTCAAACATGCCAATGAAAAAAAATGCAATATAGTGACATCACATGCTCAGCCCCTCCCCTAACTCCTCCCCCTTTATCATGCAATCATCATGCTATCAGGTGGATCTCCACCCATCACCACCCACCAGGCAAACCAGGCATTCTTAATGACCTGGCTGGGTGGAATTATAAAAATGACAGTTTAACAAACAATGTACAATTTTTGGGAAAACAAATCTTACTTTTCATATAACATTAATACCTGATGATCATGTTTTAGGGTAGAAAAATTAATGGTACTCCATCTTTAATACAAGTTATAATCTGTGTTATAATCATTAAGTTATAATCTTTTTGAGAGATCCTTTCATAACATAGTCCCTCTCTATCTGGCATGGATGGCTAATATGTATAGACTGAAATGCATTTTTATGGAGGGATTAATCGCAGTTGTTGGCATTCTGATTTGGCACGCTGTGTGTAATCACTCAAATTAATTGATGTGGCAAACTGACATGGGTCAATACTGGTAACGTACTTGTTTGTTTGTGTGTCTCATACATTAGGTTCTCATTGAGGGACACTTAAACCTGTTTAATGAAAAAGACAAACAATGGGAAGAGCTGACCCCAAGCAAATCTGACTCTAACTCCCCTTGACTAATAGCTGCTTAACAACATGTTTATAAATGAACCCAGTTTGAAAGAACCTCTTACGTATTTCGTGGGCCCATTGAAAGATTATGAAGAACTGATGGAGTTACTTGAAACTTGTCTATTTGCTGTTTGAGGTACAAAAACTACTGTCATGCATTCAATGGAATAAAAAAATGCATTAAAAGAAATCAAAGCACTATTAACTACTATAAAAACCTGGTCAAAGATTGGCCAAATAATATAAAAACAAGGCAACAATGATGACAATGGATGAACTACAACTTCACAACACCTTGTGTTGCAAGACACTGTGAGCTTGTAGGCTACTACTAATAGTTTTCTTGATTGTCCAAAAGGACATTCATCTTCACATTCTGTTCAAAGCACCCACAACAAAACAGCACATATAAAAACACATCGCCCACACAGTACATGAAACACACAGAGTACATGAAACACAAAGCAAATGTGTGTCCAGATGCCAGCAATGAGGCTATTTGGGGAAAAAAGCAATTTTCCCAAAACTGTGTAAAACTGTAAAAAAAAAAAAGTGGAATTGAGTTATCTCTGGTCCATATACTGTAGCTCTAATGTGCCAGCTAGAACCGAGTCAAACAAAATGTAATGAACCCTTCACTAAGTCCCTCCCCAATCCGTCCTTGTCCAATAGGCACGTTAGAAGAGAAAAGCTTTACCTGGATAGCAACAGTTGCTAAACTACCGTACTTGGATTGTCATTACAGTGACTAAGCACCGCCCCAAAGGGTGGGGTTTAGAGAAGGGCTCATTATGGTCTTTCCATTCCAACTGCTTGTCTGGGTTAGGGATCACTGTGGGGTAAAAAGCTTGATAACAACAAATGAGGTATTTAACAGATGCTCTTGACTATGAAGCTCAGGTTTACCTGTGAATAGTGCAGGGCAGCTCCTGTGTAGTCTCTGGTCTTGAAGCAAGAGTTGCCTCTTTCCCTGCAAAGAGCTGCTTGCTCTGGGTCCTTCTGAACCAGGTGTGCCTTGGTCCTGGAGATGCTCGAGAGAAGGTCCACATCCTCTTGACTGGATGGGAAAAATAGACAAGAGGACCTGAATGCAATCCAGTGCCACTAGTAGTAAACATGGAAGTAAATTCATCATTGGTATATGACTGTGGGGACTAGGAGGTGGATTAAGTAAAAAGCGATTGAAGGAATCGTACAGATTGAGCACAGTCTTTCTTTACAAGGGACACAGAACAGTGTGCAAGGTGTGTAAGAACTCACTTTGTGTGGGTTAAGCCAAACTGGAAAACATCATCTATCTCTAGCAGAGACATAAAGCTCTGTTTACGTGCAGGGTCCAGTCTGGTCCACTTCTGTGCAACATGATCCTGCCACTGGACGCATGGATCAAGATCCATTATGGAAACAAGAAACAATATTATCTGTTCGTTACAATAATCATGTGCATTTGTATTATTAGAAGAAGTCTAAACTCAGCAGCGACCAGCAGGCAGCATGCGTGTGTGGTAAGCAAGGTTGTGTAAAGAAGGAACGGTCATCTACGTCAGCCAAACTCAGTGGCGAAGAATACGTTTTCGCGCAATATGGATTGAAGTCGCACATGCCTGAATAAACGGGAATAAAGGATAGCTTTTAGCATTTTGCTAAATAAATGAACGTAAAAAAAAAAAATAAAAACAAAGCACACCTTACGTGACGCATATGCCTGTTCCTTCTTTAACATCTGGAAACCAGGAAGTGTAGACAGACTGCGCATGTCCAAGCAGCTGTGTAAAACAATCACAAACCAAAACACAACGTGGAACAATCGGCGTCAAGTTCATCTCTAGTGGCTATAGTAAAACATTAAATCAGTCATCGGGTTGATGAAGTGCTGATATGGCTGTAAAATTAACAGAGGGGGCGGTTGAGGTAGGTATACATGCAGGCGACAGACAGTAATCTAATAATAGGCATAATGATTGAATCACTGACTGAAGTGACTGATGGGAGTTTTCTTGCCTATCTATGCGAATGTTGGAGCAGATATCAGCAACAACATGCAGTCATGCATGCAGTGCATTCGTAGCTCCATGCTTAAATTGGAATTCCACCCATTTTCAAGAGAGATGTAGTGTGGACATGATAAAAATCCCCCCCATTCTGTGCTTAGAAAATGGAGGTCTGAAAAAAAAAATCATTAAGTTGAAACACAACTTGATGATGTGAGGATGTGACATCATCAAGTTGTGTTTCACCATGTGTTCATGATTTTTTTAGGACCCTTTTTTGGTTCCATTTGTTGTAGACTCTCAGAAAAAAATGAAAATGGGTGGAATTCCCCTTTAAACCTTATTTTGGTAAGGGTTTAAAATTGTTGGTTGGTCTCCTGTGCAGGCCCTGATGAAAAATGAGGGGGCGAACAGACCGGTGCTTCAAGTGATGGTAAGTACAAAAGTGTACAAAATAGGCATTCCGCATCAGGTTTTGCATGTCATATCATCATTTTGTGTTCACAATAGTACCCACCACAGATGATAAAACTGTCCTCCAGCTCGTTCTTTAATCTATTGTTGTTGAGTTTACTAATGTGGTGAACTTTCACCAAGTATAGTAGCTAAATAAATAACTGCTAAGAACAGAAGATAACTGAGAGTCCAATTAAACTAGACCAAGCCAGCAGAGAAGACTAGATGATGGATGGAAAAAAGGCAGAGATGATGGTTGGTCTTCACTTTAATGTACTGAAAGTTAGATAAAAAGGTGTGCCCGAAGGCCCACACCAGGACCATAAGGTGACTGACCTGCTGGCCACTCTTATCTCAAACATTTACATGGTCAAGTTAACAACAGATGTTTTCCAGGCATTCTGTCTCCAACAACACAATTAGAATGTTATAATGTGGTCAAAAAGTAAACACATTTGTTTAAATTACTTCAAGGCAATTTAGACAAAAGGTCTCCTACTTTTGTTGTCTTACTTTTGCAGTTGGCCAATTTGATCAATCTGATGTAAGGTTAAACAGTGTTATTGCTATTGCACTGTGTATTTAGAAATATGGAGAAATATGAATTCTATGGAGATCACACTAACACGCAGTTGCTCCTTTTGTGGCATTCTGCAGAGAATTCGTGAATTGCCTGCCAGTGTCACCTCTAGCACACCCAGGTTCCGGCTGATGATGAGTGATGGTGTTCACTCCAGTGGTGGTGAGTGCAAGCATTCTACCATGTTGAATGTTGATTATTAAAAAACTCATAAAGCAGCGGTCCTGAACCAGTAGGAATAGTGGAGAGTTGGTAATCAAATTAACCCTTATAGATCTTTAACTCTAGTAAAACGAAGCCAAATGGGTCCATTTGGTTCCATTTTTTTTCCATAAAGTTGAATAATTGTTACATCCGCATTTAATCTGCATATCAAGTTAAGTTAATTTAAAATAAGCACACAATTAGATTCAGATTCAGATTCAGATTACTTTATTGATCCCAAACTGGGCAATTCATTGCAACTAAGGTGCTTAGTCATACAAACAGTAAAAAACAGTAGAAATATACAGACATATAACAGACAAATTCATTTGACAGCGGGCAAGTGGATGGACAAGCTCAAAGTGTCCCATAAATGCAATAAATAAATGTAACAACCTGCATCAAGAAATAAATAAATAAATACCGTGGACCTGCCACCTCTGTGTAACCGGACAACCTACACTTGGATTCCCCTGGAATTTAAGCATCTGATAGCAGATGGAATGAAGCTGTTCGTGTAGCGATTAGTCCTTCCTCGAGGGGTCATATAACGACGTCCAGAGGGCATCATCCTAAATTCAACTGATAGAGGATGATGAGGTTGGCTTATTATACACTTGGCCTTCCTCACTAACTGGTCTTCCCAGAGGGAACGCAGGTCTCTCTGCCTGACACCGATGATCTTGGAGCAGACATTTACAATGTTAAACAAGCTTTTCTTGTCCTTTATAGCTAGACCGTTGAACCAACAGACAAATGAGAAAGTTAAAAGGCTTTCAATAAATGCCCGATAGAAATTGGTCAAGATTCTTTCACTGACGTTGAAAGAGTTTAGTTTCCTCATCAGATAGATTCTTTGCTGACCTCGTTTAACAATAGACTCAGTGTTGATGTCAAACTTAAGTTTGGAATCAAACACTGTTCCCAGATACTTATATGACTCCACGATCTGGACATTTTCACCGTGAATGACACTTGGTTTGTGTTCCACATGCTGTCTAAAATCAATGATCATTTCTTTTGTTTTAGCAACATTCAGGTCTAGGTAACTTTCATCGCACTTCTCGACAAAGGCAGTTAGTGCAGGACCATGGTCAGGGTCAGAATCACTGAGCAGAGAAACAAGGACAGAATCATCAGAGAACTTAACTAACAGCCTGCCCTCCTGGGAAACCCTGAAGCTGTCAGTATACATGATGAACAAGAGGGGCGACAAGACGCAACCTTGGGGTGAACCCGTATTTGATACAGTCCTACTGGACATTTGACCGTTGACATGCACCTGCTGGACCCTATCGGTCAGAAAGTTTAGGATCAGCATGAGAAGCTGATCTGGAAGGTTAAAATGAGTTGACAGTCTTTCTATCAAGATATGAGGCTGCATCTTGTTAAAAGCTGAGGAGAAGTCAGCAAATAAAAGTCTAGCATATGATCCTGTTTTTTCCAGATGCTTGTGCACACTGTCTAGTATGAAGAGTTTAGCATCATCCACACCTTTGTTCGACTGATAGGCAAACTGAAGTGGATCCAGTTTACCGTCTATGAGGGACATGATGATGTCTTTCAGGATCCTCTCAAATGTTTTCATGGTCAGTGATGTGAGAGCTACCGGTCTGAACTCATTTAGTTCTTTGGCCTGATTAGATTTGGGGATGGGTATAATGGTAGATGTTTTCCAGATTGTAGGTATCTGGCCCAGGTCAGTACACAGCTGGAAGAGTCTGGTGAAGACAGCCCCCAGTTGGTCCGCACAGTGATGTAGCGTGCGCCCACAGATAGAGTCAGGACCGGCAGCTTTCCTCATAGAGAATGTAGAAAACTTTTTGATCAAAATTTGCCTGTCAACTACTAACAACATTGACTCCTACCAACTCCTACCAACATTAATACAGCATGGACTTGAGGAGAAATTCTTTTCATTGACACACTTCGGGTCAGAATAAGATTGACCATAGACTATTAATTTTTTATTGCAAAGCTTTTGCATGTTTGTATGGCGGCATGGCTCTTGCTCATGTGATATCAGACGATCTATGAACTGAGTCATAGGTCTGATATCACATTTGATATCTCCGATTACCTGCACACCTGAGGTACAGCTCTGATATCAACAACCCCCACTGAGCAGAGCCAAGGTACAGTAAAATACAAGACATTAACACATGAGCATCATATCCAGTGCAGACTGACATGAGACATTACAACATTATCCAAAATGCATGAACTACATGGATACAGAAAAAAAAAATCATAGTCCACAGTAAACACGGATACCATAACAGAACTAGATACCACAATAGTTACAACCCTTAAATCATGATTAATCAGAGACTCATGTACTCGGAACTGGTGCCACAGGGAGGAGGCCGGGGAGGTGGAGGAAATTTGAACACATATCTGAACAGGACAGAGTCAGCTTAGCAGGAAGAGACAGAGAGGAGAGGGAGAGAGAAGAGACTGCTTATATAGAGCACATGATTGTATGTGGGTGTGACTGACTAGCTGACAGCCAATGACAGTGAGGGGAGTTGACATGGTGACAGCCAAAGAGAGTGAGGGGAGTTGACACGGAGAGACTGCAGATTTAAAGGAACAGAATGAATTACTGATTGAAAATAAGGGGAATTAAATAAACCTTCTGCCCTCCGTGCCTCAATGAACTAACGCTTCGCTGGATTAGTTTGGGTCTGGAATGCTAAATACATGTAATCAAGTGGTGGTCTGTGGCTCAAAAGCAGAATAAATAATGGATCTTGATATGAAAAAAATCTTGAAAACCACTGATTCATTGTACATTTACAACATATAAAAATATGCAATTCAATTGCGATTAACTAGGGGCAATCATGCCAGTCATTATATATATTTATACGACTGACATTAATACAGCATGAACTTGTCCTGCCCAAAATTGACAACATTCTGGTCCGCTGTATTTAACTCACTTGGTGAGGTACTGGGTGAGCCTATTGACCCTGACCCTCTTACTGGGATTTTTGGCGTCCCCTTAATGCCCAACATGTCTAACTCTGCACGTCGTGTTATTGCTTTTACCACTCTACTAGCCAGAAGACTAATTCTCCTTAATTGGATACACCCCTCTCCTCCTACTCACAATAGATGGATTCATGAGATTGTTTATTGCATCAAACTGGAAAAGATTAGGTTCTCCCTTAACGATTCCCTGAGAAGATTTTATGAAATTTGGCAACCATTTTTAAATTATATTAATACTCTAACCATAACGGATGTTCATACGAAATTCGACGAGTAGACATGTTTAAATATTAACAACATTGACATCCTAACTATATAAGGAGTTCATTCCTGAGCAGAACCCCCCCCCCCTGGTATGAATGTGTCGAGTGCTTGGTCTTTTTTTTGTTTTCCTTTTGTTTTAGTCTTGCTTTTATTTTATTATTATTATTATTATTTTTTTATTTTATTTTTATTTTTTATTTTTTCTCTTACACAAAACATTTAGACTGCATTTTATGTCTGGTCTTTTTTCTATTTTTGTATACACTTACGTATATACACTCAACAAAAATATAAACGCAACACTTTTGTTTTTGCTCCCATTTTTCAGGGGATGGACTTAAAGCCCTAAAATTCATTCCAGATATACAATATAACCATTTCTCTCAAACACTGTTCACAAATCTGCCTAAATGTGTGATATTGAGCACTTCTGCTTCGTTAAGATAATCCATCCCACCTCACAGGTGTGCCACATTAAGATATAGATGTGACATCATGATTAGTGCACAGGTGTACCTCAGACTCTCCACAATAAAAAGACACCCTGAAATGTGCAATTTTCTTTTGGCTTATTGGGTGTATGGGCCTCCGAACCAGTCAGTATCTGGTGTGACCACCATTTGCCTCATGCAGTGCAACACATCTTCTTCGCATAGAGTTTATCAGATTGTCAATTGTGGCCTGTGGAATGTTGGTCCACTCCTCTTCAATGGCTATGTGAAGTTGCTGGATATTAGTGGGAACTGGTACACACTGTAAAAATGGTAATAACACAATATTACCACATTATTACCATTTCGACAGCGCATACCAGTTCCCACTAATATCCAGCAACTTCACATAGCCATTGAAGAGGAGTGGACCAACATTCCACAGGCCACAATTGACAATCTGATAAACTCTATGCGAAGAAGATGTGTTGCACTGCATGAGGCAAATGGTGGTCACACCAGATACTGTCTGGTTCGGAGGCCCATACACCCAATAAGCCAAAAGAAAATTGCACATTTCAGGGTGTCTTTTTATTGTGGAGAGTCTGAGGTACACCTGTGTACTAATCATGATGTCAAATCTTCATCTTGAAGTGGCACACCTGTGAGGTGGGATGGATTATCTTAACAAAGCAGAAGTGCTCAATATCACACATTTAGGCAGATTTGTGAACAGTGTTTGAGAGAAATGGTTATATTGTATATCTGGAATGAATTTTAGGACCTTAAGTCCATCCCCTGAAAAATGGGAGCAAAAACAAAAGCGTTGCGTTTATATTTTTGTTGAGTGTATATATATATATATATATATATATATATATATATATATATATATATATATATATATATATATATATATATATATATATATATATATATATATATATATATATATATATTTGTAGTCAATTACATTATTATAATATTTGTATTTTATTTTTTTTTATTTTTGGAAAAAAGAAAAAAAGGACTGTTCATCTTGATTGTCTGATTTTTATTGCTAAAGTCAATAAATAAATTTGTAAAAAAAAAAAAAAGAAAAATACAGCATGAACTTGAGGACTGTTAGGCGACTGGTAACATACGCGCCACAGGATTTTTTTGGTCTCAGGTTCGCCTTCTGGCAACACCAGTGGCAGCACCCTCCATGACACAACATGGCTTGGTTTCTATGCATGTTACCTTGGCACAATGCTAAAATAACATATAGAAAACATATTTAGAACAGGTTTTGCAGAATTACATTTTATTTTATTTTTCATTTTAAGATTTGTTTAATGAAAAAATTACGTAGTATTCCTTTTAACAGAACTCTTTGAAACGCTGATCTGAGGTTTCTGAACCAATCAGAACTCACATCCCTTCAGACTATGGGGTGCAAAGGCAGAGGGAAAACTCTACACTAAGCTATACTACGCTCAACGCATGGACTACAGTATGTGTTATCTACAATCGCGCTAGCCTGACCTCAGTCTGAATAATGAAATGAAGCGAAGTGAAACGGAATGGCATTTCACTTCATTATTCAATCTTGAATCACAAAGAAAAAATAAGGTAGTATTTTTAAGGTGCTGATTTTACCCATAGCTTTAATGCTATGGGTCTTTTTCTACCATATAATAATTCAGATATATATTCCGACACGATGATTAATTTTAAAGCGAAGTACAAGTCTGGATGCCTGAATTGGATTACAAACAGAGTATTTCTGACTGTAATCAAGCCAACTGTGTTTGTGGAGAACAATTCAGGTCAGCTTAATTTCTTTTCGACACATCATCACGCGGGACGTTTTTGTTTTCAGGAAGTAATTATTATTTTTCTTACACAAAAGTACACAGAAGTGAAAATGCCCCCCCCCCCCTTTTTGGCATAGATTGTTGGGTATGGCCATGAAATGACCACGGATGTGGTCTAAAAGTCTGAAAAATATATATTTTCAATTCACTGACTGTGCCTTTAAATCCCCAAGTAAAGATTTTCTATTTGTCCTAATGGAAACAGTCGTGACTGGATTTTAGAGCAATTTTTGTAGCATAATATGACATAGACTGAGCCAAAAAAACAAAAACAAACCTGAGACAAAACTAATTGAGAGCACGTTATTAGTAATAATAATGCCAGAACATGTTCAGTGCTTAGAGGTGGTCTTGCTACTGTAGATTGTGTTAGTAGAACACTGAACACCTGCTGCTTGACAACTGCTTGGAGCTTATATTAAGCCCAGTAATTCCCCGTAGCCAAGAAGGGTTCCCCCGAGCCAAGAGGGGATTCCCTCTGCATGAGTGAGCGTTACAGGTGTATGTGTGTGGTCTCACAGTCCACTCTGTTGGGAAAGCTTTCTTTTCTCATTACTGTGCACTCAGTTGTTGCCATTGATCAGATTGTCTTCTTTTCCTACTGTTGCTGTCAGACTGCACTGCAAAGAGATATGATTATGGCAAAACATAACATAAATAATAATCACTGTTAAGGGTCCATGAAACATTTATTCAGCACTTTTGAATGCATTCGTTCCATACACTATTCAGTGAT
This sequence comes from Benthosema pterotum, assembly GCA_039105355.1. NCBI lineage: Eukaryota > Metazoa > Chordata > Actinopteri > Myctophiformes > Myctophidae > Benthosema > Benthosema pterotum. The sequence continues at coordinate 18,221,242 of CM076975.1, forward strand.
ATATTTTCTGTCATTTGGGGAAAAAAACGAATAGACAAAAACACGTTTTTAGCCATTTTTTGACAAATATTTTCTGCAGCCGAAAATCGGTGCACTATTCAGTTGCACATGGGGTCGGGAATTGTTGAAAAAAAGATTTTGCACTTGGGATACATGCGCAGCATGTTTTTTTTTATCTTACTAGTTTTCCATTTGAGTCTTTGAGATTGCACCTAAAAGGAAAGTGGGTCTGTTTGTGCACATGCTTAGTGTTTAATTCACTTGTTCACTTCTGTGTGTAGACTTCATCATGGCCACCCAGTTAAACAGCAGTCTGTCTGAGCGGATGGCAGTGCACTGTGTGTGCCAGCTGAATAGGACAACCACCAACACGCTGGGAAATGGAAAGTAAGAGTAATCATTCATTCAGTATTTCGCCCTTTAATTACCCCATTTACCCTCTCCTACTCTATGTATTAAAGTAGTTCAGATCATGTTCACAAGGGCAATGGACAGATGATCCAAGAATAGAGTGCCTCAGGGCCATGGCTTTCAGCTAACTGAGACATAATTATGTTTTGTACTTGGTTATTTGTTTGCTCTTCAGACGTGTGGTTGTTATATTGGACATGGACATAATTAAGTCTGCAGAGGAAATTGGAGCCGGCATTGGAAATCCCACTCCATATGGTAAGATTCTAAAAAATAATGAATGACTCACCTGTATTCCATCTTGTGGAAGTGTGGCTAAAAACTGGCCATGGACATGTCATTTGTGTTTGTGGATCGTCGTTGATTTTCAGGAGGAGAGTTCCACACCAAAACACATTGGGCATCAATCTACCTTGATCCCTGCACCCTCATACTGTACTTGATTTTTTGTCATAGATGGTCCCCTCCCCTCCCACAGTTTGCATTGCTGCAGGTTGTCTTTATTCTGATGTGGATATTTAAGTAGCTCTAAACGTATTTTTTCACACACATCACATCGAACCACACACTACAGGATATTCAGGCCAGATGATTTCATTCAGCACACACTACATGACTTTAAAAAACTCCGGCAGCACCACCACTTCTCGTTTGGAGATGCTCTGTAGGAGGACCTGAGTAATTGGAGAGGAAAGTGGCAGAAGGGAGGGGAGACTGTACAAGTAAAGTCTGCCCCAGAGTGACATAAAAAGCATACATGAGTAATATCAGTATACTATTAAAATATGATGTGGAAAAAAGTTTGGAGCTACTAAAAGACCTACATTAGAATAAAGACAACCTGTAGCAATGCAAACTGTGAGAGGGGAGAAGATCCTCAGGGGTGAAATGTACAACAGGGGGCATCTATGAAAAATTAAGTACACTATATATGATGTCACAGGGATCAAGGTATATTGATGTTTACTGTGTTTTGGTGTGGAATTCTCCTTTTTAACTTTGGGGGAGTTTACACCTCAGCAACTACAGCCCCTTGATGTGTTCATCCTGCAGGTGTGGCAGCATCTCCCCAGAAGCCCAGTGTGAGCGCCACATCGATCTCTCCCCGGAAGCCCAGTGCGAGCACCACAGCTTTCTCTCCCCAGAAGCCTAGTGCGAGCACCGCAGCCTTTTCTCCCCACAAGCCCAGTGCGAGCTCCACAGCCTTCTCTGCCCAGAAGCGTGCTCCAAGCACTTCATTCTCCACTCCAGAGAAGCGTCCTGGAAGCACCTCGGTCACCCCTCTGAAGCATTCTCCCAGCAGCCCCAAGTTTGCGTCTCCAACACGTCCTGGACCCTCAAACAGCTCCACGTACGGTGAGTGCCATGCAGTTGAATGTGTCTGTCTTCAACGGTAATAACAATGGTCAAGGCAAACTATGTCATTCAAAGTGCTTCACACAAAACATTAATTAGTAAGAGAGTTATACACAGAGCACTTTTTCCACAGATATTTGGTCCATAAAACCGACATCTCTTACATCTGATAGATTTTCTAACTTATTTTCTTTGCCCCATTGAACCCATTTGAACATCATGCACAATTACTCTGAAATAATGATTGTCAATTGTTATTCTGTCATCACTTTACAAAGGAAAATCAACATCAAGAGTGGTGGTCCATTATTGGCCAGAAAATGTTTGTTCAGAAAACACAAACCCTACTTCTCCATACAGTATATTGTCATGCATTTTGAATGTCTGTTCAGACAACACAAAGAATACTTCTCTATTCATTGGCATTTTTATTGTTCAGACAAAACATATTAAAGCTGTGTATAGGAGGGGCTAGTGCCCCTCAAAAACATAATAGAGTAGGCTTATCGACTCATTTTCCCCCCATTGTGGATTAGCTGGTGCCATAGCAGACATCTAGTCATGCTGGGGTCCACATAAAAACAACCACCATACAGAACATAATTGGTCAATTTGCATAATAATAAATACCCATTTGCACACCAGGTACTGTACTAGTTCAGCGAGAGAGAGAGAGAGAGAGAGAGAGAGAGATGATGACAAAGTTGCGTGTAAAATTTGTGAAATGGTGCACTAATATAACAGCTGCACAGACAACATGCAATCAATTAAAATTAGCACCTGTGTGTCCAAGTCATCCATTACTTATGGATTGGGGGATGGGGCTATAAAGAGGAACGTGAGGCAAACTGTGCTCTTGCCCAGAAAAATAACTGTCGTACTGCAGTTGTTCTTTTGGTTCCATGGCATGGCACGTCAAGTGCGCTTGTCCCGTGTGCCCACATGTGTGCATGTGCACAGAACAGCTGCTTCATTTGACAAACATACTGTTTAAACACACCAAGAACAATGCACTCGGAGGTCCTCAAACGTTTCCTGTATCATAACAGAGCGCTGCACATGTAGAATTAAATAATGTATTAGTTATTAGTGTAAGTACAATTATGCACATCGCTACATCTGGGCCAACAAATGAGCAGTTCTACATGCTATATGGGACCTCTATAGATGCCTGGAGGGCAAGTGGTTAGGAGGTCACTCTTTAAGGTTAAATGTAAGCACATTAGCATTAAGCTATCTTCAAACTCAAATGGAAAACTGGATGATTTCCACTACTAACAAGGACAAGACAACTGACTGAGTTTTTATGGAAGGGAGTAAGCGTTTCTATACTGTAGGTTTCTTAGACTTGTGTCCAAGCGGCATGGCGAAAACAAACATGGACAAACAACACTGGTTGTTTGTCCATGTGCATTTTGACTTGCAACCATGCCGGTTTTTATTTTTTATTTATTTATTTATTTGTATTGTGTATTGCTTTATCGCACATAAAATTTATTTTGTTAAATTTAAAAATTATATTACAATACAAAAATATTCATTGGGATTTTTCAACCACAGACAGTTCAATGATTTCTAAAAGTTATACAGTACTACGTGGGGATAATTTTAATGACCAAAACTAGACAATATTTTTGTTTGCATGATCCATGTTAATGTCTCAACCCAGTGCAAAAGTTCCACTAGAAATCTGCCTGTAGGCACCGATAACTTTTCCGTTACTCTGTCAAAAGTACCTCATCATGATGAGGTCCTTTGACATTGATAATCTCAGAAGAGGAAAATCTCTCTAGTTGGAAATCCTTGTATCACCAGCAGAGGGAGGAAGAGACTAGGTTGGAAAGGGGGAGTTATCATTATGGTGGCCTCAATATCACACAGCTGTAGTTACAGTAGGAGATAGGACTGTGTTAATTATCTTTTTCATATAAAAAGAAAGAACTTGATGTTACCTTTTCAGCTCTTGGCTAGTTGGTGTCCTCCTGCTGTTCATGCCCCTTTCATGTGCTTTATTAGCTTTCAAGTTGTTCTTTTTTCTTTCTGCGTGTCACTGGAACGCACAACACATTTCTTCAGGATCTGATATACTAGTATTTTTACTAGTGTACTAGTACTAGTGTTTTTAGTAGTTGACCGACTTGATCAGTCTGTGTTTGGCTGTTTTGCATGAGCTGTTTTGGCTGAATGAATGAATTAAATAATTAAAATGTGTATTATTCACGTTAGAATATTTACAGTACATTTCAAGTACAACTACAACAGGCATGGCCGCGGGAAGATATTTACAGTAGGGGGTGCTGGATGTTCACTATGGGGTGCTGCAATATGCGCACACATGCAAAATGTGTGTGAATGCGCATTGTGCATACACATTTTCATGCATTTACACACTCAAAAGTGGCTTTTACCTTCCCTCTCCACATGCATGAGCTAACTGACACAGGTACCTTAGCCTCTGATACAATGATAGAGCATATGTATAAGGCCTATTAACAGTGTTTTGATTGTTTTGATTAAAATAACTAGTATTTTCCTCCTCCTGTCCAAGGGGGGCTGTGTCTGAAAAAAGGGGGTGCTGAAGCCCCCCCAGCACCCCTACTTCCCTCAGCCATGACAACAGGGCTGTGAATGGACACACTAGTGCACCTGTTACGATAGTCGCCATCTTGTACATTTAAACTACAATTAAAGACATACAAATATTCACTTCTGTAAGATCAGAAGCAGCAAATCATGTTGGAGGTAATGGGGAAAATGAAAATATACAGGAAGACGAATAAAGGGGGTTGGTGGGGGAAACATTTTTTTACAGTGGCCAATTACGAATTGCAACCGTCCCATAGGTGCCCTTTGAGAGTGTTTTATGTGATTTGCATGTCTTAGTGGCTGTCGGTGGGCCATAGGAGCGAAAAGACGAAGTGAAGGTTGACTAACTTTGAGCTATCGACTCTAGCCACTGTGGCCTGCAGGCGATCCCCAAAAGACCCCCGTTTGCTTTTCTGTTTTACTGTCGACATTAACAGCTAACAGAGAGAGTTGGGTGGGAAAGGCAGGACACAGGGAGGATGATACACCGCATTACTTACAGCGGCATCTCTTACTACTGTATGTGAGATAGCCTAAAGACGAAAAAAAGAAACTGAAATGCAGTTTTATCTTAGCATAATAACACATCAGCACTTTTCATCAGAATGCAGCCACCCCAGGGGCCACCTTGATGAACTGGAAAAATTAATGTCCCAATTATCCCATTAGGCAATTTGTACTATTTGGATGTGTTGTGCATCATGCATGCAGCATGTGTGCCACGCCGACAACTACCCATATTGAGGTTCTGTTGTTTTTGAATATTTTTGTTATAAATTTTATTGGTCTAAAATGAGTTAAACTGCCTATATAAATATAAGCTTCCGGCTTTTCGCTACAAATATTCACTGTTAATGTTAATGCTGTAATTAAACCTGTATGTGATTTAAGACACAGTTCATTCATTCATCTAGTTCAGGGAGTTGGTTCCCAAGCCTTTTTAGTCTTTTAAGAACAAAGATCGACTTCAAAACTAGTAAAAGTATCAGATCTACAGTGATGGTGGAAAGTTGTGCGCACTTGTAGATTATTGTCTAGTGTCCCTATAGTTTACTATAGTTTATTATTAACTTTTCATGAAAATGTATTGAATGATTTTAAGGCGTGTGTGTGCGTGTGTGTGCGTGCGTGCATGTATTCGTGTGCGCCCGAGCCCACAGACTTGTTAAAATCCAGTCTGTGGCCAACAACGGGGCCCCGCGTTTGGGAACCACTGATGGAGCATGTATCGTAGCCCAAGAATCGTATCTGACTTTGTTATTTTTATCTTGGCCTTTGTCTCAGTCAAGTTGTTTTCTACAGCTGGCCGGCTTTGAAGACAGACATTGATTTTGTTATGTGCCAGAAACATATCCAACGGTTCTCTGTGGAGGAGCTGGCTGTGTGTGGGCGTGCGGAGGATGTATAATGAGTGTTGGGCCCTATACTGTAGTTGTTTGTGTGTGCGCGTGCGTGACTGTGAGTGTGTGTGGGCGGCCGTGCGCCCGCGCTGTTTGAGTGTTGGGGCCTGTGTAGGCCGGCAGTACCTCTAGTTCAAGGTTTCATGAATATTGCGCTGAGTTTAGGCCCCTCAGAGAGGGGGAGAGAGAGAGAGACAGAGAGACAGAGAGACAGAGGGAGAGAGAAAGAGGGAGAGAGCTGTAGGAGGGGTGGTGAGGGGAGACAGAGAGAGAGACAGAGCGAGAGAGAGAGAGAGAGAGGACATGACAGAAGGTGAGAGAGAGTAATTTGCCTCAGCACTCAGCGCTGCATTAAGCAGCTCATCAGAGTGCTTCCTTTGATCCGCGCTACCCCCAGAGATCCCTCTGGATACAAAGAGTCTCTCTTTCCACTGCCGCGTGCGATTGTTCCGCTGACCAACGGAGCCTTGATCTTAAGGACCCAGAATGAGCCTGATGTGCCATGGCTAGAAATTACTATGTTTTCACACACGTTTGACCCCAAACACATGACCCTGCGTGTACAGTACACATGTAAATTGTGTTGTTTTGGATGCACTGGTGGACTATGACATGACATGACATTTACACACCCCATGAAGCCTTGAATTCATGGAGACTTGTTTTGTTTGTGTCACATTCCTCAACCAATAATTTGATGACTGTTGGAAACCCAATAGGCCAGGGGTTTTCAACCTTTTTTGACACCAGGGCCCACTTTTTGTTCAGCATTTGAGCCACAGACAACCATTTGAGGACATTTTAGCCCCACAGACCCCAAAGCTAAGGATTTATTTTGCTTTTGTCCACAATTCCAGGCTGGAATTGTGGACACAATGACCATTCATCGTCTGCATTCTGTAGTTGTGTAGACTTGGGCTAATTCAGATGATGAATATTTTAACTCTTGAGAGTTACACTCTCAACCAACCAGTTACATCTGGTTAACCAACTTAGCTGGGGACCACCTGGAACCATCTCAAGGACCACTGGTGGTCCCCGGACCACTGGTTGAAAACCACTGCAATAGGCTATATCCAAACACACCATTTTGGAAAGAACTTTGAAAGCCACTTCTGATGTCACCACTACCTTTCAAATGGGACGCGATATAACGTGCCTATGGTTAATTTTCAATGAGTTTCTGCATTTTTATGCTGAGCAGTAGCGATGCGACAACAAAATACAAGACTATTTTCGTGCACATGCCTGCAACTTGCACCAAACCCGGATTCTGTTTAGCCTTGTCGCGCCCCCTCTTTAGCAGACTTGTGGTTGATCCAGCCTCTGTTTGAAAAGGCCCTTAATGAAGGCTCTGTTCCATTCTGGTCACACAGTCAGGTCAGGTGCTGCTGCCATTGTGTGTGTTGGCTCACTAGAAACACTTTTACTACACCAGTGGGTCTCAAAGTGTCCTTGAATGAGTTCCAAATGGCCAGCTACGGGTGTGTAATTAACTGAGAATGTACAAATGGAACCAAATGGACCTGTACGGGGTTATGCCATCCTCGAACTTACAAAGTTTGGTGACCACTGTTGCACAGTGCACACTAAATGGAACAGATCATGGATTTGTATTTTGTATCATTGGTAAGTGGCTTGGAAGTAGTTATTCTGTGTGCACAGGTCTTAGCCGGAAATCAAATTATTATCTTAGGAAGACAACAAAAAACAAAACATCTAGAGTGTATATTGTTGGGAACAACTTGCGTGCCTTTGCAGTAGAGCTACGTCACGCTTACCATTATCAAATAGTTATGACCGGTGCCGTTTAGGTTGATCTAAGTCACGCTATGTCGCTCAACGTCGCTAGTTTAATACGATCCCAATGATAATGGCAGCGAGCAGCGATCGCCTCCTGCTAGCAGAGGGGCCCAAATAAGAGACTGACCAACCAGAAGTGTGTCGCCAACTAACTTGTCCGATGGGAAACATGGACTGAAATATGAAATATGACTTTTAGATGAACATCGCTGGCATAGCTACCTAAAAAAAAAAAAAAGAAAAAGTGGCACTGAGAGTGTTTGTTGTTTTCAAGTAAGCTGTTGGATTTTTTTCCCTCTTTCATCACAGGAGTAAAACCAGTACAAATGAAAGCAAATTAAATCCATGATCTAGCTCTGTGAAACAAGTAGACGGAGATTTAACAGAAGCACTAAAGCTGCGTGCTCCCACCAAAAAACAATATTACTGAGTGTTGCATTGGGACAGCGGTTTGTCCCAATCCATTTAATAATGAACTCGTAAGGAAGTATTAAATAGGAGGCAAATTAAAATGATCCAAAAGTAAAACAAACTACAAAACAACTAAGTCAACTAAGTTTAACAAAGTGTAATCATCGGGAGGCCTGTTATCAGTAATGTAGTGTTGCTCTTATTAAGATCGGCTTCCTATTTACTTACCGTAATTGGTTTACAAATCAAATCAAATTGAATTAGGTCACTAATGCGACTAAAAGTTAAAATAAGTAATTGATAGGGTGAACTACGATCATAACAACCATCATCATCACCATTAGGCTTTTCATTAGACATTAGGCATTCATTAAGCACCATTAGCCGTCTGTTAACTGTGTCACGTTTGATCCCCAAGGTGGCCTTCAATGGGCTGGAATGTTGGAATGTCATTTGAGTGTTCAAAGTTTCTTTCTTTGTTCAACCCTTTTATTTCAAGGCATTTTATCAGATTAGTTCACAGAAAGTATGAAACAAAAACAGGGTTTCTCTCTCTTGCCGGGGTGTACCACTGCAAGGATTTTGCACCGTCATCCCAAGCAAGGTGTGTGCGTTGGCATTGAATTATTAATATACAGTTGTCATTCAGATAACCTGCAGAATGCTACAGTGGGAGCTGTACTGCATGTAAATTCTGACCCCATATTTACATTCGCTGAAATGCGGTTGAAAAAAATATTCATTATTCATCGCCAACCATTCCTTGCAGGTTAGCTCTGCTATAGTTTTTTTTTTCTTTTCCTTTTATTCTCCTTATTCAATCTCTTTCTGTTTTCACGAGGAGAGCCTCAAGTCACAATATTCATGAGGCCTTGAACTGAGAGTGGTAAGCCAATGTATGGTGGTGGGCAATACTCCCACCATACAAGTATACAGTATATTTCTCTCTCTATATCTCTATTTCTATCTCTCTCTATATCTCTATCTCTCTCTCTCTCTCTCTCTCTCTCTCTCTCTCTCTCTCTCTCTCTCTCTCTCTCTCTCTCTCTCTCTCTCTCTCTCTCTCTCTCCCCCCCCCCTCTCTCTCTCTCTCTCTCTCCATAACGTGGATATAATCTTAGGCAAACATTTTTTGTCCTAAAATCTAAGGAATGCTAAACAGTAAAATCCTTACTGTTAAAGCCCAACTCAGAGTGTACAGTACAAATTTAATAAAATGGACCCGTAACGGCTCTCTATGTAATGACTAATGAGAATAAATCATACAATTTATATAACATTTTTCTGAGTACTCAAAGGCCCTTTTACCAAATGTCAACAAAATAGAACGATTATTAGGTCAGGACTATAAGCTATAAAATGAAAGGTAAGGGAGGTGATTAGAAATTGTAACTGTGAATCGAAGAGTTTTAACTTAAATGCAGGTTTTATCTCTGTGAGGGTGGTTGGGGAATCCTTGAGGAGTAGGAGTTGGTACCAGAGAGGGCGGGGGTGACGTCGAGAAGACTCTGATGTCACCCCATGTTGGTTCCTTATGCTGGGGGCAGTGCCATCTAGTAGAACAGTTACGACATTGAGGCTCATGAGTTACAATATTCATCATCTAACCTAGCCTAAGAAGTCTACACAACTAGAAAATGTAGAAGAATTGTCATTATGATTTGCTGTGTGTTTGCCTGTTTTGTTTGCAAATTCCAGCCTGGTATTGTGGACAAAAACAAAATAAATCTTTAGTTTGGAGTCTGAGGGTGTGGGCGTGGCTGTAGGAGGAGTTCATTTCATTAGCCTCTGTCTCTTTAGGCTCCACCCCTAAAAGGTTATTGTCTCCTGATTGGCCAACTTCATTTCTATGGGATACCCGTGTAGGGGCCATTGTGGGCAAAGTAGAGAACATCGTTTAAAAAAACATGATGAGTAGACGTGAGCTCGTTCTGTGTAATATGGACATCAGGGAGTCAGGAGGCCGTTGGTCTCCACCTCACCCCTCCTCCAGTTTGCTCTCTATGTGTCAGAGTGTCCCTGAGCAACACACTTAACCCCTAACTGCTCCCTGGGGGGGATGTTTAAATGGTGCCCATCGCTGCTCCTCGTGATCAGGCTGGGTTAAATGCAGAGGACATATTTCACGTAGGAGCAAATGTATGACCAAAATAGCCCCCTTTCGCAGCCATTAACCCTGACCTCTAGGGGGAGTGCATGCAAAGCTTTTCACAGATGGGTCCAGCCATGCTTGTTGTGCAAAATGAGCCCCACCTTTTGAGTCGTGCGAAGCACTACTCCATTAAACGGTCAGATCTCTGTGTCGTGTGTGTCGACCTGTGTACTAGCTCCGTTACCCTGGCAATGGAGCATAAATATGCATGACATTGGCGCCCTATGCAGTCTACTACAGGCATGAGTATATGAACGAGACAGCATTCACTATATCACACATTAAAATAATGTCACACAGACAAGCGGCAACGATATTTAAAAATTCACACCAATTTCAAGTGAGTGGTGCAACTCCACAGGAACATAGGCTACAGTTAATATGAAAAGTTAATATTTTGGGACACAAACGTGGACACATCACATACAGCATTGTATTGTCAACCCAATATTGGACTAACTCTGACTCAGAGAGCAGGCTTGGGGACCCCTGCCCAGAGTAGTACGACTCCCTTTACACGGGTGTGATTTTTTTTTATTTAGGCAATTCAAAAGGATTCTGAAAAATCTGACAGCTCAGCTTGATCCTATGACTGCAAAGCTATGGTGCGCCAATTTGGCTGAGGTTTGTACAACATTGGTAGAAGTAGTAGCAGAAGAAAAAAAGCTTAATGGCTCAAAATGGTGTCAGGTGTAAATGGCCTTGCCCTATTTGAGGAGTTGTGTAATGATCCATGGAATCCAGGAGAACATCATTTAGATTTTATCACCAAGATGCCCATAGGCTTCGGGACTTGATCTAGTGGGAATGTGTGGGCAAAGCTTTACAGCGGACACTGCATTTATTATTTTTTTGGCATGTTTGTGCAAACTTTGGAAGCCAATAATAAGATTTTACACATGACCATAGAGATAGTTGACCAATTCATTCAGTTTTGAACAAAATATGTTGTGGTAACTACCGGTAATGATAAATATGTAATGCAAAAAAAAATGGTCTCTTGATGGCACACGACACGTTTTTAATGAGACCTGCGTTTTGTTTTTGTACACGCAGCGAAATTTAGGGACGGCAATGCATGCGCCTTTACAGGTCTCTGTGAAGTTGTCGCATGTGTGCTTATTTGTGCACATTGCCCACGACTAACTAGACCTGGAGTTTGTTGTGCTTACCTCTTTGTTATGCTTGCGTTGTTGTGCCCCCCTGGAGAAGAGCTGGAGCGAACCTGTCGCTGATCCAGGCTACACCGTCTGCGTCTGAATGTACTTCTTTCTCTCTCTGTTCACTCTTGTCCCGTCTACTCTGCCTCTCCGTCTTCCCTTATTCCTCCACCACAGTCCTTTCTCCCAACAATCCCGCCGTCCGGGTGGCGTGTGTGTGTGTGTGTATGAATATTGATGTTAATTACCCCTTGCCTGAAAATAGCTGCTAAGTCTGTGATTTCCCAAAGGACTGCTCTCAAGCAAGCAAGCACGCACGCACACACACACACGCACACACACACACACACACACACACACACACACACACACACACACACACACACACACACACACACACACACACACACACACACACAAAGTAGGGTTTTAGAGAGGTGAGTGTTTTCCCGTGAACCACATCAGGAGCTTAAAACAGGAACATATTCTCGGCGGAGCTGTTTTTTTTTTGTTTTGTTTTTTCGTTTGTTTATACATGCTCAAAAAAGGAGGGGGCGGGGCAGCAGCAGGGTGTGATACATTGAATACACACACCCACCAGGCAAGTGAGTTGACTTGGCTCACAATATAGCAGAGGTTTTTATAGTTTTTTCATGATTTATTAGTCTGTATTCATTCATGGTAGGTCTGGAAGATGATGAATGATCTGGTATGGTGCAGCTGTTCCGCTCGTCTCTTGAGTATTTTGGGGGGGACTTTTTGCTTTAAACTATGAATGGTGTACAACGGTAAGGTGTTATTGGCTGCGAGGCATTCCATTAGAGTGCCAAAAATCTCACTATACAGCTCTGAATACATCTGCCTCGCTTACCCGACCCTTGATCCATCAAAATGTCCGCCAGCCACTCATTGCTGTCAAAGTCGGTTTCTTTCTTTGCTTTGCTATGACAGCCATAATGCACTTTAGGTCGTGTTGTGCTATACTGGTAGATAGTAAAGTCCTCAAAATGTACAAATAAATAACCAAATGGATCCATAACACAGTAGATTAAACATTGAAGTTTATTATTCAACCTTTAATGGAATATATTGTTTTGAATTGTTTTTAATGTTCTTCTATGAAGCACTGTAACTTGGAGGGAATTACAAAACCCCAAAAAACAAAACGTGTATTGCAATATAATTAAGAATCAAATATTGAATCAGCACCCTAGATAGATCATATTGAATCAGGAGTTACAGTCTAGATCCATAGTCATGAGTGACAGCTAGGGTGATTATACTGTGCTTTGTTGAACACATTGGACACAAAGAATAAAAAAGGGTTTCTAATTTGGCTCGTGTAGAAATGAGGTGTCAAATTATCTGTCTCATAGAGGTAAAAAATTGGATTGTTGGAGCCATGATGATGATGTAACCTGACTGTCATTGCGGTGCTGTTTCTATTCGCCTGTTAAGACCCACAAAGCAAATAAACATGCTTGAGTTACTGTTTGTTCAGTTTGCTTGCCGGAGATTTATTGCATACGTAGCCAGATATGAATTTGTGTCTAAGCATTTGTGAGTTATTATTGGGGCCATTTGTCTTTGTAAAATGCATAGTGCAGCTTTAACCGTCACAGTAATAATAATGGTGAGGGAATAAGCGACATAATACAGTATAGGCCGTACTGTAAGACTACCATAATGCATAATGTATTGGCTTTCAACTAATTTATTTCCTTTTACATATTCAGACCAAAGACTTAAAGGGAGAATACGCCTGGGCTGGGAACTACATTTAGGAAAGTTTACAAGATCAATTTTTATAGGATACAACCAAAATAAATCATTTTTGCGACAGTACAAGTACAATGTAAGTGATGCACCAAAATAGCTACCAAAGTAATTGCACAAAACAAACACAAATCTCTCTTCCCCCCCCTCCCCGCAATTGCAAAACTGTTGCTTGAGCCCTTGCTCAGATTGATGGCCATATTTTAAAAACAAAGCATTTGAAGTTTTCCATCACTTATTAAGTGTGAACTCCTTTTCCCAGGATCCCCCACTGCAGGCCGAGGCCGTGGCAGAGGTTGGGTGAAGACCCCTCCTGCACAGGAATCTCCAGCTAAAGTAATTCCCATCGCCTGCCTCAACCCCTACCAGAGCAAGTGAGTAAACCAAGTAACTATGTACTCTAATTCCTCACGCAGATACCCCGAACTAAAAATAACCTGTTCCAGGATTGAATGTAAAGTAAGCCTTGCCAAGCCCTGAGCCCTGGTTTCAATGACCGTCAAAGTGTGACTCAGAGTTTAGTGAAGAGCACCATCTCACCATAAAAACTACTGAAAACAATCTTGTCATTAGCAATGCGAACCTTGACAGATATTGATGTCCAGCAAGGAATCCTGCAGTACACTGCACGTACAAATGAGTGAAATTAATCAGATCCACACCGCTGTCATTTTCCTGGACTGTATCTGTCCTGCATAAGCCCATTTAGAGCGGGAAAGCATGTGACGCATCAACGCTTGTTGATCCAGCCACTTGTTCATTTGTAGTCTTCAAATGTGAGCCTATTGTGACACGCTTAGAATAGGAACACTAGTATCCCTAAGGGTAGAGGTTTTAACTCATTGCTCCATCATTCTCCGTGACTTCTTTCTGTTCACTGCATGAAAAGGAAAAGCATAAATACCCACTACAGGGTGCTGCATTGGTAGGCTACAGTATTTCTGTGGATGCCACACAATTGTCAGACTTCTGCGAGAGCCACATTTGTATGCAGTGTTTTATTTGCAGCTATTTTCTGCTGCTCATTCGTCAACCAAATGGTTTCCTTTCACGATGGGAGTGCTCTTCTCTTTTTCACTTTAGGGCATGCCGGGTGAGAGGTGCGGGTTTCATGCCGTGTCCATTTGTGCACAGACGAAGGTGCATTTGTGTATTGGTGTCCTTTTTTGGGAGGGAGGGTGTGTGTGTGGTTGGGTGCGTGTGCTACGCTAGTCAGTCCATTTGTATGGAAATGAAACAAAATGGCCTCAGACACTGGCTGATTATAATGGCTGGTAAGAATGTTTCTTTTTATAGTCCTCTGCAGAGTTTTTGATTCCCGGTTATTTGCCCCCCGATGGGGATTTGGCCTAACCTGTGCCGTTCCTCCTTCCCCTCTCTTCGCAATCATGTTGCTTTCTTCAGGAATCCATTTTACTGCTGCTTTGCCTGTTATTAATAGATTACAGTAGTATGACAGGAAAGGGGGTGAAGACTCTCAGCAAAGATTGTCAGGATGGGGACTCAAACCTGCGACACACTAGGTGTGTTTCCATTAAACCTTTGCGAAAATAGGGTATGTTTATTTAGTTGAAAAAAAGAAAGCGAATTATCTGCCATTTCCATCCACTAATGAAATGTGACTCTTGCAAGTCTAGGGAAATGTAAAATTGCTTCATGAAATAAGCAATAGGTGGCACAATTTGGCAGTAACGTGAGACGCATGGTTATTTAACATATATATTTTAGGTTGAAGTTCTTTTAGGCTATACAAAATGTTATACACAGACTGCCTGGTTGGGAATTGGACTATAAGTCATCTATGCTGTGCAGAGGCTGTTCTGGCATTTGTTTTTCTAACCAATGCTGTATTCAATTGTAGCGCCGGTAAGACTAGTAATTCCCAGACTTTATATTAAAGGTAGCCTACACGATATTCTATTCTTATCTGCGCAACACGTGCGGTGCGGGCAACAAAAAAAAGCCTTGAACTTTGTTAACAAAATAATTGGTATATTATACCCAGGGGCAGAGCCCATCCATGTAGCATGAGCATCGTTTATAGATAAATTGCAGCTGTAAAACCGCTACGCATCACATGCGTACTGCGTATATTCAGCTACACATGTTTTGTTTGCTTATGTGCATGACAGATAAATAAATAAAATAAAATTAAATAAAAGTGCTTGAAGCCCCTTGGATGTTTGTACACCCCCCACTGTTCCGAGCTGTCTAGTAGTAATATAACTTCCATAACAATGCTCTCACCGGGGGAGACCAGGAGCCTGTTGACAGATGTTATTTCTTTCTTTTCCAACTATCAAAATGCGATATAATGCACGTCCATTGCTTTCCAATTAAAGTCCTTTCGCAACCTGTTTGCATACCCCATTTACGCAATAGAGTCTTTAGATACAGCCCGAAAATCCACCAGCTTCCAGTATTTTCGTGCAAAATGGAAAACTTATTTGCATTTTGAGGTGTTTCCATTCAACATTCTTTTCACAAGAGCGCAAAAATAGGCGTTATGGAAACGCACCTACTGTCAAAGGATTGCCAGCCCAGGTGCCCCGGCCATCAAAACAGTTTTGTAGCTCAGGACAATGTGGCCAAGATTGAAATTGCAATCTGTGGAGAAAACTACCCCACTTAGGTGCTGTGATAAACTTACTTCAATAAGTTTAAAGTTTAGAAGGAGCGGCTAATGCCACAGCTCAGTGGCTTTGTAGTTAGAGTGTCCGTTCTGAGACTGGGAGATCGGCGATTTATCCCCAGAATAGCGCAGAGTCTCTCAAAACTGTGGCCCAGTGCCTCACTGCTTGCCAATCAGCATAAAAGGGTTGGAATGGGGTGCCTGTCAAGCTCTTGCGACTTGAGTCGCAAGTTCTTGCAAGGATCAATCATGATACAGAAACAGGAGATTCCTGCCCTATGGGCCTTGTGGCTCGGCACGGCTTACTTAATGCCACAGAAACGGACGACTTTAGCAACGGAGCTTTGTTTACATTTGCGGTTGTTGTGTCATCATGTGTGTATAGAGCACTGTATTTCCTCGAACAGGCTTTTGTTTCAGTATATGTTCGGTATATGTTCACTTAACCCATGGGCGGGTGCAAATGCAATCAAATGGAACCCGTTGTCGGTCCATTTGCAAATTAATTTTACAGACCGGTAGCCACCGGAAGCCTCGGATAGGGTTTTTTTCTTCCCGGTCTCGGCAACACGGCGCTTCTTTATGTGTGCCTCTGTATGGCCCTCTCATCCTGTTCTACCGCTGTTAAGTAATAGCATCCAGAGGAGGCTATAATTGGTTTTTAGCCGCCATAAAGCAGCCTTATCCATACGGAGCAGGGGACGAGGTTCACTCGGGGCCAGCAGCTGTTCTCATGATAGGGGATTTAATTGCTGGCAAAGTTATGGTGTGAATATCCTCGACTGCCTCAATTACCAACACAGTGGAAAAGCCCCACTGCTGAATAACACTTCCATGCTTGGCTGGCTATTGTGTGGACAAGGAGCACCTTTTGAAGGCAGACCCACGTGTTGGAAATGGCTCAACAACTCTACTGTCTTTTGAATATAGCTAAATTAAGTTTTATTTTTTTTGTTTGTTTTGTTATATTTGTCCCCATCATCGTGCTGAAAAGAAGCTTGTGTAGTTTCCACCGTAATTGTTCTTTTGCCCAATTGTGTCGTACAGTATTTTGGCAAGTGATCTAGGTACCGTTTTTTTTTTTGGGATGATCATTTACCAGGAAAGGGAGCCCCTTCAAAAGACGCATTGCTAATTTGTGCTTTCACGAGTCAACAAGTCGAGGACTGTCGACACTTTATTTTTCACTCGAAGAAACAAATAATATGCAGTTTTTGCACTATTGTTGAGCGATTCTTAATTGGGCTTTGCTCTTCTTGCCATTCTTTACTATGTACCATTAACTGGCCTGTTATACGTCAGTCTCCGTTTAATTGTTTATAAAGTTCCTGCTTTTCAAAGCATCTGCAAGATATGCATATCCAGTAGACAGTAAGTAATATGGACACAGCAAGCGCCATTGGCTTCTACAGACCGCTTTTTCGGGGTAGGTGAAATCCATCATCTTTGAACTTTCGACCCTACAATGCTACCGGGACAATATAACTACTACCAAGTCGAGCCTTTTCTCAGAGTTCCATGCGTGGCTTGCAGGCATTTAACAATATATTCCTCATGAATATGCTGAGATTCCCAAGTGAGACGTCTCTACAGGTAGTGCGTGATGTATGCCGCACTCGTCGTGTAGAACACTAGACAGTTCTGCCTGTAGGATTGTAGATAAGTCGCTAGGCAATCAAACTAAATTGTTTTCTGTCAGAATAGGAACTTCATCATGCATCCAGTATACAAATAATGACCAACATATATTGTAGCCTGTAGGCAACACATTGTTTTTTTAAATACAGTAATATATGTTACAGTGAAGATAGAGAGGAAAGAGGGACACGGAGAAGGGGAGAGACATGCCGCAGAGGACGTCATGGATGGTTCTCGAACACGCGACATGGTCCAGAGCAGTCTTTACCAGTGTTGTAGTGGGACTTTTAGAAGTGGGGGGACGCCTCTTAAAGGGGAATTTCACCCATTTTCATTTTTTTTTCTGAGAGTGTACAAATGGAACAAAATCCATGATTTGGTTCCATTTGTACACTCTCAAAAAAAAGGAAACTCATTAACATGGTGAAACACATCTTGATGATTTGTATGTATTTGATGATTTGTATGTATTTCACCATGCTAACGATTTTTTCAGACCTCCATTTCTAGGAAACACAGAATGGGGGGAACTTTTTATCATGTCCACACAACATCTCTAAGGTATATTAATGACATAGTAAAACATTGAAAATGAGTGGGATTCCCCTTTAAGACACGCGCACGCACACTTGCATTTGCATGCGCACTTGCGTGCACCTGCACAACACACAGACACGCTATTAAAACAAGTATAGCATATTGAGAAAGATTGTTTACAATGCCTAATTGTATCCATAAAAGTACATGACAAGACAAAAAAAATATAGGCCTACTTTTGCCACCACTGGTCTTTACAGGAAGTGAACCATCCCCACATTCTGTTTCGCCCTCCCCAGGTGGACCATCAGAGCCCGCGTCACTAACAAGAGCAGCATCCGGACGTGGAGCAACTCTCGAGGAGAAGGAAAGCTCTTCTCTTTTGAGATGATGGATGAAAGCGTGAGTATGAATGACGAAAGCAAGATTATTTCTTCAGCACAGTGTAAATGTAGATTTTAGATAAGGTCCGATTGGCAGCTATAGGGGTCACACAGTACTCGCCCGACTGTCACATCCGCATTTGTGAGTTTGCTTAAGCACTTTAGTGTAGAATTGAGCATGTTTACATCTGATTAGTTTAAGCGTTACCCTTTAAAGTATATATAAGCAATAAATCTCAGAATTTTAATGGCATTTTTTCCTTCCTTTTCTTCTTTATCATAGACCGTTTCACCATTGGATCACATTTTGAAAATATGTACTATCTATCTATCTATAACAACAATAGGAGCCACAGTGGCCCTTTAAAAATCATACTGTAGTTGTCCACCACCCACATTTGACTCCATCAGTCCTCCCTTTTTTGTTAATCAGAGGCCGCTCAGTGAGGCTCTTCCTGATTGGGTTACAAATAGTCCCGCGGGGAAGCTTATATGGATTGTGGGCTTCTAGGGGGTACAGGACCCTAGAGGCACCAAAAAGATCTTCGGTAGAACCCAGCAGGGCTGTATGCATGTGGTGTTGGCGCGTTGTGTCAATCGGCCTTATAGTTGGGCGGCGGCGTGTCGCCTCACAGACTGAGACGAGACACTCACTCACCAGACAGACACCTACAGACACACTGAATGGATGGAATACATCACTGCTCGGTTTTGTGAGGGTAGTCTCGGTAGTGGGTTTGGCGCAAACGCATTTTAATCCCCTTTTTCTCGCTCACTCCCATTTTTCAGCTGGTGCATAATGTTTGCGTGTTGCGAGACGGTGAGAGGGAGCGAGAGAGTACTCTGAACAGAGCCTGGGGACACTCAATTCGTGTTTATGGACAGATATATCTTAGTGTGTATATCGAGCAAAAAAAGAGGGTGGCTGGTAAAAAGCACTCTAGTCTGATACGGTGTTCCCGTTTGGGAAAGCATAAAAAGACAGCTTCCCTTCCCTGAATGTTAAGTTTTGCTTAACTTTTTTAACCTTTCTTGCCAACCCTGGTCGCCCTGCATGTGTTTAAGTGTGAGCTTTTTGTTTTGACAGGCGGAGATCCGGGTCACAGCCTTCAACAAAGAGGCGGACATGTTCTTCTCTTTAGTGGAGCAGGGCAAGGTGAGCATTTGCATCATCCACACACAGATCAATGACATCACTTGACTTTTTAAAATCTCAAGGACCCCCACGTTGATGTGCGCGCCTATTCGGCCACAGACCCCCATCTAAAAATGTTTTGTTCCCGGCGAAGAACCCCCCAGAAGAGAAGATTTGTGTTCATGAATCCAGAATTAATCAACACTTTCCAAACATTCTTGATTCTTCTTTCACACTGTGAGCTTGCACAACTACTAGAAAGCCAGCATATAAATGTAGTTGAAATGATTGTGATGCTATATTAAGTTATTTATTACGTTTTTTGGTCTCCTGATATTTGAAGTCATTGTTGCATTTGACTGCTGTAATGTATACTAGTTTATCTTGTACAAATATTAATAAGCGCTGGCAGGCGTCCCCTCTATACAGTATTGGCAGGAGAACCACTGCAAGTGACAGTAAAATCCGGTATGTTCATTGTTCACCCCTGAGAGAGTGTACAAATACTGCTAGACCCAAATGGACACATACAAAATAGATAGTAACATGCGTACTGAATAGCAATGCTTAGGGAGTGTTTCTAGCAATGGCAGTGAATACCGCCAAAACAAAACAAGCATTTTGAGCCTATTTTTCAGCCTTGTTGCTGCTGGAACTATTGATCAATATAGCAAAGGCTAAAGCGAATGTCACTTAGTCAGAAAGTTGAAATACGATGATGATGATCTTCCCGAATGAGGTATTGACTGATTTTTGGGCCATTCCAGCAGTGAACGTGTCAGAGGCATAAAAGAGGGAACAGAAGATTGTATATATTGGATGCATTGTTTAATCAAAGCTGCTATGATTGGCAAACAGGGAAACGCTCTGTGGATCTGTCTCTACAGTATATAAATAAAAACGTGTCAAGTTTTATGGAGGTTCCCGAGTCACTGAAGGGAGACGGTGAGTCGGTGACCCGTCTGTCAAAACTACTAAGGAGGTTCGACTCTCCAACCGGTGCGTTGCCTGCCCTGCACGATGCCCATTTAATTACAGACCAGTAGAAACACATGTCGAGATGCTGGCGCTCAGGTTTTAGCTTTTTTTCTGTGTGGGCCGAAGTCCAGCCAGCCAGAGCTTAATAACTCAATTAACCCCAGCCGTCACGCGTCAGACCCCGCCGGCTCCAGGTAGCAACCGCTGGCGATGGCTTCGACACAGACCCACATTTCATTGGTGCCCTCTGCTGCCCTCCAAAGAAAACTGGAAGAATCAGTCCTACACCTCCGTGCTGAGACACATATTGACAGGAGCAGCATGTGTGGGGCGTGCCTGTGTGTGTGTGTGTGTGTGTGTGTGTGTGTGTGTGCGTGTGTGCGAGTGTGCGTGTGCGCGTGTGTGCGCGTGTGCGTGTGCGCGCGCGCCTTTCAACCTGGCATTCCTGTTCTTGCCCATGAATGGCGATCACTAGGTGTGCAGCAGCTTATTGAGCTATTCAATTATAACGAAGCTATCTGTTCAAATCAAATCAGACAATCAAATATTTTATTTTAATGATTTACTTCAGTGGCTTTCAACCTTTTTGATACCACGCCCCACTATTTATTCAGCATCTGAGCCGCGGACCACCGTGCAATGACATTTTCACCCCACAGACCGAAACACTGAAGAATTCATTTGATTTTGTCCACAATTCAAAACAGCCAAACAGGCATATAGTAAATGACCATCCTTCTACATTCTCTAGTTGTGTAGACTTCGGCTAATTCAGATGATGAATATGTTAACTCTTGAGAGTGTAAAAATGAAACCAAATGGACCCGCAAGGGTTCATTTGGTTTCATTTATCTCATTTATCTCAAAGAGTTACATCTGGCTAACCAAGTTTCCATCTGGTTAACCAACTTAGCTGAGGGTCCACCTGGAACTCTCTCAAGGACCACTGGTTGAAACTCACTGATTTACTATTTACTATTAAATGATGACACAAAAAAGGATTTGTCTGTGAGAAAATAATCGATAGTTGCCGACCGTACTCATGTCTTTGGTTTTACCTACGGCATTTGTGTGGCTAAAGCGATCCGGAGAGTAGGATATGAAGAGATTTGGAGGGTGAAAAGGTTGGTAAATGCCTCACAGATTGACTTTAAATTGTTTTGGATATTATTAGCCGGCACTCTCACTCTCGGTCCGACTCTATTTTCTGGTGAATTAGAGAGCTGATGGTGCCAACACGCCGCCATGTCTTATTAAGGCCTTAACGGTCTCCTGGTGTTATTGTGGTTTCCGAGGGTCATAAACCTCACTTTGCGTAAGGAAATGTATAATTTATGGGGTCAGTTCAAGCTGCTTGGGTGGCTTTCCGTTGGCTAAGCACCTAGTCTAAATGGAATCTATTGTGGTAGTTAGGCTAATGTGTGGGGGGTGGGCTTAGGTGTAGAAGGGAAAAAAAAGCAGGAGCGGACCAAGTACAGGGGTTGACACTAAGGTCTCCGAGGCACTTGCCCATCGGGCAAGTGCAAGTCAGGTTCTACTTGCCCTCAGGTCATGGTCACTTGCCCTCAAAATATATCGTAAATTTTGCTATTTAGCTTACTTTCTACTTGGTGCTTCAAACATTTCCTTTCGCAGTCAAAGACTGTTTTGCGTAAGTCACAATCAGCTACATTCAACTTGTAAATCAGTGTAAATCAATTGTTCCCACAGTGGTCACAGACTCAGGGGTCCATGACGCCAGCAAAATGATAGTTTGGAACCAAATGTACCTGGGAGAGAGATAGAAGAGGCAGAGAAAGCAGGGAAAGACACAGAGGCAGAGCGCAATGACCACCTTCAAGACAAATATATGTTAGGTTATAGCGCACAAAGTCACATGCTTGCCCGATCGGGCAACCAGGTCTTCACTTGTACGACCATTTTTTTTTACTTGCCCTGGGCAAGCGGGCAAGTGTTAGTGTCAAGCCCTGAAGTATAGAGCCCTGGAGGACTCTGATCAAGTGTAGGATTATATACATGAGCCTTTTTCACCACCTCTCTTGACTAATGAAGTCTCAACAGTTATCAAATGTAGAAGATCACACAGAGCAGCTTGGACATTAGACTGTATCATCAGCGTACATGGAAGTTATACGGAAAGACCGTAAAAAAAAAAAAACTGAGTGACACAAAACTTTCTGGACAACAGCATTAAACTCAATTTGCCATTCAATTTGCCACTCACTATATGCATCCTCTATAAACCTGAATTGAAGTTGCTAATTTAAGCCTGATGTTTCCATGCTACTGCATCTTCCTCATCCCCTTCCTCATCTTCCTTCCTCCTCAATCGTCTTCCTGTCATAGACGATTTTAGGCTGTCCCAGCAGGGGTGGGGTGTTGGAGGGGATTATAGATCTGTACGGTCCATTTGGTTTCATTTTATGCTAAGAGTGAACAACGTTGACCAACGTTTTTTCTATTTTATCTCTCTTGGATTGTGGGCAAAACTTAGTTTTGAGGACTGCCCCCCCTGACTGCCAGGGGGGGCAGTAAGTACCCCCCCTGGCACCTCCCTAATGTCGCCAATGCTCAAAGTCTTGACTCTGAAGGAGATTTAGTACCTCCAGTCTTCTTTTTCTTTTATTATACTATACACGTATAGAGGCTATTGTCCGACCTGCTCTGGAGTGTGGTGTTCTCTGTTTGATGCTGCTGTCTGTGTTCCACTGCTGTGACGCAGCGAATCTGCCTTCACCTGGCCGAGTCACAACAAAACACATGTACCGTAATAACTCTTCTGACTTCTCTACTTTCCTTAGTTTCTTCACAGGTGTGGAGTGCCATGATTTATTTCCACCCCAAAACATGATCATCAGGGGGTATTGTTATTTGAAGAGGAAGGAGGAAAAGTACAGTGTACAGCAGGGGTGCCCAACCTTTTTTGACCCAAGATCTACTTTTCAGCAGCCAACCCCTCCGGGATCTACCCATAGGCGGATTATGAAATTAAGGGCCCCTGGGCCACCACCAGCTAAAGGGCCCCCCGACACCGGAGGATTTTTCTGCGCGGCGGTATGATGGTTTAGGACTTTTAGTGACACAAAATTAGTAAACCCATTGTTAATAAGGACTGTGTGCACCAGTATTATTCACTTTTAGCCCTTTTTAGGTGGGCCCTGAGCTTGAGCCTCTCAGCGATCACGCGTACACTCAATCACATGGGCCCCCCTAGCTCAGGGGCCCCTGGGCCTGGGCCCAACGTGCCCGTTGGATAATCCTTCCCTGGATCTACCAGTCCAATGTCAACATTTCAAACCACACGCATCGTTGCCAGCCTACAGTAACTTCACAACAACACAACACTACTTTGTTTTACCACTTTACTTTATGTCCATATAAGCATAAAGTACAACAGACTTGTCATAAATAGGCCTACAACAGTACAACATAAGTACAACAGACTTGGTCATGGTCAAGCACTTCCATTGCAAATGCAATCATAATAAGAACAGTCCAGAATAGTCCATTATAAGTTGCAGAACAGTCCATTACACGTTGCAGAACAATACTGTTGGCATAATTCACAGACAGCAGACAACAATCCTCCAAATGAGCCGCTTCATAGACAGACAGGCAGGCAGGCAGGCAGGCAGACAGACAGACAGACAGACAGACAGACAGACAGACAGACAGACAGACACACACACACACGAAAATCGCTCTTTTTTTCTTTTCCACTCCATTTTTTTTCTTTCCCCTCACATCTCCCGAGATCTACTTGTGATCAGGCCGAGATCTACCGGTAGATCCCGATCTACTGGTTGGGCCCCCCTGGTGTACAGTATTTGTTAAAATGTCTTATTACATGGCTTGCTCCAATCAGAAGCCAGCGTTCTGGTCATGTGAGCGGTCACATAATACACTATAATCACCGCTCCGCGCTATATTTGACCGCTGCATAAACAAGTTCCCCAAAGTGCAAACAGCTGTGTTCATATCAATCCGCGCTGCCCTTCTGCATTTAGTTCCAGCACGCCGTTAGCGGGTCCATTTGGTTAGCTACGTATTTGGTTGTTTACATGCCGTTGCCGTCACCCTCTCAAGGACCACTGGTGGTCTTCGGACCACTGGTTGAAAACCACTGCCGTAAGCCATGTAATAAGCGGGATAACACCCTTCGAACGGGTGATTTGTTTCATAACTTAATAGGAAACAAATCACCGGTTCGTCGGGTGTTATCCCTTACATACTATACTATACTATACTATACTATACTATACTATACTATACTATACTATACTATACTATACTATACTATACTATACTATACTATACTGTACACGTATAGAGGCTATTGTCCGACCTGCTCTGGTGTGTGCTGTTGTACATTTGATGCTGCTGTCTGTGTTCCACTGCTGTGATGCACCGGACCTGCTTTCACCTGGCCGAGTCACAACAGAACACATGTAATGAATGCACATGTAACACATTTAACAAATACAAAATTGAAAAAATAAATAAATAAATCATAGCACCCCTCTTTAACAATGACACTAAGTAAGGCTCTGTTCCTTTTAGTGTACAGTGGCTCTCAAACTTTTTAAATTTTATTTCAAGGACCTCCATCCGTACAGACGTCATCTGGAACCCTCTCAAGGACATACTGGTGCCCATTCCCTTTCTTCTCAACTTACAACCTTCATCCTTCCTGTGTCTCCAGGTGTACCTGGTCTCCAAGGGAAAGCTGAAGCCAGCCAACAAGCAGTACACCACGGTGAAGAACGACTACGAGATGACGCTGCACAGTGGCTCCACCATCCTGCTCTGTGAGGACCACAACCTGGACGTCCCTGTGATGCAGTGTGACTTTGTGCCCATCGCCGAGCTGGAGAACAGGGACCCTGACGCCATTATTGGTAAGAGCAGCCATTCTCAGCCTCTAAGCAGGGTTGCAAATTTCCACTACGAAAACATTGTGTGTGTGTGTGTTGTGTGCAGTGTGTACATTTAATATGGTTTTGATTTTCATTATTATGAAAGGAGCTAGTTCAATTTGCTACAGTCAATTTGATTTGACAAAGAGGTATTTTGCAAGTGCTTTAGGATAATAAACGTTGTCCCCTTTTAGTTGTTCAGATGCTCTCGGCGCTGTGCATTTGCCCATGCATGTAATGACAGTGTCCTCCATAAAGCATCATTAACCCACCCTGCCTGCCGGGGGCCAGTGGAAGCTATTTATAGACAGGTTAGGGGTGAAAGGGTTCACAGACACCTCCGACCTCATCGTCTGGATGACCTGGTGACCTTCTGGTTACTCTCTAGTACCCACTTAGCTACTGCCACTTACAGGAGCATAGCACAACAACAACAACAACAACACTGGAATGTTTTACATTTTAGTTGCAAAATTAAGCCTATAATGTGGCCTATAGGTGGCGCATGATGCCACACACATAGGTTTGTGTTCGAGTCCTGTTCATGTAGATCAGTTTTCAACCTTTTTGATACCAGGGCCCACTATTTATTCATCATTTGAGCGACAGACCACCATTTGTGGACATTTTTAGCCCCACAGATCCCAAAACTAAAGATTTATTTCGCTTTTGTCCACAATTCGAGGCTGGATTTGTGAAACAAAACAGTCAAGCATACAGATCAAAATGACAATTACTCTTCTACATTCTCTAGTTGTGTAGACTTGGGCTTATTCACATGATGAATATTTTAAGTCTTGAGAGCGTAAACATGAAACCAAATGTTTCATGGGTCCATTTGGTTTCTGGAACCCTCTCAAGGACCACTGGTTGAAAACCACTGATGTAGACCTTTACAAGAAAGAATGCAGCTGTTGGAAGTATGGGACGCAACACTTAATTCCGTGCTCACAGGTATCCAGCCACAAAGCTATCTAAAGAAGTGGTTGCACAAATTTACTGGTAGAAAAGCCATGGCACTTATAGTGGTTAGTGTATGTGTCAAGCCAGGGGACAGGGTGGGGGTTCCATTGCGACTGCATTGTTGTTTGGCACTGTGACTACCACTACCTTTTTGCATCATCCCCCAAGAGGAGTTGTTTGGATGCTTGTCAGACATTAGGGTCTCTCGGGACTGTGTTATGCTAATTTGGTCGTACTCTTTGACAATCCGAGAAGAATTTTCTGTGGTGCTAATGCGGCACGGAGGAGAAATGAGTGCGCTTCCGTAATTGCTAGCACCTGTCCTACATAAAGGGTCTCGGATGCGGCAGAAAGCTCATGTTTACGGGGAGGTATATGTACACCACGCAGGAGATTTCTCATTTTGTGGTCTATCCCAGTGGTCCTCAAGCTTTCCAGGGATTCCACTCAATTCAAAAACACTTTAAACCGGGGACCACCACCCTCGCAAAAACATGGAATTGACGCAAATTTGTTTGACTCGGTACGACATATATTATAAAAATAGTATATTTAACAAGCTCATAACACCATGCAATGCGAGGCAGGCAACCCAGTCTGCGATGTAAAGCCCTCTGCGATCATTTAATATTCACAGAAGAATTCACAGTCCTTCTTTCACTTACCAGCTTTACAGTGATAATTGTTCTCATTAGTTTCAAATACATCCAATTGATTCTTGTAGAGCTGGTCACATTTAGAACGTCCTCACTCATATGATAATGCCATTGGTGCGAAAATGTAATATAGAGATAAGAAATGACTTAGGCAAATGCATTGACATTTAGCAGGCTGTCGCAGAGCGCGTGGATTCGCTACATTTTTACTGGGTCAGAGGACCAGTTAATTCAGACATCAAGTGTTGAAAAAAGGGAATATATTCATCCCAGTATTTTTCTATTAAGGTTAGTTGGGGTGCCTATCCTTCCTGCGTCCCGCCGTTGTCTTATCTCCAAGGCAGGTAAATTGGGGACAAGTCCTGGCATAGATAAGGGTTGAAATTGGCTCTAAAGGTTCGTTCAGAGTCAGTCAATGCTCAATCTTATTTCCGATCACAATTGAGGATTGTGGCACCTACACAGGTAGCCCAATGCACAACATAAAATGACGATTTTACTGTAACTCCGACAATACGGCAGTAATGTTGCCCACTTTTCTTGCTCTGTTTTTCCAGTGTGACTGTGGGCTATTGTCAAACTGGATTTCATAATTGTAACATCGCAAAGTGTAGAATCCAGATTACTTTATAAAATTGACACTTGCTGGAAAATATGGATTGCGAAATTGTTTGGGGTATTATTATTATACACTTTCAAAGTACTTGGTTCCAATATGGTATATGTAGCTCTGGTCCATAGCTTCACTGCGTTGCTGTGGAGCTATGTGAAAATCAATAGGAAAGCGTAATCTCTCGGCTGGAAATCTGACCAGCCTCTCTAGTGGAAATCTAAGTAACGTTTCACCTACTCACCAAATCAAACACAGCTTGTGTGATTATAAGACTTAAGATTTTAGACTACTTTCCTTAGTGGAAACACTCTCCCCCCGCACCACACGGATAAAATTAACTTTTTGACCAGAACGCGGTTGTATTATACCAGAGGAAAAATATTCTCTCTTTGGAGGTTTCCTCTTGGCAATATCAGTTGAGTGCGCAAATCCTATTTTTCCGGTGAAGAACAACCGCTTTCTGGCCAAAAAGTGCATTTTATTCAGGCTTTGTAATATGATGGTCAGAGTTCCGAGAGATCATGTTGATTTACACACAGCTCCACTGTTTCTATGATTCTGCCTTGCGGTGGCACTATCGACCAGAGCTAGAGTGTATGTATTAGATAGCTATTGTATGTATTCTATACAAAGGGGTATTTCACTTTCTAATATGTTGGGGGTAATTCCAAAGTCTACTACTGGCTTTTGTGAGCACAGCAGTCGCTTTTTAAATTGTTTTTGAAATGTTTGTGAAATATCTCCAGTGTCACTTTTCACTTTTAATGGCTTTGCTCTGAAACTGTAGTTGATAAAGAGACAACTAGATAGCAGGAAACCACAAGGGCCGAGGCAGTGACAAATATCTCCATAAACACAGAGGACATTATTTGAATGCTATTCCACCTCGCAGGCATCTGTCTTTGTTTGCTGTATTAAAGTAATGATAACAGCTTATATGCAGTGTGTATGGTGCAGTTTTCTCTGTCTAAGCGGGGAGCTCCTCGGCGTTAATTTGTATAAATATGACGTCATGCTACAGTTAACCACAGAGAACCGCAACCACTCAAGTGTACACATGTATTTGTACAATAAATTGGCCATAACGCCCATGCCTAATGATAATGTACCAGTGTGACAGCGGCAGCCCGCTGTTTCTGAGTGTTAGTCTTTGTAATTATGTCGGTAATTGGCACTTGCTGTGCTTCTGTTGTGACTAGCTGTAAAGAAGTGAACAAAAGGCGGTGGAGGATGCATTCATTCCCCACACCCTGCTCGGCCACCCCCGCCCCGTGTTTGCGCAGTCACTGTCACCGATGACCCCTAGACTCTTTTCTCACAAGGAAGGTTTGTCTTTGCTCACGAGGAGCGTTTGTAGATGTGCCTCCTTACAATCCATATAGGAGAAGTCGCCAGCCGCTTAATGGTCATTTTCACAGTTTGGATTTGGAGTTTGAATGCAGATCACTAGTTTCTTTTAAGACAGGCCTGAAAATTCACCTCCCCCTCTTGGAAGA
The DNA here is from genome assembly GCA_039105355.1 of Benthosema pterotum. Taxonomy (NCBI): domain Eukaryota; kingdom Metazoa; phylum Chordata; class Actinopteri; order Myctophiformes; family Myctophidae; genus Benthosema; species Benthosema pterotum. Next base: position 18,250,244 of record CM076975.1, read on the forward strand.
GCCACCTATTTGATCACAGTATGCCGGCAACTGGTACACCATGAGGTTATATTTTTCTTTGGAATCCTGCCTCAAAGCAGGTAGAAAACTGTTGTTCCCTGATGTCATGGCTAGGAATACATGCGTCAGTAAACAGGAACTGAGGATGGCAATGAAGGACCGCACAGTCTGGCATAGCATTGTCAAATCCACGATCTCAGAACCGCCGTTGAAAAATGATCACCTGACCAGGGGAGTGTCCCTGGTTGAACGTAGAGCGTACAGTACAAGGGACTGGTTATTCCAAACAGTTCCTTTACCCTCCTATCGGCTGACCTAAGAGAGGCAGTATAGACTATAGAGGATTACTGCCTGTTTTTTGTACTGTACCCCTGCCAAAGGAAAAAAGGTCCTGCACACTGCCAAGAACAACCAAACATTTATAGACTACACCTCAGTGGAGATGAAGGTCATTGGCTACACAGAAAGCCAGAACCTAGTTAGTCACTCCCCTCAGAACCATATTAGACCCACCCTAAATGAAGAGAAGGTGTATGCAATCCCATAATACAAGTAACAACAATCAGGGCATCTCTAAAGCACGAATAAGTGACTCCTTTAGTGGACACAAAAATATAAAAAACACAGTGGAAACTACAATATTCAAGTTAATACCAAATGGCCACAAAGGTACAATAAACCTCAAATATTAAAGTCAGTCCATCTACTGTAAATCATAGATGAATTCACATTAATAGTGAATTCATCATTAAGACCCTTAAGGGCCAAGGTTTGTAAGGTAAAAATTAAAAATGCCTCTCTCCTTTTTAACAGGAGGTCAAGGTCGCCACCTCTGGGTGGCATTTGGACTTGTTCTATGCCCTGGAATCTAAAAGTGGTGATGTCATGCTTTAAATCGTTAAAGTGGACAGCAACAGGATATTCTCTGTCATTCCTGCGAATTGAGCTCTTAAGTTCGCTCATGTTGTCTTTTAGTTTTCGTGTGGTACCAACATATGCCAGTCCACAGGGGGCATGTGATCAGATAAACAACATGAGTGCTATCACAAGTAATAACTTTGTATTGGAAACATTCTCTAATTGTGTAAATTAAAATTAACTAAATGACCTATCAATTATTAAGTAATGCAAATGTTTAAGAATTATTCACCTGCATTTGGTGAAATTGAACCAAATGGACCCACTTGGCTTTTGTTTTTAGTATGAGTGAATCGCACACTAAATAAATTAATCAAGTTAACTCATGGCTGAGTTAAGCCTTAGTTTGGTCGTTATTGTGCCCTGTATTGTCTGTCCTGAAGAAGGACTGTTCAACCAAAACGTTGCTGTAATAAGGAGCAACATTCTGGCAAGTGCTTGACAGCGTGCGGGACTTTTTTTCTTTTGGCATTGGCCGCTTTGCTGTCCTGCGCACCTGTCACCGACTTTTGAGGTGTGCAACTGTGCATTGGCCTTTTTTTCTTTTTTTGCACTGTACCCTGGTGGGGTACAGTACCTACCCTGAGGGATATGGGGAGAACATGCAGACTCCAGAAAGCTCCTTTCACCAACCCCACTAGGGTATGGGGACCGATTTGGTGGTGATATTAAATCTGGTTATCATTTATGAATTGAACACATACTGTAGAGCCTGCATGGAAAACCCAAGTGTTTGACTGTACTGTCCAGTTGACAGAGATCAGCCTCTCCTTTCGGTTTCCAACCCACCAGCAGTGAACGCTGTCAATTACTGTATGTTTGTTGAAGTGCCCTGTGAAGACACTATAGGCACCATATAGGAATGAACCCACCCCAGTGTCACACACATGTCACTGAGGGACTGGTTGTGAGCTTGTACTGAAGGCTTTTTGATTGATTGATTTTCATACATACATACATACTGTTGCATATACAGTACATTCAAAAGAATGGAAACACAAGAAAGCCATTAGGCTTGCTCCCGTTGTGGTCCTCTTGGGGAAAGAGAATAGGGAGCAACAACACAATAAAGACAAAAAACACCCCCACCTTTGTACAGTACATTTCTAGGAAGCAACAACAAATAGGCGACACCAAAAACAAATTCATAAAGACTGATGAAAGCTGTTTTTTTTTTTGTTATGTATTTCAGTGGTTTTCAACCAGTGGTCCCTGAGAGGATTTCAAGTGGTCCCCAGATAAATGATGGACATTTGGTAACCAAATGGACTTTTATAGATCTGTAACTCTTGAGAGTGTAAAATGAAACCAAATGGACCCTTACGGGTCCATTTGGTTTCATTAGAAACACAATTAGAAAATGTCGAGGGAATTGTTATTTTAACTAATGTTTAGCCAGTTTGTCTCTCCTGAAATGTGGACAAAAAAGTCGAAAATCCTTAGTTTTGGGTCCGAGAGACTAAACTCAGCATCAAATGGTCTGTGGCTAAAATGCAGAATAAATAGTGGGCCCTGTTATGAAAAATGTTGAAAACCCCTGATCTGTTTAATATTAAAAGTTCAGTATAAATGAAGTTCACATCGCTGTAATAGCTTGCTGTTTCCGGTGTGTGACAAAGTATACATTGACCCGTATTTGCAGTTAACTTGACTTCTGCCCTCCAACCAGCCCCATCCCGTCTCTCTCTCTCTCTCTCTCTCTCTCTCTCTCTCTCTCTCTCTCTCTCTCTCTCTCTCTCTCTCTCTCTCTCTTGTCTGCCTGTCTAGTAGTTAAATAGGGGATTATCACATGGTAATGAGAGCTGTCGGAGTGTTCCTGTGGTGATAATGGAGTTCAAAGGTGTATGACATCATCTCGATCATAATGGAATTAAGCAAGACTGCCAGAGAGAGAGAGAGATGATGCAGGGAACAAGTGTGTGTGTGTGTGTGTGTGTGTGTGTGTGTGTGTGTGTGTGTGTGTGTGTGTGTGTGTGTGTGTGTGTGTGTGTGTGTGTGTGTGTGTGTGTGTGTGTGTGTGTGTGTGTGTGTGTGTGTGTGTGTGTGTGTGTGTGGTGGGATGGGGATTGTAGTTTAGAAAAAGCTTGGTGCAGTTATGGCAAATTGAATTTGTCATGTGGAATAGAAAATAGTTGTTTAAAGGGCATTTTATGTACCTTTTTACACACACACACACACACACACACACACACACACACACACACACACACACACACACACACACACACATTTTTTTTTAAAAAAATTGAGAAATCTGTGATTTTCTGTGTGTTTTAATTTTAATAGTCCTTTCACCCTCTTTGCGCCCTCCCTTTAAGTCATTGGTATGCATGTCTCATCCCAGTCCCCACCTCCTCCTACTGTGGTTCAGTCCGCCCCTCCCACTCAGACTGAGGTGGGCGGGGATAAGTGGTGTGAGGAGGACAGGGGCCGAGGGTTTGTGGTAGAGCCTCTTAAACAAGACATTAGTGACAGTGTAGTGTGGCAGTCTAAATTAGGTCTTAAAAGTCTTGGGGAAAAAGTTACATAAATGTTTTTTTTAGTCATTTTTGGTCCTGCTTTCCCTACGCAACTGTCTCCTTTTTTTTTTTTTTTTCTTTAGCATTTTCTAAAATGTCAGCTATGCCAGGCTATATCATCACCCGGATTCAATTCCTCATGGGGAGTCAGCCTTAGCTGCTCTTCCACAAAGAAGTGCTGTGGCCTTGAGCTTGACAAGGAACATGACTGAGGAGGAGTGTGTGCATTTGTTTTGTTGTGACTAGTAGTGTGGGGGTGCTGCTGAGGGTCCTTGGCATCATGTTGTTGTGGAATTGGTGTCATTCTGCCTGTAATGACTTGCCGTTAGACGCCAGGTGTCAACTCCCCGCCATGTGGGATCTTCACCATTTTATCATCTGGAATCTGCAACTGGCATCTTGTAAAAACAACATCTGAGGGCATTTCACCGATCAATATAGTAAACGAAGCATAAAACTTCCCCTTCCCTGTCATACTTTTTACTATCAGGCTTTAAAGATGGCTCCATCTGTCGGTTTGCGGAATAAGTACCGGTACCATGTTCGGTAATGTTACACAACACCGTTCTTCTTGAGATATGCAGCACCCTGACATGCAAGTCATACATATTACATTCAGATGTTTCCTGGAATTTACACAGAATGCTGCATTCCTTCGATGTGCAATCAATGGCACTAGGAATGTTATTGAATTTTCCTTTCCATCTTGCACCATTAATGAGCTTGTAGGTCAGGTAAAAGCGCCCAGTCGTGAGTGAGGAGCAGCATATCTCTAGAGGCTACTGCTGGTGAGGCTTTCAGACCTTTGGTCTTTTGTTTATTTAGTTATTTATACCGATCCCCATTAGCTGGTGCCGTAACAGCAGCCAGTCTTGTCCTGCGTCCCAATACATTAATGTACCGGTACTTTTGTTTTCCCCTCGTAAACGTACCTTTTATGTAGTTACTGAATATGTACAGTATCTCCACATGATCGCAAACACTGAACGGTGATAATCAGAGTGCCGTTTGCTGTGCGTTCAAGAAGGGAAAAAAAATCTCCCATGTCTTTTATGCTCCCACGGTGGTCGTCGCTCCAGTGGAACGATACAGGGAGGCAGATTGAAGCCTTCCTGCTATCTTTAGGATTCCAAAGTTAAATCAAATTCCGTTCTTGCCGGTGTGGGCTTTAAAAAATGCATGTCAAATCACATTATGAATGTTAGGAAGCTCTCTAGAAGCGTTCCTGGTTTTATTGTTTTATTGGGCAATAGAGAATATTACAATTGTATCACACTTAAAAAAAGAACCATTTAACATAACAAAAGTTGATTAAATATGCATGAAGCATGTCTATTTTTTTTTTTTTCTTCTTTTTACCAAAACACTGATTGAATAAAAGTGTGGGTATTCGTGCAGACAGTGTGCAGGTGTCTTTGTTCTTGTTCTCTGATCCTTCCTACGCATTCATCTCTGAGCCGATGAGGTGTGCATGAGAGCTGTCTATATGCAATATAACAAGGGATTTAACCAAAGTTTGCACTATCAATCTGTCTAAGGGTGTCATTGTGCCATCATGCTATTGTTTGTTTCATTGACATACTCAATTCCCATGTGCAATAATAAAGGTATCTAAAGGGCTTGTATCTCTCTCTCTACATAGATGTGATTGGCGTGTGCAGGAGTGTGGAGGACGTGTCTCGGATCACCACTAGGGCAGGCAAAGAGCTCTCCAAGAGAGAACTGAGCCTGATGGACACCAGTGAGAGGGAAGTGAGAGTCACCTTGTGGGGAGAGCAGGTGAGAGAACCTTGAAGTGTACTATGATTAACGTACAAACTATGCATTTGTCTTCACTGTCTCCTTACTGCTCCCGCTGTACTCGAGGGACTGAAACCAAATGGTCTTACCCTTACAGTATGTGAAACAGGGGCGTTTTTACCATTAGGCAGACTAGGCAGTTGCCTTGGGCGCCATGAAGAGAAGGGGGGCACCAGGGTGACCACCAGATATGCTTTGAAAGTATTCCAGTCTAATAAGCCTCATATGGATAAATACGTTATACTTGTCCTCTATACCTAGAACTGAACATTTAAAACACATACTATGTTCTTCAGTTTAAAAATAGTTCATATTTTTATCCCTTGGCGGGTGCCATTTTACTGTGCCTGTCATAGGTATGACATCACTGGAGATTTTCCAGTAACATCTTGCCTAGGGCTCCAAATTGCTTAGAAACACCACTGATGTGAAATAAAACAAGTATGACAACACGCAAAGAGACGCGTAGGTAATACACGCACAAACAAGACACGATACTCTGTATCCACGTTTGTCCGAAAAAAATGAAAACTCTGAAACATGCAGATACTGTACAGATAAGAGAGAACACTGAGATAAAGCTGGTTTGTTTGTATGGATAATAAGACAGTGATGCATATTCTATATAGACTATTATGGCACAGTTGGTTCTATCGAACATGGTCATACCATTACACTGGGTCGCCTCTTTAGCGCAGAGCTGCCATCCACTGATGTTTCACTCCTTAAATCCCAGAATTCCATCTCGGTGGTGATGGTGCAGCATCAGCGAAATATCCCTCACTACCGCTCCCTCCAGCCAGCCTGAGGATCCTCGCTTTCCCCCCATGTTATATTTATGTCTCTGTAAAGTTGGCTTCAAGGCGCTAGTAGATGCACGTCGAAAAAAGAGTGTGAGAGGGTACAAATGCAACCAAAATGGATTTGTAGGCTTGGAGAGGGCGTTTAAGACATTGTATTGGATGCTCCCAGAAAGCTACGTATCAAAGTAGTGACTACAGTATGAAAAGAGCCAATTAATGAAAAAATAAAAAAATCTCAATGATTTTTGGAAAGAAATTCTAATAAACTATTCTATCCCTTGCAGGTCCATTTAGTTTCATTTTACACTCTCAAGATTTACAGATTTATGCCCCCCTGCTGGGAGATCGCCTATAATCGCCTATGATACTAAGGACGTATTGAAATTTACCTACAAACTTATCGACAAACTTAGGGTACCACGTTGTCAGCTTACAGATCTGTTATTTTCACTATTTTGGATCCCAGGGAAAGCGTCTAATCTCTCTCTTTGGGTCACTGGCTAAAACGTTTGGGAACTTTAGACCAATGTTATCGGTGAACGCTCTCTGCCTGAGACCACACTGCCACACTGTGTTGTGAGCCTCCTCCGTACAGCCGTGATAAGGTCCTGATCCAGGTGGACCAGAAGAGCACTGTACTGTGTCTGGCCCAGGGGCGGATTGGCCATCTGGAGTACAGGGAGTTTTCCCGGTGGCCTGCGCCACCTAGTGGCCTGGACAAGATCCAAAATGCACTAGTGGCACTTCCAAAATGCACTAGAATGTGCTAGATGCTCGCCTGGAACATACAGATCAAAATGACCATTAATCTTCTACATTCTCTAGTTGTGTAGACTAAGTTGGGCTAATTCACATGATGAATATTTTAACTCTTGAGGGTGTAAAAATGAAACCAAATGGACCCGCAAGGGTCCATTTGGTTTCATTTTTACGCTCTCAAAGAGTTACATCTGGTTAACCAGCTGCCCCCCCCCCTTCCCAGGGTGGCCTGGCAAAAATGTCCCGGTGGGAAAATATGTGCCAATCCGCCCCTGGTCGTATATAAGGGGTTGGAGGAGGTTGTGGTGATCTACTTGAGAGATTAGCTGCAGACCCTGGTGGTTTGAGCTCAGCGCTTCGCACTAGCACCCGCCTCCGGGGCGACAGAAGGGACCGCCACGCCCCTGCGATTCTGCTCTTGGGACCCACAAAACCTGGACAACACCCTGTGAAACACACACACACACGCACACATACGCTGCGCAAAGAGCGCTCACGTAATATGCAGAGGCAGATAACACATAGAGAGGCTCATATACGCCTGGGCACACACCGAGCCCATATGCATATAGACACAAAGATCACGGCCACCATGCCCCCCTCCATCTCCATCTCGGGGCCAGATGGATTTGGAAGCATCGAACACCACTAATCCGCCAGCGTTTGTGTGAGTGTATGGTACGTTGGAGTTTCGCCGGGGATTGACAACAAACCGTGTTTTGTGTGGGGTGTGTGTTTGGGTTTCCTGGGCTGTAAAATCCCAATCAGCCACCATTCAAACCATGTGTCCTTCAGGAGGCGTTCAGGGACCAGTGCGTCTGGCGCGTGTTTGCGTTGGCAGACGTTTGGAGAGGATTTTTATACTGAATTCGGTGTGTCTTCCCCCTTTGTTGGGGGGGGGGGGGGGGGTCTGCAATATGACATTATAGATTTTGACTCTGTTGGTCAGAAAACCTTGTATCTCCATAATTTAAATATTATTTAGTTTTCTCTGTTATTCAGTGCAATTCAGCACTTCTGCAAAAGTCAGTGCGTCGCAAAAGGAGCAAAACATAGCCAGATCTCCTAGCTTACAACTCTAATCTTTATTATCCCGTTATTTTTCTTCACGGGTCACAGTGTATGCAGAACCGTCCTACTGGCAGGACAGTTTGTTTATTGGCTAAGGGGGAAGAACTCCTACAAAATATGGACCTTTTGTCAATTGGTTCTGTACATATCTTTGTCCAGATGTCCTAATGGTAGGAGGTTTAAAAACAAAGTGATACAAGGACATTTCATATTGAAAGTGCTATCCCGATGGCCTTATTGTTCATATCAGAAAGTGTCAACATGGGTGATATTGAAAGGTTTGTTACTGTTGGACATGGACAATCTGCTACAGAAACAATGCAGAACAGAAATGATCACAAAACCTTGAAACCTAGGCCTGTAACTAACGATTATTTTCATAATTGATTAATCTGCCGATTATTTAACTGATTCATTGATTTAATTGGATTATGCCTCTTATTTAGCTATCACCTTAAAGCAGGATTTCCAACCATTTTGTAAATTTTCCTGAGAGTGTGCAAATGGAACCAAATGAACCCCTATTTTCCATTTTTTTCTGAGAGTGCACAAATGTGAACCAAATAGACCCTAGTGGGTCCCTTTGGTTCCATTTGTGCACTCTCAAAAAGGTCCTAAAAGAAACATCATTAACATGCTGAAACACAACTTGATGATGTCATTAAGTTGTGTTTCACCATGTTAATGATTTTTTTTTCAGACTTCCACAGAATGGGGGGATCTTTTTATCATGTCCACACAACGTCTCTAAGGTGTATTAATAAATGGAAGTAAAATGTTGAAAACATGTGGAATTTTTTAACACTTAACACTGGAAAAAATATGGTTAAGTGGAAAAACAGCTAAAAACGTGGTTGGTTGACGAACCGATTAATCGATTACTAAAATGAGTAATCGATTTGATTACGGTTCATCAATGAATCGTTGCAGCCCTATTGAAAGCAAATATGAAAGCAAAAGGTAAGCGTGTCGCACAGTGCTGTAGTGGGACTTTTAGAAGTGGGGAGACGCCTCTTAAAGGATAATTCCACCCATTTTCTTTTTTTTTCTGAGAGTGTACAAATGGAACCAAATGGACCCGCTAGGGTCCATTTGGTTCACAAAAAGTGGGGGGACACCTCTTAAAGGATAATTCCACCCATTTTCATCTTTTTTCTGAGAGTGTACAAATGTGTTCCATTTGTACACTCTCAGAAAAAAAGGAAACTCAAAGGAAACATTTGGGTTTTGACATGGTGATACACCCCTGGTGTCGCACCATGTCAAAACCCCAATGACCAATGTCTGTCGCGGCGTTTTGCCTTCCCATTCCTTCCGTTCTTCTGACTCCTGTCCACTTCCTCACCAGGCAGAGACGTTCGATGGCTCCTCCCAGCCTGTAGTGGCCGTCAAAGCAGCGCGCCTGTCCGACTTTGGTGGCCGATCTCTATCAGTGTTGTTCAGCTCCACGGTCATGGTCAACCCAGATATACCAGAGGCCTTTAGCCTCAGGGGATGGTGAGAGGCACACACACACACACACACACACACACACACACACACACACACACACACACACACACACACACACACACACACACACACACACACACACACACACACACACACAGACATTGTTACACAACATTGTTAAACAAATGCTTCAATATTGCTGCTATCAACACAAGAATACCTGTATAATGTATATTCTGTACATGCAGGTACAGCATGTGTGACAGATGCCCTGCGGCTGACTCTCTCACACATAACACCACACAATGCCACACCACAACGCATATATGATCGACAGTATGGCCGATGCTCATGCATACATACAAAAGTACATACAGATCCAGGGCATGCATAATGGAGGTGTTTTTACACACGTTCTTCTTCACGAACAAATGCACAAACCGCTCACACACAACACCGTCGACAGGCAGGTGGCATTCTGTATATCGCCACATATCGTTCAGGGATAAATGCATTTAAAGTTATTATCATTTATCAATTAAAGTCGCAAAGTGTGCGATGAGTTTTCTGGGTATTGTAGTGCGAGCACCACTTGAAGGACTAAGGCGGTGCACGGTGAGTTAATCTGGCTTATTAATCAAAAAATAAATAAACTTGTGGAGCGATAAGCAGTCAGCAGTTAAGTCAATCGCTCGAAGAGTCTGGTAAATGGTAAATCTGTCAAAGAGTTAATATGTCGCAAAAAAGAAAGAAAAATACAATTAGCAACTAAATTAACTTGCAGATCAGCTATTTTCAAAATGTTTGCCTATAGTATAGTCGGAGGTTGAATACCTCATTCAACAGACAATCCTATAGGCAAACATTTTGAAAATAGCTGATCTGCAAGTTCACACTGCCTCAGTAGTAGTAGTAGTAGTAGTAGTAGTACAGTAGTGATACTGTACTGCTATTTTCACAATAACTGCATGTGGAACAGAATCAAACTGAATTCAGTATCTCACCTCCTACAATTCCATTAGCCTGTTAGTGTGGTGTGGTGTGAGCTGGGGGCTGGTGGTGGTCCCCAGTTCAAACAGGATTATTTCGGGAGGGGTCACGGACTGAAAAGGTGGAGAACTGTACAGTACAGTACAGTACAGCACAGTGCATGCAACACGACGAGTGTGCACCAGTCAGTCACGTGTACTGTGTAGAGTAGCAACATGCCTGCTCATACTCCTCTGGGACCAGGCAGAGAATAAAAAGAGCAAGGATATTTCTGGATTCCAACACTATCTGTTACCACACACACACACACACACACACACACACACACACACACACACACACACACACACACACACACACACACACACACACAGGCTCATCATACTGGATTCTTATTAGCAGCTCCCGTAGAGGGATTGGAGTCGGTGATTCATGCGCTCATTAAAGCTGTTCCCCAAGTCCAGCGCTTAAATAGGAATGCACATTTTCAGTCTGAGCACACGACTTAACGGCCGATACGTGCTGGTGAGCCATGTGACGTGTCAGAGCCGCCACACCGAAGCAAAGTGATAACTATTCTTAGGGATGGTGTTTGCGTCAGAGCTCATAGGTTTAGGCTTTGTGTCTCTCGACCGAAAATAGCCGCTGCATTGCAGCGGGTTTTGAGATTGTAGATCGGCTATTTTAGGAAATGCTGTACAAGTAGTGTATAACGTAAAGCCCCACTTCCCACCCCCAAAAATATATATGTTTTTTATTTTTTTTTTTTTTTTTTTTCCCATATTTTTTTTTTTCATATTTTGACCTGTGAGTAAAATTCAGACTAGCACTCACTGAAAACTCTTTTGGCGTCTAGCCGCTTCAACGCGAGGCTTTGTGTGTGCCCCACCAATGACGTCATGTGGCAGGCAGGTCTATGGACTTTTTATTCTTTTTAGTCTAAACGTTATTGGCCAAGTCGACGGCATAATAGGCCTTGACACAAACATTTGGGATCAGCGATGGAGATATAGACTGCACGTACAAGCGGGTGGATGCTTTTACGTGCACAGTCTATATCTCCATCGTTGATCATAATCCAAACATCGGCGCGTCATTACTGCTCATTACAATGTGTTTAATTTCACTACTTTTAGAACTGAATCCAATTGTTTTCAACAATACTATTGGGAAAAAGAGTCACCAGTCAGCCATAAATGATATAAATGAAATGAAAATAAAGCAGTAATCTCTCTCAACTTTTAAATGAAATAATATCAAGCCAACACATATTAACAAAATAAAAACTAAAAAGTAATGTGTAATATTTTAACAAAGTAAATAGTTACTTATTACTTCATGGGAAAAGTAGTAATATTACAGTAATATATTATTAGTAACTAGTTACTGCCCAACACTCCTTGCATTGTAACGTTAGATGCGTCAATGTATCGTTACTGTATTGCACGTCTACCAGTACTCTGAGACGAGTATCGGCCCTCAGTGAAAGAGACTCGCACTCTGTGCATGTACGCGCGCACACACGCGGGTGTGTGGCTGCAGGGCTCCAGCTTTAATCTGAGTGTTATTAGTCTGGTCAATATATTGTCTCATCCTGACATTTCAAAGGACCAAACTGCAGCCTTTCATCCGTTCTTCCATGCCTCTCCTCTCCCATCCCCTCACCTTTTCTCCCGCCTCTCTTCTTACTCACTGATCTCTGCCGACACTTTGGCCTCGCTCCAGTTTACATGCTGACAGTCAGCTACCCACACAATGAATGACAATGAAGATCATTCATGAATTTCAATATCAAGAGAGAGAGAGAGAGAGCAGGTGGGAAATTGGAAATGCTCTCGCTTGCTCTTTTATTTGTTTTTCAGGTGTCTCAACTCACGGCTCCCGTGGCGATACAGTGCATTGTGGGATATGTTTTGGCCTGGGCTCACTTGCATAATTGAAATCCTTAATCAGTGTGGATGATGCCTTTGATTAGATTTTTTTGTTTTTACTGCTGAAAACAAAATGCAGCGCGGAAAGCCGTACTTTGCTTTGCCACGCATCGGTGTCGCTCGGCAAAGGTATAGCCATTCTACAGTACAAGCTTGTGAGTCTGTGAAACATGGGGAGCTTGTATGGACTGTTGTCATGCGGCAGCACAACAGTATAAATTAACACTTCCTCTGTAGATCATGAGTTAGACAAAATGAATCAATGCAGTATACTTTAATTGCGAGTCGCTCAAGTACTATTTTCATTGTTTAATTTGCTAATATTCCGGATTCGTCACAGACATCGTGATAATGCCGAGGTGTTATGATGACGTAACAGGAAATCAACCATGCCTTCGGTTGCAAGGGCTTCTGGTGTGCATACAACTTTCTTAAAGGGGTTTGCTGTTTGTCTGAGCCACAGATTAACGGTGTGGAAGAGTTTTCTAGTGATTTCTCATGGACCAAAGTACAATCAGGCTCCAAAGGTAATTTCCTAATCTTGGCTAGGTTTATATGATTTGATTTAAAGCAGTAGAAGTGTTAAGCAGAAGTCTATCTGATGCAGCTGTAAAGAGGGATGGATGGATGGATGGATGGATGGATGGATGGATGGATGGATGGATGGATGGATGGATGGATGGATGGATGGATGGATGGATCAATATCCACATCACACAAGCAGCATTATTCACTATGACACTGTGAGGGCTCTATAAGAGAACACATAAATACATATTGTGGACGAAAGTTAATACCCGAAACGGCACTACTCCTAGTCTGTATCGAGGGACATATCTTATCCCTTCCACACAGGAGAAAATCACAGGCGTAAATTATACAAACCTGCACAAATGCTCTTAGATTTGCACACTCTACCTCTCACACGCCCTCTCTCTCTCCATCTCACCAAAGGCTGAATAATGTATTTCACAATGTCATGTGTTCATGTTATGTGTGTTGATTTGTTCCAGGTATGACAGGGAAGGCCATGCCCTAAGCAGCCAATCCTTGACACAAACCCGGCCAGCAGGCGGGGTATCCAAGGTCAACTGGAGGTTCTTGAGCGATGTGAAGGAAGGGCCTGGACAGGAACATGTGGTAAATGGACACACACACATACCTGGTCATTACATACGTCTGCTCACGTTGATTTACTCACATTGACTTAATAATAATAATAGATTGCATTTTATAGCGCTTTTCTTTGCACTTTTCTTTGTGTATACTCAAAGCGCTTACAATGGTCCGTTCATACATTGGGAGTAGCCTTGGACAATATACCGGTATTACCGTTTATTGCGATATTGAAATCAATACTGAGTAATATCATTGGGTATATAACAAATATCGAATACCGAATATCGTCAAATACCGACATTATACTGTATTCTATTAAAATATGAGCAATGAGACATTTAAATGTAACTATACAAACAATTTTCATGTTACACACATGCCTAAAATAGCTCTTATGTTTGGGCTAGGCTTTTTTTGAAACAATGTATTTCCAACTCCAGTTTTTCCCTATTTAGGCTGCTTGAACAGCAGAGTGCTCAGTTTCTGACCCCTCAATGTCGCAATTCTGAGAACTAGGTGACTGGTGGACTCTGACTGCACGCTATTGCCATCTAGTGGTAAATACCGGTAATATCGAATATCGAGCTAATTAGCACGTTATCAATACCGATTAAAAAAATCCAAACCGCCCAAGACTAATTGGGAGGTGAAGTGGCGAGCAGTCAGTGCTCAGCATCCTCACTTCCCACATTCACACAGCAGGTGGCAACTACTGGAGGCAAGGTGGGCTTCAGTGACTTCAACATGTAGACAGGACATGCTGCATAATATTAGCTTGTGGATATACGAAAAATGTTTGTTTGGACAAAATCACCACAAAAAGAACATCCTAATGTGTAGCCAGTGATGGGTGTAACCACGTTATCAATACCGCCGTTATGTAATCAGATAACTTTCATTAGTAACAGAGTAACCTAAAGAGCTATTTTTGCAATTTAGTAGTTACTTAGTTACATTTCCAAAAAAAGTAACTTGTTACTATAGTTTGTCCCAATTCATTTTCTTGCTAAATTTAAAAAATAATAAAGCCAAGACTGCCCGGTGTTGTATATTCTCCTACTGTGAGTGTATAATAAGCCCTGACTGCGCGTTGTCTCTTCATCCTTACTTTTGTGAGTGATGTGTATCGTTACACATTTTCTTTCTGCACATCCTGTAATTGTCTAGTTACTCCAGTATGAATCTTTTTTTTTTTGTTATGAATGGTATGTGACACTCACAAGAAAACACTACACTACTACCTATTTTGTTTTGTTTTTAATCTCCATTCAATCTAGCTCATGTGGGTATTTTTCTTTTCATTCCTTACCCGTTAGCGCTCCCTAATTAACGTGGATTCTAATAAAAAAATATAATTTCTGTACGTGACCGAGGCAGAGGATGCCTGTGGGGCTTTTAACACTACACTAGAAGGGAAAAAGGCTGGACAGAGTGAGTGGAAGAGATGGAGAAATCGAGGATGGGGCTTGTAGTTGGAGAGAGAGGGAGACCATCCTTCAGTGTGGGTTTTTACATGGCACAGACCACTTACAGTATATCTACATTTAGTAAATTAAAATTAACAGAGGTTTTCTTTTAGGTGTTAAGGGTGTGACAAACCATAATGAAGTACATGTCAGTTTTAAAACCTGTGCTCAAGCAGGGATGGAAATGAGGCCATTTAGAAAAGAGGGCGGGGGGGATCTGGGTGACTCTGAGACAGATGAGCGGGGAGGGACGGCTGAGACAGGAAGACTGCAGGGGACTGACACGAGGAAAGGATTTGACAGGTGAGAGAGTGTAAATAATTGAGGCTAAGCTACTCCTCTCCACTCCTTTCTTCACCTTGCCCTCCTATTTTGTCTCCCAACGAGCCAGGGTTATTCACAGCTTGTTACAAAGTGTGACTCCAATAACTACCGCGGGACACAGCCGCAGATTTTTACTTCCGGTCCATGTTCTTCCAGGAGTCAATGAACTTCATAGTAAGACTGTGGAAGTCTAGAGGAGGCAAAATAAGTCTGGCATGCAATGAGTTAAAGGGAGGGGATTCCACCCATTTTCAACACTTGTGCGGACACTTCCCTCCCATTCTGTGTTTCCTATAAATCCTAAAGGTCTGAAAAAAATCATTATCATTTGTACACCCTCAGAAAAATCTTGAAAATGGGTTGAATTCCCCTTTAAGCAGGTTACACATGCACGTAGAGAGACTGTAGAGAGACCCGATAAGTGCAATGCAGTGTTTATCAAAGCTATGGGTGTGTTTGTGTGCATGTGCCTACACAGTGTGTGTGTGTGTGTGTGTGTGTGTGTGTGTGTGTGTGTGTGTGTGTGTGTGTGTGTGTGTGTGTGTGTGTGTGTGTGTGTGTGTGTGTGTGTGCGCGTGCGCGTGCGTGTGCGTGTGCGTGTGCGCGCGTGTGTGCGTGCACGCAGTCCGTGGATGCTCGGGCATTGTGAGAAGTATCTTAAGCCCATGCAGTGTGTGCCAGCAGTGTGAATGGGATTCTCACTTCATCACCAACCACACACCAAATTTAATTGCATTTGGGTGCCAGAGAGTGGCACAGGGATTTACTGTGATGAGAATGCTAACCATTTTTTTTAATATATTACGCACACTTCCCCTTGTAGGGGTATGTGTGTGGGCGAATTTGCCATTTTGGTAGTGTGCGTAAACACACACACACACACACACACACACACACACACACACACACACACACACACACACACACACACACACACACACACACACACACTCTCACTAATGCGTAGAGGCCAGATTAGAGGTGCATGCACTCCACTGCATGTGCACGACTAGTTTTGCATGTGATATTAGTGATGCTTTTTCTTATTGGCTCTCCTCAGTGTACTTAGGACTTTGCCCAAGACCTTTGTATGGCAGATAGATAGGGGCAGAGAGTGAGGCTGTAATGGAATCTTCGTAGTATGCATCCATTGCTAACCACTTAAATGAGAATTCCGTGCTGGAATGTTTCATCCATAAAGCACAAGGTCTCATGAATACATACTGTACTGATGACATCATGAAGAGAGGATATACAGTATACATGCAAGACATGCATTTAGAGCGATGGGGGATATTGATCAACTGCCTCTAGCTCGGAACATGGTTAACTGGAGTCCCTCTGGGCTCAATACTAGGGTTTTTTCTGTTATTGTGGGGAAAGCACTATGACTATGTAGCTGAACATAGCAGATGGTATTTTCAGCGAATGCATTCACCCCAACATCAGACTGGAGTTCAATTGGCTTTAAAGGGATATTCCACTTTCAAAAAAAACTTTTGGTCGTTTCATGGTCTACTCAGTCTCATGTGAACATACCAGACAGTTTCCAAACCCATTCTAAATTAAAACTCAATTTTAACCATGGCAGATTATTTGAAAACAACCCATCTTTTTTTCTGGTGTCTGATATTGTCCTCCTAATACGTAAGAGGGCCGTGGAATTTCATTTACAGTTTTCATTTATTTTTAAAATATTGTTTTGGAAATTGTAGCCCCCTCCATATTTGGGTATGCCCACTCAAATGAATAAAACAATATTTTAAAAATAAATGAAAACTGTAAATGAAATTCCACGTGCCCTCTCACGTATTAGGAGGACAATATCAGTCACCAGAAGAAAGAATAATCTGTCATGGTTAAAATTGAGTTTTAAGTTATAATGGGTTTGTATAGGAAGGAGCTGGAGGCGCTAAAATGAACATCAAATATCTAAATAGTGAATGGAGTAACTCATCGACTTTCTGGCGTGTTCAACATGGGACTGATTAGACCATAAAATGACCAAAAGTTTTTTGAAAGCGGAATACCCCTTTAAGTTAACTCTGGATTTTACATGTAACGTATGTGCAAACTCAGTTTTCCACGAAATCAGAGCGTTTTATTGCGTAACAAGGCTCATGTACTGTATCAGCGTCCCTCTCTCTCTCCCTCCCTCCCTCTCTCTCTCCATTCCGCCTACAGCCACCCTGCCTCTCTACCCGTCACCCATTGCGCTCCCACCTTGCCAGCCTTCCAGCAAGCCGATCTGTGCAGGTCTGTGCGAGATCTGATGAGGCAGGCAGGCGGAAACGCGGTGGGAGAGGGGAGTTGGAGAGAGGGGCTGTTGCCGATGGGCAAACGTCTCCTAATTAAAAAGTAAACCCCTCTTGGACGGCGTCTCTTTTGGAGGGAGGGGAAGGTTTGTTGTGGCTCTGGTGGTGTAAATGGGGACGGATGGATTGGAGGTTTTGACTCAGCACACTGGCACTAGCACTTTGTTTGTATGACCTTCAGGCAGACGGGCGGCATGGGCGGATGTAACATTTCCCAATTTGGGGGGGCAGCGGTCCCCATACCATTTTCAGTAGTGTTTCAAATACTTTTAAATCTAAGCACTGAAATATCTTCATCATCATCTTGGTAGCCTCGTATCTCCAGGCTCTCATCCGCGCTGCGAGATGAGAGCCTGGATTCACGGTGCCCCAAAACGACTGACGGAAGTCGGGACTTCTGGTTGCCATTTGTCACAATGTGCTCCCGAAAATGAATACCCCACGGAAACATTTTATTTCTCCCTTTGTGCTTGCAAAGCTGTTTAAAAGATGCACTTGGTACACTTGGTACACTTATACAACTGCTTTGTTCGTTGGAATCATCTTTTCTGAAAATAAGAGTGGACAAGTCAAGTCACTAGTGAGGACTGAACAGGGTTGTTTCTCCAGGGACTGTAAATACAGTCACTTCCGCAACTAACGTTTCCCAGGGTGCATGTTTGGTGGGGCAGACTGGGCGGTGGGCATTTAGGGGGGCATTGCCCCCCCCCATGCCTATGCCTAGATCCGCCCCAGACGGACAGACGCACGCAGGCACCTCAAAAGAGAGACGGTAATGGAGCCGCTGCTGCGTCACCGCCGTCACTGCCGCCGCAGATTTAGATTACTTTTATTTGCATAAGCCTTTTTGTACAAGGATAAAAAATGAGGCCGTCATGCTACCGCTTCATCTTTGTGGGATTGATTTGTGCGTTTTTTTTTTTTTTCTTCTTTCTTTCTTTCCATTCCCAGCAATGGAATGAGTTGCTCCCCAATTTGTTTATTTAAGGGGCTCCTTACTTTTTTAAAAGCACCATTTATTCAGCATTTGAGCGACTGAACCACCATTTGATGACATTTTCACCCGAAAGACGCAAAACTCAAGTTTTCTTTGGGTTTTGTCCACAATTCCAGGCTGGATTTCACCAACAAAACAGTGTAGCCTTCCTAATTTAGTGATGCTACTGTAATTCAGATGATGAATATTTTAACTCTTGAGAGCGTAAAGGATCCATTTGGTTTCATTTTTACACTCTCAAGTTACTGTATACCTGGTTAACCATCTTTCCATCATTTAGCTGGGGACCACCTGGAACCCTCCCAAGGACCACTGGTGGTCTCTGGATCACTGGTTGAAAACCACTTTCCTGTTTAGTTAGTTCCTCCCGCCAGGGGCGGATCTAACATTTCCCATTTGGGGGGGCAGGAGAAAATGGTAAGGGGAGCCGCACCCATACCATTTTTGGTTACAGGACTTTTATTAGTCAAGTAAAGCATCAATAATAACATCAGTTATTGTTGAAGTTGCAACAGACACGCAGCATGCATAAAGCTAACTCAGAGAGTTTTCTTTTTTCAATGATGAAATGCTGTTGGTTTAGTGGTGACACAGCTGGAGTTAGTTAGTAGTAGTAGTGTTTCAAATCACTTTAAATGTAAGCGCTTTAATTTGAAATATCTTGGGTTGTTTTGCATGCCATCGTGTTTGGTGGGGCAGACTGGGCATTTAGGAGGGTATTGCCCCCCCATGCCCATGCCTAGATCCGCCCCTGCCTCCCACTGCTAACTTTGCCTCTGCCCTTTAAGTCATTGGCATGCATGGAATTCACACCCCTCTCAAAGAAGCCCAATGAAACTGAATGAAACCATGCGAATCATGGATATTCTAATGAGACAGGGAATAGAATGAGGTGGGCGGGGAGATGTAATGAGATATTAGGTAGGGGGGCTGTTTTTGTGGACATTTCTGCTACTGCAGCCGAATAGCGCCCTGAGAAACTATGAACAATAATTATCTGAGTGGTTGTTTGTGCTACAGAGTGTATAAAAAGGTATTAAAAGGCAACATTTATATGATACATTTGATTTGAATTTATGATGAAATCACCTCAATAACTATCAATGTGCAAGGTGCAAGCACAAATGACTCCTGGCTCTTCGAAACACAAATTTTAATCACCACCATCTTGGTTGCTAGACAATCGATAAAAAAGAATCAATGAAATGGTAAACCCCATCACGTTGCAGATCGTGATTAAAAAGAAAAAATGTTTTGGGTGAATTATAAAAAATGATTGCGGGTTACATAGCCTAGACATTTTTACTTCTGTTTCTAGGACCATGAGTTGTTGGTTTCCAAAATAAAAGTTTGCTCTGAAAATACTTGGCAATAAATGAGTTAAATAGGGACCTCTGAAATGAATACTAGTCCAGGTGGTTATGTGTAAAAGATGGTGCTCCAGCACCATCTTTTTTGGCCTGAATCCTACAGTTCCTTTCCTTTGATAGATTTATTTAGGCCAACATTATTAATGAATGAGTCTGGCCGCACTCTCGCTTGTAGATGTTCTTTAAGATGTTTTCCATCAGATTTCTTTTTAACTGACTCCAGTTTTGACACCAATTTACAACATCCATATGCATATGTTGAAATGCGTTCCAGTCAATCCGTGGAGAACACTTTCCAAACAAAATAACTGAACATTGGAACATTACAAGTTTTATTTCTGGTATCCATTTAGAGTCATGAATTAGAAATTGCACAGGGGAGATATAGCAACATAAATATACATAGAGTTCACTGACACATGTAAGCATCTGTTATCAGTGGAAATACAACATGTCAAAAGGTTGCTTTTCAAAACAAGGTTACGAAGCGATTCATTAAATCAAAGACAAAGAAAACGATGTAGATAAAAGAAACAATATAGAAAAGGTCCAAAGTAAACCCTTCTATAGTAGTAGTGTATCATGACGAGGACGTGAGGAATCATGCATTTGAAATGTGCAGTGGGCAGACCAATCGATCTGAACTTACACAGGGCCAAGGACCACCACTGCATGGTGTGAAATATTTGATGGAGGGGAAGAGAGTGAGGACACGCTTATTTCAGTTTTCACAAAATTAAGCTGCTCATTCGCATTTTTGTGAACTCACTCAATTAAAACGGCAGCGGGTGGAAAGGCTCTCATCCCCTTCTCTCCTCAGTGGGTTTGGCCAATCGATCTGAAACTGCACAGGGAAATTGACCGCCAGGCATATGCAGAGAGCGAGAAAGCTGATTCTTTACTTTTTCTCAAATTTAAGCTGTCCATTCGCATCTCTGTGAGCTCTCACTTTAAGCTGTTTATTAACATTTCTGTGAACCCTCAATCAATTAAGGTTTGCCGTGTGTGGAGTTGGGGTAGCAGTGCCAGGCTTAATTGACCGCCAGGTGTTTTCTGATTGTTCCAATGCGCTGTCCTCTTTATACTGCAGTAGCATCATGCTGTATGTGGGCTCAGGGCTACACACATACACAACACACCACTGGCAAAAATGTCAGCATGAGAGAACTGGATAATGTTTTAAATGTCTATGCGTGTTCTGCTCGCTAATCTCTTAAATCAAAACGATTAGAAAGCAGAACACTTATAAAACATAAGACTATTGATTCAGGCTGAGAGTCAGGCTACCAATATGTTATTTGAATGCTACTATGTCTGTACTCATGAAGCAGTGGTCATGGGCGCCACACACATTGAGCAGGTTGTCTCATACAAGTATCTGGGGATCCAAATGGACAACCAGCTCAAACTGAATGTCCACGTGGACTGCCTGTGTTCCAAATTGGCACAGCGCTTGCACTTTCTCTGCAGGCTCAGGCTTATTGGTGTGAGAAAGGGAGTCATGTCAACGTCGTGCGATGTAGTGATAGGTAGTGTTATTGGATATGGCATGGCAGCTTGGTTTGGGACTCTTTCTGTCCAGCTCAAGTCAAGAATAACTAAAGTGGGGAAAAAAACAGCCATGAAGGTAATTGGTAGGAAAGACTCTCCATCACTACAGTCTATCTTTGGGGAAACAGTGGTTAGTCTGGCAAATAGTGTTGTCAGATCCCACCCACAGTCTGTCCTTTTAGTATGAGCTGTTACACTGTATGAGCTCTGGTAGACGATAGTTTAGAGCGTAGCACTGTAAAAGCAACCACTTTAAACTTTCTTTTTTCCTCACTTCTATTGTCCTATTGAACAGTCGTGTGGGGTTGGGACCTGACTTGACTTCTTGAACTCTGATCTTTAGTATTGCACTATTGTGTATTGTCTTGTCTTTTTTAAAGAACCTTTTCTGCACTTTTTAACTTGTATGTGTCTTCCGTGATACCTGTACAATGCTGCTGAACAAAAAGGCTGTATGTACTACAGTACTACTACTGTAAGTGCACTTAAGCCCAAGACAAATTCCCCCTGGGGGCCAATAAACTATATCTCATCTCATCATGTAAAGCACAGAAGCTATAATTCTAAAATAGTGTCCTTGTGGCGGCAACGAGCCTCAGTTCAGTTTCAGTACAGCTTCAGTACAGCTAATTTATTGGAATGTTTTGCTGTGGGATCTGTAGTAGTGCCAGTTGCGGTCTCAAGTCTACTCATAGATTGAGTGCCAGCATTTACTGGACATGACTAGTATAAATATACTATACCATATTTATTAGTTTATTACCTTATAAACATTGAATGAAAACAAGTGAGCAAATGGCATGAAATAGCATAAAAGTCCAGTACAATAAAGGACTAGGGATCAAGCCGGGTGGCTTATCCAGAGCTGTGCGTGATACTAACTAGATCTACAAGCTGAACAAATGGCAGATATGTTGCAACGTGATGCAACCTTTTGCCGAATTAAAGCAATTTTGGCTGGGATTGCCTTTTGTTGGGCTTTCGCTGTTGAAAAATAGCAGATCTACAA
>CM076975.1:18277637-18362637 GCA_039105355.1 Benthosema pterotum
AACAGCAAAAATAAAGAAGCACACAAAACAAAAACAGATTTGATAGGATAGTAAACATCCGTCTTATGGCTATAATAGGCCGATTTGACAAAACATTGGCGTTTTAAAGTTTTTTCTGGGCCTCCCGGGAGTGTGCATGCAAGTTTCAAGCCAATCGGTCCAGTGAAGCCCGAGATTGGCTGTTCACAGACAGACGGACATACAGACGGACTCACAGGGGTGAAAGCATAATCTAATCACACTGCCTTTCGCCATTCCAGCCTCCTGGCAGAGATTTAACACACACATACACACACACACACACACACACACACACACACACACACACACACACACACACACCAAGATGGAGCGTGATGACATGCATCTGAAAATATCTCAATCTGTTTGAACACAGATTTGTTATGTGGTCATTGCAGCAGGGATAACGGAAAACAAGGCTATGGAATCATTTCTCTTGATTAAGCGCTAATTAGCATTTAGCTACAGTCTGTCTAAGCCTAATTAGCTTAATTATTGAAAGGCTAATTTGCTACTGGGGCTGTGTACCAAGCATCTGTGAGGAACGTTTGGACTTAAGCACAGGCTCAGAGCTGTTCTTAACCAGGGCCTCATGAAAATTCATTTTGGGATATACAAGTACGGGAAA
Organism: Benthosema pterotum; assembly: GCA_039105355.1. NCBI lineage: Eukaryota > Metazoa > Chordata > Actinopteri > Myctophiformes > Myctophidae > Benthosema > Benthosema pterotum. The sequence continues at coordinate 18,278,287 of CM076975.1, forward strand.
TTTAATCTGACACTTGGCAGCTTCGCAAAATGTCTGTAAAAATGTAGAAAATGTATTCAGTAATTCAACCCTGATAGGAATTGCTATCCATGTGAACATAGAGAAAGTTTCTATTGAACCACTTAAACCCTACTTGACTGGATTCTCCCAGAGGTCTTCAAAAAGAACACAAAAAAGGCAGTTCTCAGTCTGTAGAGCCCAGATCAATTAAGAACATGTCAACACTGCCTTCTGTGTTTACAGAAAAAAAGAAGATACTTGGTATCACAGTGATTGCTGCTAAGACCATCATTTTCTCCAGACTAAATCTAAACATACAATTCCTCAACACAGCATGCATGGTGGGCACATTACTGGTCTGGTCAGTGGTCACAAACATTTCACTATTGCACTATTTGGGAGTTTTAGGAGTTTTCATGTGACATTTTCTCTTATTTTTACATTGCTATACCGACCGCAAGTGGGCTACATTTGCTGTAGGCTAGCGGGGTGCAATAGGTTTTATAAACTGCTGTTCTAATATTGTCTGCACGCATGTAAACTTTTCATCAGAGATCATCTCTGATTATTTATTTAGTGAAGTACCTAAACTTTTTTTTTTACAACCTCTAGTACTTCAGTACCAATGAGAATGAGAGCGGGTATCAGGCAGAGCATTAGTCCAACATGAGAGATCAGTGGTCAGACATGCCCTCGAACATGTGCTTCTCTGGTGCTATGGTAGGTTGTCTGTCTAATGACTGGATCGGACCAATAATAGTGTTGGAACTAAAGCCTGTAGCCAGAGGGAAAGGTGTGCTTCTAATAGTCCTTCCTTAGTTCTAGAGCTCACACGCAGTTTAAAATTATAAACAATATGCACCACTGTGAGCAGACAAGCCAGTACTGTATGGAGACAGTACAACTATATCATCACAATAAATTATATTATTATTTTTATATTATTAATAGGCTGATCTCCCACATTAGAATGTACGTATGTACGTATGCAAGGCATTATGCTGATGGGACTAAAAAAAACTAAAATGTGTGTTTTCAAAAGACTAAGACTGAATCATGAACTATTTTCTTGGACATAGGCAAATATGGAGTGTATGTGGGAAGCGAACACAGTAACCAGTAAGATGTGCAGCATCTTACTGCTTACTTATGATTATATCAGCAATTTGATACTAAAAATGAAATGAGACATGTTTATTATTCAAATTATTCATCCATGTCTGTATTCATAATCAAACCTAAAATGTATTTGACTGAGACTAAACGATCTAAAGACTAAAACCAAAAGACTAAGACTAAGACTAGAAGACTAAGACTAGACTAAGACTTAAATCATTTTCGATATTTCATCGACTAAGACAAGACTAGAGAAGACTAAATGGGACTAAACGACTAAGGGCTCTATTTTCATCACTCACTAAACCTCTTATCCCCTAAATGTTTTTTTTATATATAATTTTGAGTAGTTCAACTAACCAGTCTACATTGACACGTTGTTGTGAGCTTGTAGCTGAGGGTCCTTGACATCCTTGAAACATTTGAGAACCACAGCTCCAACCCGCCTCTCACTATATTGTCTCTCTACTGTGTACAGTATGTCTCTCTGTACACCTTCCACGGTTGTTAGAGAGAATGTACCAGTGTTGTGTGATGAAAAGATATTTCGATTCTCTGAGTTAATTTTAAACTCAGGAGTTTGCTGAATGTCTACACAGATAGTTATGGGGCTGGTTCTAATTGCATTTGCCATGTGCGGGGAACATGCGGCCAGATGTTACAAACCATTTTCGGAGAACAAATCTCAGCTGGCAGCAGGTAGTCCTATGAAATGGAATTCTTGCACAGCTTTCAGTCTTTCTGACAGAGAATATCAACCTATTGGAATGCTGGGATGGCTCTATGACTTTGCCCAGTATATGGACGCTGTAGAGTTCATGTGGTGCACTTAATGCCAGCATGGGGTTCAGTCAGTGAAGTCCTCTAGCTCAAGGGCTTGGTGTGTGTGTGTGTGTGTGTGTGTGTGTGTGTGTGTGTGTGTGTGTGTGTGTGTGTGTGTGTGTGTGTGTGTGTGTGTGTGTGTGTGTGTGTGTGTGTGTGTGTGTGTGTGTGTGTGTGTGTGTGTGTGTGTGTGTGTGTGTGTGTGCGCGCGTGCGTGCGGGGGGGCGCGTGGGGGGGCGCGCGTGTGTGTGTGTGGGCGCGTGTGGCCGCGTGTGCATGGCTGTGTGGGTGCGTGCATGCGTGCCTCAGTCAGTGCACTGGTGTCAGATAACACTTCCTTTATACTCCTCTGTGTTAACAGACCAAACATTCAGCATGTAACGTGCACACACACAACAGGAGCGACACACAAACGCACACGCACACACACACACACACACGCGCGCACACATTAACATTCATAGCGTGTCAGGTCTGCATGGGGAGCTTGTACCACTACAGGCAGGGAGATCCTCTGTCACTGCCTGTAGAAATGTTGGAGTCTGACATTTATATATTTACATTCTTTATTAGGAACGGCCCCTTGAGATGCCATGAAAGACAGTAATAAAATCTACTGTTAACACGTACAAAACACAAATAACAATCCATCAGACAGACAAAAGCGATTTTGTGTGTTGTGGTCGGAGTGTTACGGTAAGCACTCACAAAATCTATCATTATCCGTGTCGATGTCGGTGATAGCCGTCACAATTTACTGTGTTCCACACCGTTGTGCCCAAACATATAGGCACCCTTGCACATAAAAGACCCAACAACTCCAAATGTCTGTAAAATGTGTTGAAATAAATTCTCTACCTAACTAATAACAGTAGAGAAACCCGTGGCTTTTAATCAGAACTTAATATTTCATTTTAAATAATAGATTACACATAAATGACCTGGACAGTAAGACCCCACGTCATAGTGATGTAATTGTGAAAAAGTTCCATACATGGACATTCAAAGCTGATGCCCTAATACAATCCAGCTAATGCCCATATATGGAAGCCCCTGGCTGTGATCAGTCAGGGATCTTACTGGTAGTTTAACTCCTGCTTAACCGTGTCATATTAAGAAGCCCTGTTGTTTCCGCGATACCTCGCTTCCTCTCCATCAGGCCATTTTACTGGTAGTCAATGTACTGTATTATGATAGAATATGGGTTATCATTACTTACTAATAATTCATGGACATACAAGACTGTATTCATAGATGATGGATTGAATACTATAAAGCTTTTTTGCTTCATGATTTGGACAAACAAAAACACACTGTTTACAAAATAAAACCGTATGTGGAGTGTTTCAACTGATAGTTGAAATGTATACAGTACATGCGAAAACAGACTAACCCGTTGTGAGTAAAAATTCACATAGAATGCCTTGTTACTTGATATGTGGAATTATCACACTATTCTGTTCATCCACCCTCTTATGAATAGAAGACAATGACAAGCTTATACCTGCAATCAGTGTTGTCTTGTCTCCTCTCTTTGTGTACCATAGACATATGAGACATTTAGTCTCTCTCTCTCTCTGTCTGTTGCTTTCTCAATAAAGGCCTATAGTACTAGACCATCTAAGCCTGCAGCTAGGCCTGTGCTAAACATACTGTATAGTCTTATTAACAGGCTTATTATCAGTTTTCTTATTTCAGTGTTTTAAACTCACCCTGGCATATCCAATCCTGCTTCTCCCAGAGGTTTTCCGTCACTTTTCCTACCTGTAAAATCTTTGCGGTCCCCTGAATGACTTCAACTTTATAACCTGTTCCAGTTCTGTGTTGACTGGGGTCACCCAAATGCCTTCACAGAAAATCGCTGACACGTTGTGAGTGCACAGATGGGCGTTTTTTTGTTAGGAATGTTTGCCTGCTATGACAGGTCCAAAATAGAGCAACACTATCGCAAGGGTTCAAGTGGTGAAAGGGATCTCTGTTGTCCTGATAGTATTCATCATTCCATTCATTATTTAGTACTTGGGAGAGCGCGCGCGCGCACACACACACACACACACACACACACACACACACACACACACACACACACACACACACACAATCTTTGAGTGACAGGTCCACCCACACATCCACTCAGAGACTTCTTCAATGCGTCCAGGGACACATTAGCACATCATAGAGACTATACATTTCAAGGACACATTAGCACATCATGTCTCATCTCTATACAGTTCAAGCCCTCACCAGTGCCACACTATACATTGCATCATACACAACCATTTTTTTTTTTCACCTTACACTACGCATTACCGGGTAAAGTAATATTACAGTAATGTATTATTTATAATATACTTGTTACTGCCCAACACTCAAGCTAATTATAAGTAGTAAAAGTGCTCAAGTGACGCCAAATTCAAGCACTGCCACAACTGTCCTAGTCTAATTGAAAGGAATGTTTGCGCATTCTGGCAAAATAACATGTTTCTGGTGGTTGGACTAATTCAATCAACCATTTTGTTAACTACTCTGGCATTGTCCATTTTCTGTTGACACCAGCTCCACAAACTCCCCCCAGTGACGGTCAAAGATGCATCAGCACTCAAATAAATAGTATGGCACCAAGCCACCAATTATAGTCTATTTTGCCACATGGATAATTGCCATCAGAGCCAAAACGAGGTCAAATTGCACAAATGTATGGGTGTAAAAATGTTCCGTTGTCACATCATTAATGCACTATATTTTGTGTTGTTTTGTTTACTCTGTCCTGATTAATTGCCATTTGCTGAGAAAATTCATGATCCCAACCTGGACCCCTACATTATAACTTTGATTGGTTGATTTCATACAGAAAACACCCAGAGGTTTGTTGCCATTGTGGTCGATTACACATAACATCAGCTCAGATACTCTCCTGCCGGGGCCAAACACAACTGGAAGTTATCCTTTTTAAGGAGCTTTCATTTTATGCAATTAATTCACCTTATTTAAACTATCATTTTGACACAAAGACATTCCACAGATATGCATATACAATGAGGACATAATTCTTTTTCCGCAGATAATTGTATCTGCATGTGGCATCACTGAATTAATACTTTTATGGGAAATATTCGCCAACGCATATCGTTTATTTGCCACGTTCCCAATTTGTAAGCTGCCTTTACTCTTTCAGTATGCTGTCTCTGAATATGACCGTTTTCTTTTTTTGTGTGTGTGTGTTATTTAAATGAGTTGTCTTCTGTGAAGTAGTCCGGCTCTTTGACCTCCTCCTAGCGTCACCAGACAGGGGGAAATATTCATAAAGCTGCTGGAACGCATTTGAGACAGAAGGGTGAATATAGAACCAACCCTTGCTGCTTGTGCACACTATGCTTGAATAGTTAATTGCGTATGATGCATTGTCCCGTGGTTAATTATCCCCCTTTTTCGTACGCGGAGGATGTTTTCGCTTCTAAGCGCTCATGAAAAAAACAACACCTGCTTTTTCAATGTTTATGTGCGGTACAGGCTTGTTCATCACAGACCCATAGAGATGCTTGTGGGCTTCGTCTGGGAACCAGAGAGAGGTTTTGAGTGGTCCAGCCCACTCCATTGCATAATGTGTGTCCGTTCCTCATACATAGTACATATGCCTTTTTTTGTCTATGTAGTTGTGTAGCAAAATCCAGCTTACAGAATATTTCGTGAAGATTCTTGTAAACCATATTTTTTCTGTTCTTTGGACCCTAAAGGACACAAAAAAAGCGGTTTACATTTTTTTCCCCCACCCTAACATTATTTTATCACCATGGCAACATGGCGTTGTGTATCAATCTGTCTGTATTACTGTCAACATCATTTCTCCAAATCTGCCAGCCCAATTTATACCAAATTTGGTCCAGGGGTGTATAATATGCTCTAGAAGACCCCATAAAAATGTCACCATGATCGGCCCATAGGTGGCGCTACAGTACCAAATTAAAAATTATAAATCGTGATTATTCACAAACTAATTGTCTAATTCAAATGAAAATTGCTGGGTTTTTGCACAATGTGCTGAGACACAAGCCCTGCAAATTTGACCACAATCCACCAATGGGTGGCGCTACAGTAACCCATTTAGGAAGCAGATGCATGGTCTTCACATATTAATACAGTGATTTTCATGTAATTGCAATGTGATTCTTTTCACATTTAAGTAAATTTTAAAGCTCTGGGGGAGAAAGAGGCAATAGCCTTGGAATATTTTACACTAAATAAGACCACGCCCCATACACCGCATCGAGGGACGTGGTGGTGGCATAGTCATAATACACAAACAACACATCAAATCAAAATCAGTCCAGTTAATTTTCCTGTTCCCTTCTCATTTGAACATTTCACCTTCAAACTGTCTGGCCCTAAACCATTGGTCGCAGCAGTCATAGACTGCCCAAACCTGCCCATCCATCTTCATCTACTCTACTTATCCTAGTTCGGGCCACGGGGGCAACAACTCCACCAGAGAGCTCCAGACTTCCCTCTCCCGAGCAACCGGGCGACCTCCTCCTGGGGATCCTGAGGCGATCCAAGGCCAGAGAGTCAATGTAATCCCTCCATCTGGTCCTTGGTCTGCCCCGGGGTCTCCTCCCAGTGGGACGTGCCTCGAGGACCTTCCTAGGGAGTTGCTCAAGAGGCATCCTGATCCTAACCAGATGCCCAAACCACCTCAGCTGGCCTCCCGAGTGACTGAACTTCTCACTCTATCTCTAAGGGAGATGCCAGCCACCCGCTGGAGAAAACTCTTTTCAACCTCTTGTATTCATGACCTTGTTCTTTATGACCCACACTTCATGACCATAGGTGAGGGTAGGGATGAAGATAGCTCGGTAGACAGAGAGCTTTGCCTTCTGGCTCAGCTCTCTTTTTGACAACAGTGTGGTATAGTGACTGCAATACCGCCCCTGCTCCTCCGATTCTCCGGCTGATCTCCCTCTCCATCCTCCCCTCACTCGTGAACAAGACCCCGAGATACTTAAACTCCTTCACCTGGGGTAATGCCTCATTCCTGGACTGTACAATCCACCGGTTCCCCTATCAATTTTCTGTGTTTCTCACACTGCTCACTGAGATGCATATCTCTGTCTGGAGATGTCAATATCCACGTGGACTCACCTGACTTCAAAGCGCCACTGAATTCCTTGACATTTTAAACGTTATCAATCTTACTCAGCACATCCGTTTTCCCACCCACAGAAGGACACACTGTAGATCTCATCTGTACTACAGGAATAACCACTCATAATGTCACCAGCATGGACCTTGGCTCCACCATCTTGGACCACCTAGCCATCATCATGGACATTGACACCCCCACTCCCCTCAACAATGAAAAACGCTCCATAACTTTCAGGAACCTCAAATCTATTAACCCCTCCTCCATGTCCTCATTATTGTCCTACACCATATCTGACCCTAGTCCACCCACCCCGAACACTAAATTGGTCAATGTTTACAATGACACACTCTCAACCTGTCTCAATCAACTTGCCCCCACAATGACCAAGCACGTCTCCTACACCCACTCAGCCCCCTGGTACACGGATCATCTACATCAACTAAAAAAACAGGGTCGTCAACTGGAACGGCTTGTCAAGAAAACAGGTTCATTCCAAGGCTTACAAACCGCATCTGGAACAATACAAAAATGCTCTCAACAGTGCATGCACCTCGATAGCTCAAAATGTGGAGAGCCAAATTTGAACAGGCTATAATAGCCAAACCCAGGGGTGGACTGACAGTCTGGCATACAGGGCATTTTCCCGGTGGGCCGACCCCCCCGGGGGCCGTTAATGTCGTGTTTTAATAAAAAAAAAATAATAATGAATCAAAAAAAATCTGCACAAAACCGGCCCACGAATCAGTGCTGGCGGCCCTCTGTCCTCTTCAAATGAGACTGCCTATTGCAGGGTTTTTATAGTTAACTAAAACTAACTAACTAATTTTAGTTATCGTTTTTTTCGTTAGTTTTAGTTAACTATAAAAACCCTGCGATACACCAGTATACTTGTGTTATGTATTTTAAAGTTTAAAAAAAATATATATATCCATTAACTGAAACTAAATAAAAACTAAATAACTAAATGTAAGCACAACACAGCCCTAGCTTAAATTTACACACTATACCCTACAGGTAAACAAAAGACTGATTAGCATTGATGGCCCTGTTGCCTATAGGTGACGTCAATGCACAATAGGCAAGTCTCCACCCCCGAAACCTAGGCCCCGATGTGTGAACAGGCGCAGAGAATCTGGGGTGGGGGTGGGGGGCGGGGGACTCGGGGAGCCCGAGCCCCAGAGCCCCTTATGTCTTAAATTCTCATGGCCCCGGAGCCCCCACAAAGATTGCACGCCTGATTGCAACGCTAATTATAAGGGTCTTCAGAGGGCCGCTCTGAGACAAAATTGCCCGGTACGTTTTGAGCTCCCAGTCCAGGCCTGGCCAAACCCAAAATGTAATCAGAGTAAAACTTTTTTAGTTGTCCCACTACTCATCTGTTATTCAGTCCGGCAGCAACTACTCAATCCTTTAATGCAATAACTGCATCCAACCTCTCCACCTCTGGCATGAAAACCCCCACCTGTATCCTTGACCCGATACCCATCACCTTGGTCATTGCCAGTCTTCCTGTTCTCTCATTGCCAGTCTTCCTGTTCTCTCTCCACTTATCACCAATATCATAAACCTCCCTCTCCACTGGCCAGCTCCCCCTGCTCTCATCTTGCCACTTTTACCCCAATATTGGGAAAAATATTGGGGCAACTACTGAGTACTGACCCATCTCCAACCTTCCTTTCCTCTCCAAAATCCTGGAACACACTGTTGCCTCTCAGCTCAAGTTTCACATAGACTCCAATAACCTCTACGAAACACTTCAATCTGTTTTCCATTCCCTAGCACAGAAACCATTCTCACAAAAGTCACCAACAATATCCTCCTCTCTGCTGATTCCGTTCACCTCTCCATCCTCGTCCTCCTCAACCTCAGTGCCGCTTTTGACACCATCAGTCACTCCATTCTCATCACCTGTCTCCAATCTTCCATTGATTCAACAGGAACTGCTCTTTCCTGGTTCAAATCCTACCTCTCTGATCGACAACAATTCATCTCTGTCAAGAACTGCAACTCCTCCACTACCCCTGTTACCCATGGTGTCCCCACGGCTCTGTTTTTGGTCCCCTGCTCTTCATCTTAAACATCCTCCCACACTGTCAGATCCTCCATCACCATGGACCTCAGTTCCACTCATTTGCCGATGACACACAGTTGTATTTCTCCACCAAAGCCATCACTCCAACCAACTAATAACTGCAATAAATCAGAAATCATCATCACTGGTCCCAACTCCCTCACCAGTTCTATGCAGGATTTTTCACTCAGCATTGATTTACTTTCCACCCACATCTGCAACCTTGGCATCTTTTTTGACCCACCCTCTCATTCCTTCCCCATGTCAACCATGTCACCAAAACTGCCTTCTTCCACCTCAAGAACATTGCTCGTCTCCGACCCTTCTTGTCATTTTCTGCAGCTGAAACTCTCATCCACGCCTTCATCTCATCACGCCTTGATTATTGCAAGAGTATCCTCCACAGCACCATCTCCAAAGTCCTCAATAAACTTCTATATATCCAGAACTCAGCTGCGCGTCTGCTCACCAGCACCCGGTCCAGAGATCATATCACACCTGTTCTCTGTGACCTTCACTGGCTACCAGTCAAACAAAGAATCCACTTCAAAACACTCCTGGCCCCATATAAAGCACTGATCAACCTGACTCCCCTCAATTAAGTTGCTTCTTTTTATTTTACCTCTGTAGTCACCCCCCATGCAATGTGTCTTTGGGTACTCAAAAAAGCGCTATATAAGTTTCTCCTACACCCACTCAGATTATTATTATTAATAATAGACGGTGGGGGGTAGTATTATTAATGTCCAATTATCGTGGATGCAATTTCTTTTTGTCAAAAGAGAAAGTCAAGTTATTTTTTTCCATTTGAAACAAAACACTGTCTGCGCGCGATTATTTAAGGTTTTTGTAGCGAATTGGTCATTTTAAATATGTTATTGTAGCGCCACCTATTGGTGGATAGTTTTCAAATTTGCAGGGCTTGTGTCTCAGACCATTGTGCAAGAACCCAGCAATTTTCATTGAAATTAGACAAATTGTTTGTGAATAATCACGATTTTTGGTTTTGAATTTGGTACTGTAGCGCCACCTATGGGCCGATCATGGTGAAATTTTTATGGAGTGTTCTTGAGCACATTATACACCTCTGGACCAAATTTGGTGTAAATCGGGCAATCAGATTTGGAGAAATGATGTTGACAGAAATACAGACAGATTGATACACAACGCCATGTTGCCATGGTGATAAAATAATGTTAGGGTGGAGGGAAAAAATGTAAACCACTTTTTTTGTGTCCTTTAGGGTCCATAGAACAGAAAAAATATGGTTTACAAGAATCTTCACGAAATATTCTGTAAAGTACACAATGACGTGGACTATTTTTCCTGCCTTCATTGATAGGACATAGTGGCTGGAGATAGACTATGATAAAGAAAAAGAGGATAGTGCACAGGGGAGAGGCGCAGGCTCCTGCGGGAGGTTTGCACATGCTCAGTGTAAACAGGAACTGCAATGATGGAATGTTCCAGCAGGGGCGCTAGAGTTGCTGACCCTGAACTGAAATAAGTAAAAAAAAAAAAAAAAAAGAATATCAAAAGAGAATACAATGCTTCTGTCTTTATTTTAAATATTATGTCAATTTAACTACTGTGTGGAAAAAATGCTGTTTATAACAGACTAGCCTGGTCTAGCCCTCAATGATTTTGGCCTTGGGGGGCGGGGGTGTCGTGGGATCCACACGGCGGAAGTGCTGCGCTCTGATTTGATCTCACTAACGTGTCGTCATCCCCGGCCCCTCCCGCGCCCGTCCACTGCTGTTCTACGTCACATCATTTAGAGCGACGCCCACCCCAGAAGGTTCACTCCCACTTGAAGGCCACTTTCCAACGTGCGTTAGTCCAGGCTTTCCGTTTTCGCGCAAGGCGAACGAAAATGAAAGCCTGGGTGTCGAGGCTAATAACAGACTGAAAAACAGGGCATTTACTAGATGGACATTTACTAAATGGAAATGTTTTCTCTATTTTTCTTTTGTAGATTTTCCATGTTCTTGATGCTTGCTTTGATTACAGTACAAGAGCCACGCCCCCCTGCACTATCCTCTTTTTCTTTTTCGTAGGAGCTAGACAGGAAACGGGACCTGGATTCAGATCCGTGACACGGCGGGTCACGGATGACACTACGCCGTAATCGGGGAACTTCCCTGGCTATTGGGATGGGAGTTCCCCATTTGAGCTTGATAGGAACCAATTATCGAGCAAGGCTATCCTCGTCACTAGAGAATAGTCTTGGCAGATAATGGGATCTTTCAACCCCTCGCAGCAGATTGCAGTGCGAGAGGTTAAGCCTCCCTGATTTGCTCACAGGCGATAAAGGAAAGTTTCTCAAATGAATGATCACACCAGTCTAAACAATCAGTGGTGCGATGGACAGCTTGAGTCTTGTTGATGTGGCGAGAACACCACTTGTGTATATAACATGTTCGTATGTAAATGGTGTAAACAGATTGCACAATGCAGGTGCAATGGTGCAAACAGATTGCACATTGCAGGTGCAGACAGATTTCAGAATGTTAACTTTGTGTGATTTCCTGTTGTGTGCTCAGCTTTAGTCATGAAACTCATTTACATTTTACTGTGAGAGATATAAACTATAGTGTCAACCTTAACAGTGGAGGCAGTGATTCAACCACTATAACGTTCTGATGAGCGAATAAGCGCGTCACCCTGTCTGACCCTATATAATTAGCTCACACAAGTTGTCAGCTTTTAGTTCTACTATTTACATCAGCAATAGAATACAGATGCGAGCGTTCATGATTTTAAGCATTATATTATGTTGTAATTCTCTTTTTTTTCCCTCTCAATCTTCAGGATGAGAGTCGTGTGAGGACCACCGTAATGGAAATCCAGCCAGTGGACCACCGGGAATACAGCAGGAGGCTGATAGGCAATATCCGGAGAATGGCTAGCTGCCACAGCGATCACGGCTCCCCGGTCGTCAAAAAGGCCTCCTACAGATAAGACTGCAGTATCTCTTCAACCGCAGATCTCGGAGCAGTCTCTTGGCTTTTCCTAGCAATTAGATAAGCTCATATTTGGACGGAAGTGGTGCGAAAAAGTAAAAACTCCTCGCCTGACTGAATGACAGCCAAACAATAGTCTCTGCTATTTAACTGTCTTCTTGTTCTGTTCTTCACACATTGACAGATTCCACAAAATGGCTGTTAGTTACTACAATATCTTTGTAAAAAGAAAAGATAGTTTGACCTATTGTGCTTTGATTTCACGGTGTGTTGCAGTTTAGACATACCTGAACTTTTATTTTGTTTTATTTCATTTTTTAATTCTTAATCACCTGATTTGTACTGGGTAACACAGGGCATAGATTGCTCTGCGGACATATGCTGCATGTTAATATATTTTACTCAATACTTAATAATGAGCCCTCAGATTTAAAGTTTATAATGTCTTTATGTTGATTATGCTTTTAGAAAGCAGCAAGCCACTGCCACGGACGCTGTCTCAAGTTTTCTTTCAAGTCTTGTTTTAAAAAAGTGTGACCACGTGTATTGTGATGCGCGGTGCATGTGTGCATTCACGCCGTCGGTCCGTGTGTGCGTTTAAGTGTGCGTCTGTGTGTGCATTTAATTCATCTCTTAAACACATCTTGTTTATGTTCATCTCTCAGTGGGTGTTGTCCCTCTGGGCTCCCAATTATGTCAAACAAGGAGAGAAGTGAATAATTAAAAAAAAGATATCATGTTTAGTTAAAGAGTGTCTGTCTCTATCATCTGTCGCGCTAATGCAGCCATGTGCTTACATGAACTGTCTATTCTCAGGGTTTGGTTTGGCATACAAAGCTTAGCTAGTGGGAGAGATTTTCCTAAGCAAATGAGGAAAGCCCATATGTCATTTTCGATTTTTTTTTTTATTATTATTATTATTGTTGCTTTTCAATCTCGAAAGTGTGAGAACAACTGATTTAGAAACCATTTGCCATTCACCGTCGTAGAACAAATAGAATTGCTGATGTGCAAGCTCATGGATGTCCTGTTGCATTGGAAAAAATAAGACAACGTTTTTATTTTACAAATTTCATTCTGACCAGAAGCAGGGATCACCATAAAGATGAATGACTGGGAGAGGGGGTATCAAAAGCTTTAGCTTGTTTTTTTCCCCCAACAAATGGAACGCTGCTGATGTGATTGTTTGATGTGACATTCTCTGCTCCATCTAGTTCCACTGTAGAGGCAGAGTGAACTCTGATGCCAATGGAAGCTCCCTAGGGCACCTGATATGCACGCATCCATCGTGGAAGTCAGGCTCCTTGCTGCATGCTTGCTGAACTAATGTGCCACATCAGTCTCCTCACCACACAGGATGCTTAGGAATGAGCCTTTCTGTCCTTTCAGCCCCAACACCAGAAGGATTGGAGTCCCCGGCTCATTTGGAAGGGAGATAATGGAACTTGTTGTATTTTACATCAAAAGGCCTGTTTATAGTACAAACATTTTCTGTGATGCGGTTTTAAAGAATAATGTTTCATTCAAAAGCAAATTATGATCTTCTACCATTAGCCACTTAAACTATGTATACTTCATTGACCAGGGTCCTGTCATTTAATTCCTCTGCACCAGAGGCGGATCTAGGCATGGGCATGGGGGGGCAATTCCCCCCTAAATGCCCAGACTGCCCCACCAAACATGCTATTTCAAATTAAAGTGCGTATATTTAAAATGAATTGAAACACTACTACTGATACTAACTAACTACAACTGTGGCACCACTAAATCAACAGCATTTCATCATTGAAAACGGAAAACTCACTGATTCAGACCTTTAGCTTTATGCATGATGCGTGCCTGTTGCAACTTAAACAACAACTGGTGTTATTATCGGTGTTTTACTTGCCTAATAAAAGTCCTGTAACTGAAAATGGTATGGGTGCGGCCCCATACCATACCCCCCCCACAATTGGGAAATGTTACATCCGGCCCTGCTCTGCACCAAATGTCTATTTTTCTTTTCCACTGGTTGTTGAAATTGTGACATGGGCAGAATTGGAATTGAGAATTGGGTAGTTAATTCAAGCGAGTGCGTTAATGAGTTGTTTTATTGTGAGATGACAGAGACTTCATGCTTACAGTACATCCTGTGCCACTTCAGTGCACTATATTTTCAAAGAACAAGACACACAAGTGTGTGGTGATAACACAAACGAATCAACCAAACTTCTCTCTTAACCAACTGAAACTTCCATATCACCAGACAGCTGTTTTGTCAAAAGGACTGCCTTTGTTTTAACTGTTTGATAAAACTCCATCCTGACTGGATTGATCTTTGCTAAAACGAACAAGAACAAAGTCGTGTTTATTTTAATTATCATTTGTATGTATTTTCCCCCAAAGATATGTTTCTTACATTTTCTTTCCTCTCTTCGCATTTTTAAATCAGTGGACGTACAATTAATAACTGTAGACATACGGGGGAGATGAAGAGCAGAGCCTGCCTGTTGGAACAGCAGGTGCACTCTGTCCTACTAAGCCAAAAATAACTGACAATCAGGTTTAAAGTGTTTCAACTGAGATACGCTGAATGTTCATTGGTACAGTTGGCTCTAATTAGGAAAATGTGTATAGCTGCCAAGTGCATTTGAATTTTTGTACTTTACTTGATTATTTCCTTCCAACTTGTACTATTTGGATTATGACCTACATGACCTCCATTTAACCGATTCACCCCTATACTGTACATTTCATCCATCTGAAGATCGCTGACGATAGCAGATGAAGCTCACAACTGAGCTTGCAGATCTTGTATTTACAAATGATTTTTAATATTTGAAAACTTATAAAATGAGACACGTACTCTGTATATATTTGGTAATTTAATTACATTTTTGGAGCCTAGTCTTTTGTACTTTGACTCAAATATATTTTTACTTTATCTGTTGCCATTCACATTTATACCCGTGGTATGTACAGCTATCTCATGCCTTATCCATGTCTGCTCACTCAACACATAACATGGCATCACTGAACCACCAGAATCCTATTTTACTCTAGTTTTAGGCGACTAAATATAAGATATTAGTCGCCCCGTGTTGAACTTGACCCCAACATCTGGCAATAATTGAAAAACCAGACTGTAGACAAACCAGTCTAATCGTGTCTAATCAGTAAGTGACTACGTGCCGAATACACTCGGATGAGAATAAGTGCTACATCCACTCCCAGAACAGGTTTATTTGCGCAGTGGTAACGGCAAGACGAGAGACATTGTTTTTGCATGCACTGCAGGCAACAGACTTTGTTGAAAATGTGCTTTCGCTTTAAGATGGAGCGTCTCATCTATATTGGGAATCCCCCTCTGACTGTTTTACATTACTTTGGAAAGATATTGTTCGCAAGAATTATCCGTAGCCTGGAGGTAGAATGCGACATGACTTTTTTTTCCCTCTCGTGTGCTGTTTACGCTCAAGACGCCAGAGAGAGCGAGGAAGACGCTTGGAGGTGACATTGTTCTCTAGCGAGGTGCGACTCAAGGGCGCGACTCGGGGACACTGATTCACGTTGGCAGGACTGTCTCATTTATGCTCCGAGTCTGTCGCACGCATGCAGCAAAGTACTCACTGGCATCAGTACCATCGTCTACTCCTCCTCACCGCCTGCCAGCCATGCTGTGTGTGTTTGTGTGTGTGTGTATTATGTGAGGATGTTGCATCCCCATTTCACCTTTTGCTCAACTTTCTCCATTATCTCCTACTTTCTAGAGAAAGGACATTCTATTCTGTTATTTTTAATGTATATTTTTATCAGTACAGGAGAGGTCATGATTTCTATTTGTGTGTTTTTGTTTTTTTTCTCTGAGGCAGCAACTGCAATCAACATGTAATCTATCTGCCAGGTCTACCCAGCGCTATAAATGGTAAATGGTGCATTTATATAGCGCCTTTGTCCAAGGCGCTTTACATAGATTGTGCATCACATTCACCTATTCACACACACATTCATACACTGATGGCGGCAGAAACCATGCAAGGCACAACCAGCACTTCAGGAGCAATTAGGTTAAGTGTCTTGCTCAAGGACACTTCGACAGTGACTCTGCGGGAGCCCGGGTTCGAACCGGAAACCTTGCGGTTACCATCCAGTGACTGTACCCCTGAGCCGCTGCCGCCCCTATCATATAAATATCATATCATATAATATATATAAATCCAGGTTTCACGTTTAATGGGATTTATACAGTACTTTTCATACGGCAAAGTATAGAACAGTACTTTTGGGTGTTACACAGACTACAGTATTCAATCGGGAAGGGTGGAGGGGTGCTGAGATGGTTACTGAATGACAGAAGAGCTACAGTATCTGCTCCTTTGAGGAAGTACTGTAAATGACTAATAACACAAGGCTAACAACAGCGTTTGACGTCTTACGGCACTAATCCTTCAAAAGATTACCGGATCAAAGGTTGGAAGATATTAAAAAATGACCAAAGTGGGAGAAAAAAAAAACACAATCTGGTTGTAGAAGAGGAAATGTTCCATTGCTGCTGATATGCAGAGTGCAGAGAGTGTATCTGTGCACCTTGTACTGAACAACGTGCGTTCAGCACTTTTCAAAGTCAGTTCCAAGGTATAAAGCCTTGTCCATGATGGAGACTTAAGATTGACAGAGAGGCATCAGTGTGCAGGCCCCGGCGCACCACCTCTGAGGAGCTGCCATTATGGCGGCAGAGGGAACTCAACGAAGAGATTACATTTTATTCTTTAATTTCCCCCTGTAGTATTAACCCCCGGGAATTTTATCAAGTAGTAACGCGGTGGAGAATTGAATTGGCGCATATCTTCTTTTGCTGGGATGTGTAAGTGTACATCGTTGGCTTGTAGCTTCTTTGTAGTTTCTTTGCTCCTCTCTCTGTCTCTTCTCTGTGTCCAGTGTTGCCAACTGCCAAAATCCAAAATGCACTAGAATGCGCTAGAGCAGTGGTTTTCAACCATTTTCATACCATGCCCACTATTTATTCTGCGTTTTAGCCACGGACCTATGGGGAGAGAAATGGGACAATATTATCTTCACACGAATGCGTTCATACAAACGCGTTTTGAAGTTGTACAAATCCTTTACGATATTTGACAAAAGTCTTTTCACATTTTGCAAAAGTCTTTTCACGATTTGCAAAAGATTTTTGTATTTTTACAAAAAAATATTAGTTTTGTGTGTGTGTTAATCCTTGAAAAACATTTGTAAATCCTCAATTCTGCTTGTGAATTCTAAAAAAACACGTGTCATTCCCTTTTCTTTTTGAATCATTTTGACCCAAACATCATGCTCGTTTATGATAATTTTCACAAATGTATTGTAATTATTCTGCGATTTACTAGTTTGTCTTCAAGATTTACTAATGTTTCTCTGTGATTCACAAACTAAATTCCATGAATGACAAATATCTCTTCGCGATTCACAGATGTTTTTTGTATCTTTACAAAAAAATATAAGATTTGTGTGTGTGTTAATCCTTGAAAAACATTTGTGAATCCTCAATTCTGCTTGTGAATTCCAAAAAAAACACGTGTCATTCCCTTTTCTTGTTCAATAATTTTGACACAGATGTCATGCTTTTTATGGTGATTTTCACAAATTTAATGTTGTATCCACAAAAGAAATTATGATGGAATTACAGGCACTTTCATCATCAAATATGTGTAAAGCATCAACTCTGTGTGTTGCCACCAGGTGGCCACCATGCATTTGTGAGAAAATCCCAGTCTTTTGTGAACTTATTTAAGACACAAACACACCAAGCATGCTGGGATTATTGTGTCAAAAAGATTGATTGGCTGCCTCGTTTCTAGGCTACCTCTAGGCCAATGGGAGACTTGACTTGCCATAAAACCCATAGTCTGAAAGACGCTAGGGCCATTATTGAGAATGGGGACAGAAGTAGGGACAAATGGACTGAGTCAGGCAACAGTGCAGTTGTAATGATCTTAAATCCTTTTATTAGAGCTGGTTTTGTTGTAAACAGCATAAACACAACACTTTAGAAGCCGAAAATAGCTCTTATTTGCGCCGCCCTTGTTGAAATCAACGCATTTCCAACTCCAGTTTGCCCCTATTCTAGCCGAACAAGGCACAATGTGCCTCGGTTGTCAGCCAGACAGTGTTGCCAACCTGGCACATTTGTCACTATATTTCGTTTTCTTTCCAGACCCCTCGCCAAAATTAGTGAAAAGCTCCTGGCGGAAAATCTAGTGCTTTTTTGGCTGCTGAGTTGGGGTGAAATTGATTGACAGGCGCCATAAATAAAACCCTCATTTTCACCATTTTCCTCCTATGACAGTGGTTTTCATCCAGTGGACCCAGCCAGGCTAAGATGGACAGTTGCTTAACCACATGTAAATCTTTGAGAGCGTGAAACCAAATGGACCCTTGCAGGTCCATTTGGTTCCATTTGCAGTGTTGCCAACTTGGCGCATTTGTCGCTATATTTAGCGCTTTTCCAGACCCCCCTAGCGCCAAAATTAGTGAAAAACTCCTGGCGGAAAATCTAGTGCTTTTTGGCTGGAGAGTTGGGGTGAAATTGATTGACAGGCGCCAGAGATAAAACCCTCATTTTTCACCATTTTTCCTCCTATGACAGTGGTTTTCAACCAGTGGTCCCCAGGCTAAATGATGGATAGTTGGTTAACCAGATGTAACTCTTTGAGAGCGTAAAAATGAAACCAAATGGACCCTTGCAGGTCCATTTGGTTTCATTTTTACACTCTCAAGAGTTAAAATATTCATCATGTGAATTAGCCCAAGTCTAACATGATAATCTTCTACATTCTCTAGTTGTGTAGACTTGGGCTAATTCACATGATGAATATTTTAACTCTTGAGAGTGTAAAAATGAAACCAAATGGACCCGCAAGGGTCCATTTGGTTTCATTTTTACGCTCTCAAAGAGTTACATCTGGTTAACCAACTATCCATCATTTAGCCTGGGGACCACTGGTTGAAAACCACTGTCATAGGAGGAAAAATGGTGAAAAGTGAGGGTTTTATCTCTGGCGCCTGTCAATCAATTTCACCCCAACTCTCCAGCCAAAAAGCACTAGATTTTCCGCCAGGAGTTTTTCACTAATTTTGGCGCTAGGGGGGTCTGGAAAAGCGCTAAATATAGCGACAAATGTGCCAGGTTGGCAACACTGTCTGGCTGACAACCGAGGCACATTGTGCCTTGTTCGGCTAGAATAGGGGCAAACTGGAGTTGGAAATGGGTTGATTTCAACAAGGGCGGCGCAAATAAGAGCTATTTTCGGCTTCTAAAGTGTTGTGTTTATGCTGTTTACAACAAAACCAGCTCTAATAAAAGGATTTAAGATCATTACAACTGCACTGTTGCCTGACTCAGTCCATTTGTCCCTACTTCTGTCCCCATTCTCAATAATGGCCCTAGCGTCTTTCAGACTATGGGTTTTATGGCAAGTCAAGTCTCCCATTGGCCTAGAGGTAGCCTAGAAACGAGGCAGCCAATCAATCTTTTTGACACAATAATCCCAGCATGCTTGGTGTGTTTGTGTCTTAAATAAGTTCACAAAAGACTGGGATTTTCTCACAAATGCATGGTGGCCACCTGGTGGCAACACACAGAGTTGATGCTTTACACATATTTGATGATGAAAGTGCCTGTAATTCCATCATAATTTCTTTTGTGGATACAACATTAAATTTGTGAAAATCACCATAAAAAGCATGACATCTGTGTCAAAATTATTGAACAAGAAAAGGGAATGACACGTGTTTTTTTGGAATTCACAAGCAGAATTGAGGATTCACAAATGTTTTTCAAGGATTAACACACACACAAATCTTATATTTTTTTTGTAAAGATACAAAAAACATCTGTGAATCGCGAAGAGATATTTGTCATTCATGGAATTTAGTTTGTGAATCACAGAGAAACATTAGTAAATCTTGAAGACAAACTAGTAAATCGCAGAATAATTACAATACATTTGTGAAAATTATCATAAACGAGCATGATGTTTGGGTCAAAATGATTCAAAAAGAAAAGGGAATGACACGTGTTTTTTTAGAATTCACAAGCAGAATTGAGGATTTACAAATGTTTTTCAAGGATTAACACACACACAAAACTAATATTTTTTTGTAAAAATACAAAAATCTTTTGCAAATCGTGAAAAGACTTTTGCAAAATGTGAAAAGACTTTTGTCAAATATCGTAAAGGATTTGTACAACTTCAAAACGCGTTCGTATGAACGCATTCGTGTGAAGATAATATTGTCCCATTTCTCTGCGTTTTAGCCACGGACCACCGTTTGATGTTTGAGTTTAGGATCTCGGAATAATTTAGGAGAGATAACTGGCAAAATGTTGGTCAAAATAGCAATTCTTCTACATTTTCTAAATGCGTGGATTCTTAGAAATGAGGTAATTCAGAACTAATTAAATATAATTTAACTCTTGAGAGCGTAGAATGAAATCAAATGGACCCTTACGGGTCCATTTGGTTTCATTTTACGATCTCAAGAGTTACAGATCTATAAGGGTCCATTTGGTTACCAATGGTCCTTTCAAGGAAGGAAGGAGGACTCTATCATAGGAGGAAAAATGGTGAAAAAGGAGGGTTTTATCTCTGGCGCCTGTTAACCAATTTCGCCCCAACTCACCAGCAAAAAGCACAGGAATTTTTCCACTAATTTTGGCACTAGGGGGGTCTGGAAAAAAGATTAATATAGCGACAAATGCGCCAAGTTGGCAACACTGTCTGTGTCTGCCATTCCAAGTTACCTCCATGTCTGTATTACTTGAGAACGGACAATCCAGGAGCCTTGAGTTTAAATGACTTTGTTGGCAAATAAAGTGAACCGGCCAGGCGTGACTTATTATGGCTGACACTTGCAAGTTATTGATGCATCACAGCTCTGGACTATGATGACACCCCCCAAAATAATAAGACAACAACAGCAGCGTATTATAATAGAGCCATGTCTCGCCCAGTGGTAAACAGCCGTGGTTTTCCACCCTTTTCATATCAAGGCTATTATTTATTCATCATTTGAGCCACAACACCATTCTGATGAGATTTAGCCTCTCGGAGCCAAGACGTACGATATTTTATTATCGGTTTGTCCACAACTCCGTGCTGTGTTATTGATGTTGGTACACCATAGGAGATACAACGGACAGGCCATCACACATAATAGTTATTATACATTATTTAATAGCTGTGTGGACTGGACTTTTAGACTTTTGTAAATTAATGAATGCAGTTCAGCGAGGGCACTCTTATCATTGTAGCCTACATCATCATGCATCATCCGCCTCATATTGGCCAATCAGAATGCTTGTTGCCTGCCAATGGCTTATAATGTTAGCAGATTTTCTATGTTCATTACCAATGGCAAATCTTGAGACCTGGGTTTAGGGACAAAAGCTGTTTATGCTGTAGAAAGTCCTTATAAAAAGCTGACTGACGAATGACAAAATGGCCAGTTGAGTTACATCATTTGACTATTGTATATGGCATGTGATTACATTAAATGCTCCTCTATAACAAAGCCATCATTCAGTGATTCTTACAGACAAAGCCACCTGATTTGTAATCACTGATGGACTGTGTGAAATGCTTCACTGCACAATACATCTGGAGGGAGAACACACTTAGGAAGGACCAGGCTTCTGTAAGCACGAGATCTACTGGTCTACTGCTACTGTCTCCTACTGCTGGAGGAGACAGAAGCCAGAGGGGAAATTAACTTTCTGAAGTACACGTCTTCAACACGGTGTCTTTATGTTAGAGGAAGTTGACCCCAGTAACCCCTAAAACAAAAGGCCACACCCTGAGCTCCCTTTCAATAATATATTGTACCATATATTCTATATGAATATATAGAATATATTGTGTACCTCTGGGGTGGGTTTCCTTACTTTAGGTGCTTTATTATGCATTTGACTCGACCTGGTACAGAAAGTCACTCAGCCACCATTATCGGGAGAAACATGTTTGTATTTGGAGGCAATGGGGAGTTGTTCTACAACAGGGCTTACTACTACAACTACAGTGGATACTACGATTTGTACAACAGAGTCAGAGTGTTTGACGCAGACCAATCTCTGGCTGGACTCACCTTCTACTGTCCTTAGGATCATTCAACCTTTACCTACAATGGAGAGCTGTTCATACTCGGAAGCTACAACTGAAACCAGTGGAAATTCAGACCAGAGAGCTTGTCCTGGAAGAAGGTTGAGCCCAAGGGGAAAGGCTCGTCTCCAAAGTCTAGCACAGAGGTGGGCAATTATTTTCCCCAAGGGGCCAAATGAGATGCATAAAATATTGTGGAGGGCCAAGACTAAAGGCTCAACTAAATCTGCGTAATATTAATTTCAAGATAAAAGTAAGAGTAAGACCAACCATTTTGACACCAGGGCCCTCTATCTATTCAGCATTTGAGCCACGGACCACTATTTGATGACATTTTAGTCTCACAGACCCCAATTGTCCACAATTCCGCAGGCTGGATTTGGGAAACAAAACAGTCCAACATACAGATCAAAATGACCATTAATCTTCTACATTCTCTGGGATATTCCCTGGGCTAATTCACATGATCAATATTTTAACTCTTGAGAGTGCAAACATGAAACCAAATGGACCTGCAAGGGCTTTCCATATTTAACTGGAACTCTCTCAAGGAACCACTGGTGGTCCACGGGCCGGTCAGATTCAGCCAAAGGGCCGCATTTGGCCCTGGGCCACATAATGCCCAGGTATGGTCTAGCATGTGCTCTTACATGATGGAAGATTGTATCATCCTCTTTGGAGGAGGACAACCCTCTGCTGACCTTTATGTCTTAGACTTAAGTCCTATGGCCTCAGGACATTATGCAAGCTAGCTGTTATTGTCTCCACCGAAGGTGGGGACTATAAAACGCCCTCCGTCCGTGCACGCGGCCTGTCCGTCCCCCGAATCTGTCCGAGGCACGACTGTCTGTTCGTGCACGTAGCCTGTCCGTCCCCCGAATCTGACCGTGGCACGACTGTCTGTCCGTGCACGCAGCCCGTTAGTCATGACGACATGTCGACGTTATAGTTGATACACTGGTACCAGAGAACGTTCAAACCTGAGCACAGACGGTGGAGACCTGGGTACGGGTCTCTAGGAGGAACCCTTAGCTTGAGAAGCTTGAGATGACGTCATGATGAGGTTATAGGTATGAAGGTCATAGGTCGTGGGTATAAAACGCCCTCTGTTCGTGCACGCAGCCCGTCTGTCCCCCGAATCTGTCTGTCCCAGGACTGTCTGTCCGTGCACGGACAGACAGTCCGTGGTGGAGACCTGTGCCCCGTAGGGGCACAATCTTGTTCAGTATAGTCTGGAGCAGTCTGAACTCCCACACTACATCACACATCACACAAATAATCACACAAAATCTGAATTATGATCTCCTGTTGCATTGGTGGAACACTGCATGCTCTGTATGCTGTGTTCCTTGACATGCAAGTCATCTCTGTCAGCCCTGCAGCACATTTTAATACACAGTGACTTGTCTCTACTCAAGGATTTTAAAGTGCCCACAAGGACACGGTACCCTTAATAAGGTATTTATAGAGCTTCTTTCTCTCTCTGTCCGGTCCACTCTGTCAAAGTGTATTGGTGCATGTCTATTATCCCAAGCTAGCACAAGAAATCCGATCTCTCATGTTGAAGTTACACAAAAATGAGCATGTGCGTGAGCGTGCGCACGCGCACACACTGCCTTCTCAACACACTACTCTCTTACTGTACTCCTTTTTACTACTAGGATGGCCCCTGTGCCTTTAAGGAAATATTAGCTCCTCTCTACTCTGTGTTAGAACCTGCTTAACCAATCTCATTTGAAGTGATGCCAGCAACCCCTCCCTGGAGGGCGGAGTCTCTGTAGCAATAGGGCAGACACTTGGCCAGGCTCCGCCCCAAACATTATAAAAGGCCTGCAGTGCTAACCCCTCTTTCTCTCCATTACTCCTCAGGTAGGTTACAAGAGCAGCCACAGATCACCCTTGCTCTTTGCATTTCTATAAGTTGTTTGTCAGTAGTTCCCTGTCAGCTTTAGTTGGAAAACAAAATGACTTTTGTGAATGTTTTTTTTTTTAATTAAATTCTTCAATAAATCATTTTTTCTGATTTAACTCTGTCTGGTCTTCCCTTCTTGTTATGGCCCATGAGCTAGCCCTAACACTAGCCTACTTGCTGTATTGTACCATAGGACACACTTAACTGCAACAGATTTAAAAGCTTAGCATTGTGATGTGTTCAGGTAGTGTGTGCTATTCTCCCCACGTGTATACAAGGTCAGTGGTTGTTTGGGTCTTTAAGTTGATTGTGACTCTTTCACATCCCTGTTGAAGACGTGTCATTCATTTGCCTTGCTCAATAACAATTTAAGTATAGTGTGCCTGGATTTTCTTGTTCTGCAGTTTAGGCCACTGTGGTGGGGTCAAAGCAGTCTGCTACCTCTTGAACTTTTATGTTTAGATCTGTCTCATCCTGTTCCACCAAAAAGTGCCTGTCTAGATGAGAGACTCTTGATCCAGTGGATCAAGAGTCACTCTAGACGGGTGCTCTTTGGTGGATCAGATCCACGCAGCACTTTTCAGACAAAAGACCTACAGTACATCTCCTTTGTGTTCGTAGCCAGGTGTTGAATAGACAAAAATAATAGACAATTTATCCATGCAAGGTTCCTACACAAGTATGGGGTGGATGGAAAAGTATGGAATTTGAATTAATATTTTCGCAGGTGTGGATAAGTATGGGAGGGGGGGGGGGGGGGGGGGGGTAAAATGTATGGCAAGATATCCAGAGGTGTCAACGATCACGCATTGACCGTGAGAATAACGCATTTGACGTCATTCACACTCTCACACGTCACATGTCCCATCCCTCACGCACTGTGGGAGCATGGTGATCTTTACGTGCTACAACTGATATTGCCAAATCTGCCTTATTGTAAGCGGCTCTGTGCTAGCGTTGTCTATAATGTCTAATGGGCAAGTTTCTGTACATGTTTGCGGGTTTCTCACTCGAAATCTGGCAACACCAAGACCAGACCAGAGCCAATAGAATCGCTCTAAAAGAGTCATTGAGGCATTGAGGAGTCAGAAAAAGCTCTAGTTGTCCCATAGAGTTATATGGGTTGTCCCCATGTGTTGTCCCCATTCTACATACAACTCTATGTAAAAGAGCCACCATAGGCCATTGGACTGGCCCCATGAAATGAACTGAGTTGTCGCAACTCTGTATATACTCTAAGGCTTTAGCAGCTCAAACCCGGTCTGATTGAAAATGTCAGCTGCTGGATGAAGACCTGTTGTTACGTGAGGTAAAAATTCAACTGAATTATTATTAATGGATTACATTACAGATATGCATGAATCATGGCAATGTTTTGATTTTGACAAACATCATTGCTGTTAGGTTGCCATCATGGTTTGCAGTAGTAAAGTGGTCCTTTAGCTTGTGATTTACATGCCTCTCAGCTGTTAGTAAATTAAATTCCACGGTCTTCTCAGGTATTAGGGGGACAATATGAGCTACCAGAAAAATAATTGGATGTTTTTGATGAATCTATCTTGGTTAAAATGAAGTTTTAAGTCATAATGGGTTTGTATAGGAAGGAGGCAGATACGCTAAAATGAACATCAAATATCTAAATTGTGAATGTAGTAACTTATAAACTGTCTGGTGTGTTCACATGAGACTGAGTAGTAGACCATATAATGACCAAAAGTTTTTTTTTTTTTTTATGTGAAATACCCCATAAACCAACAGCCTCTATTGACTAATTTCTAAATTAACTATTTCAATCCACATTTAGTTAGCTCTAAATGACTGTTTTTGTTGCTGTTTTTAAGTCTTGATTGAATGTGTTTTCAAGTTTCATGTCAAGCACTTTAAGGAATTTAATGTGAATGATACATGCATGTTAATCAACATGCAATAATTGAGTCAGTGTGTGTGTGTGTGTGTGTGTGTGTGTGTGTGTGTGTGTGTGTGTGTGTGTGTGTGTGTGTGTGTGTGTGTGTGTGTGTGTGTGTGTGTGTGTGTGTGTGTGTGTGTGTGTGTTTAAAAGGAAAAAGAAAATAAGCATGGATTGGTATAGCTTTGCCATAGTAGGAATATTTATTTAACATTTTAGAATATTGGGATTTCTGTTCTGACTGACGGTGCTTCAGTCTTGTTCTGGATAGAGGCTGTAAATGTATGACCAGTGACCACCACCTTCTTATGACAGCCACTGGACCCCAAAGGAGTGACTGTTCCTTGAAGTGTTGTTTAAGTCTTGTCGTAGAGACTCAGTTTGATTGTGGAGTTTGTGGCATTTAACAAGGGTCAAAGGTCCCCTTTGTGACCAAAACTGGGAATGGTTGTCTATTATGAAGCCAGGAAAATAGATGTGTGCTGGTGTCCCCATGGTATACACTAACTAGAGAGAGGGCACAACGAGGCTGACATTGCATGGAGAACAGCTGGCAGGGAGGTGAAGACATCAGTCTTAAAGATTACAGATCATTGTTAAAATAGGCTAAATCCACAAAAAAAACACATTTTTTTCCGGCCGTCGCCCTCCGGGCGACGGCCAAACGCATTACAACGCTAGTTTCTCACTCTTGACAATTTCCATACGTTGGCAACCCTGGATATCTACTCTACAATGCCCCCTCTATTTGCCAATAACTTGCATTTTTCTATATGGCAGATTTTCTTGTGTACATTATGCAATAATTTCAGGAGCAAAAGCTTTGGATAAGTAGAATAGAAGGAATCCCGCACACTGTCTTCACCCATAGGATTAAACTTTATTTGTCTGAAGGACAGGGAACCTTGCAAATAAGTTTAATGCCATCGGCGAAGACAGTATGTGAGATTCATTATATTCTACTTGTCTACTTGTAGTTTCTTTTTTTTTCTACGCACCTGTCCTTTTGTAGGTGTGCACGTTTTTATCGGCGCAGAATCTTAAAATCTCTTATAAATCTACAGTAGTTGGCAAGGCCTGGTGTAGGCTATACTGGAAACATTAATCACCGTAATAGTGTTGGGCAGGTGAGTTGTGGAACGTCCAACATTAAACTGTCTATATGTTCACCAACACAGCCTGGCCGTCCTGTGCTAAACATCCAAGGCTGATGGAGAAGATGGAAGGCAGGAGAATGAGACTGGTTGTGTTCGGTGCCGTTGATACTGGGAGGAAGGTACTGGCCAAAATATCACCCAACACTTCACAACTGAGTCAAGTAAAAGATGGTAGGAACTTTTTTTTCTTTGCTGCTCCTGGTTTTGTTGTATGTGGTGTCTGTAGTAATCATTGAAGCTGGTATAGGCCTACTGCTGTTCTTTTTGGAACCAATGACTCGGTTTCCAACCCTGGGATTGAATGCTGGTGTATAAGGTTTGTCAGCAAGGCGAAATCATTTCCCAACTGCGGTCTCAATCCTTTGGCAAGGACCGTTTTAAAATGGCTGTGACTGATTTAGAAAATGGTCAGGACGGTCGGGAGTCATAGGTTTTACTGAGGTTAAGTTTAGGGCTAAAGTTAGGATTAGGTTTCAGTTTGTAAGTCGGTCGCGACGGTTTTGGAAAAAGTCTCTAAAACTCTAAAAAAAAAAAACTCTAAAAAGGTTGCGACTGTGGGTGTGAAATAATCTCACTGTATTTGCTGTTCAAGGTGTGAGCTGCAACAGGGACAATATTGTATTTGCATGTGGCTCTTGATCACTTCAATAGTCTTTCAAATTACTTATGCTTACTCTTTCTGCTAGAACCTTTTTTGCTAGAACATTCGGTTATGTTATGTGTATTGTGTTGTGTTCTTTTATAGATTCTTTTATAGATTTGGACTGGCATTGTAGCAAAGAATGTATCTAAGTAGGCCTTTCTTTATCTCTTTCTTTCTTTTTCTTTCTTTCTTTCTCCCTTTCTCTTTTTCTTTTTTCTCCCTTTCTCCCTGACTGTAAAGCGATTATACTTTGCAGTATAATTGTGACTTGTCATTGATCTTTGATTGGCCTAGTTTCTGTTGTCCCCTCAGTGTGGAGCACAGTGGGGGAGAATCCAGCACTGCTCAGAACATGTTCTTGTTTACAAACTGTCAACTTGACATTCCAGCTGACCCAGTAAGGCCTGATGAAAATGCAGCTTAGTTTAGAGAGTATAGGGAAGTTTAGTTGAATAGAGTTGGAGGCTTTGTGTGACTGTGCTGCAAAAAAAAAGGCAAAATAAAACATCTATAAAACATTCATCAAAGTTTAAGCTGGGATGAAAAGAAAAACTCAACTAGTCTAAATCAGCCAATTTCAAGCAACTGTGATGATTAAAAGTATTTAAATGAAATGCAGTTGCTCAACTTGGGTTGGCACTCAGTGTGTCTGTTTTCTCCCCATCTGTTCTTCGTGCCTCTGCCAAAGTTAACTTTGGTTAGACTTGGCATTGGTCTGACATGCGTTAGGGGTTATGTTAGGGTTAGGTTTAGGTGACTGCCTGACTGATGTGTTGGTGTTTGAAATGGGGTTACAGTTAAGTTTAGGTGTGCTGCCCGTGGTTAGAGTTTGTTGTTATCAGACCAATGCTATGCCAAAAAAAACGTGCTCCCGTGGATTCAAGAGAAAATTGACCAGTAATCACCAGTAGGTTACTTATCAAGCTGATCTTATCGCTCTACTACACATGCTGGGAGCTTACTGAGAGTATTCATACTTTTACTTAAGTAAAGAATGTGAGTGCAGTATTTGTACTACATTTTGACACCACTGCGTACCAATATGGTCTGTTCTTCTGTCCGTCACTCCCCTTAGCCCTAGACTGTGAGGGGGACTGTCCGTCTGTCCATCCGTCCCCCTCCCCCGATCTTTCTTCTTCATCATACACACATATTGGCCAGAGGCGATTTATGTGTTGTTTCTGCTAGCTGTTAGAATGCCAGAGGCTATGCTGACACAACGCCCAGCATACATACACAAGTGTGTGTGTGTGTGTGTGTGTGTGTGTGTGTGTGTGTGTGTGTGTGTGTGTGTGTGTGTGTGTGTGTGTGTGTGTGTGTGTGTGTGTATGTGTGTGTGTGTGTGTGTGTGTGTGTGTGTGTGTCATACATTTTAAAGATAAAGTAGAAGTGACATACCCGCCATATGCAGCGTTGACCACCAGGGCTAATTCAAAGCCAGTGAGCATTATGTAATATGCATACATATGTTAATTAATCAGCCAGCTTGAGTATGATGGCTGAGCCCTGGATGAAAGACAACAGCCCAGACAGTGTGTAATTCTCGTCAGAGGTATAAAAGGCTTTTATGAGATGAATAAATCACACTTGTGTGAAGTGAGCCGGCACCAACTGAGGCTGCCACATGATGTCAATGTTTGTTTCGCTGCTGTAAACAATTAAAACTTCTCTGACTTGGCTGCTACTCTGTTCGCTCTAAACAAAGTCCCAAGTCTTAGTTTGTTTTACTTTATTTTGTGTCGTTAATTTAAAAGCGCAATGTTAAAAGTTTGTGTTCATCACACACATGAGCACCTGGCATCGACCAGGCCAATGGTGCCGGAGATTAGCTGTACACGGACAGACAGCACACAGACTAACAGACGGACACAGGAGTGCAAAACATCCTCTCTCCCAATGCCTTTGGTTTAGAGAAGACGATGAGCACCAGCAATTAGCGTGGGTGAAAGGGCTGGAATGGATTGTGAGATACATTGTTTTAATAGTTCCGTCTCCAGTTCTGTGTCATTCCATACTGTATGAAGCTGTCTGTACAGCTAGTTAACTCCCCCAACCCTCCAGGGACTGTCGGTACACGGTGGTCTGCCATGTTCAGCCCACTGACTATGAATCACAGTGAGTGTACTTGACGTTGCTGCCAACCAGTTTCCCAAAGCATAACGTGATTTGTTTGCTTTTTGGGAACGCCACGCCATTTCATTTCACTTAACAGTATGCTTATGCAAATCAACTGGCAGAGTCTTGAAACTCGAGATATCATAGCGTATATAGGTTTTTCTGCGTGCACCATTCCATTGCACATTGTGTTATCGTTCTAGTGCGTTTATTTATAGGCAGCTAATTCATCAAAAATGGTCCCTGTGCAAAATAATGCTGGTCAATAATTAATGCGGTTTTGTTTGGTAACATTTTAATTCCGTTGGAATGGATGGTAATAAATGTATAATTCTAACAAAGTTTTTGTGGAACAACTGAAATGTAGATTAACAACTAAAAGTTTGGAATTCAACTCTAACTTAAAAGTACTTTACAGTGTACGTGTAAGACTAATGGTATCAAACATGTATATAAGCACCAAAAAGAAAGTATAATTATGCAGCTCCCATTTCACAACTTTTCAAACATATAAAATGTATGAAACTTTTTGAAAATAGCAGATCTACATGGGGGCGTCCGCTGATCGGGTGGTCCAGACGCATGCCACATATGGGCGACCTTTGCTGCATGTGTCTGTCCTTCTCTCTCTCCCTGTTGTCATTCTTCATTTTTATATCTAGCAGTAAAGGCAAAAGCAAAAAATATAGATCTACAAACAAGCTCACAATGTGCCGTATGGCTCGCATTGTGAACTTGTACTTTGGGTGTTTTTCAACTGACCAAAAGTTTTATAGGGTCGAAGTGGTTAATTTGTTTTGTGATGTACCTGAGATGTAGTCGAATTAAAGTAAAAATATACTGAAAATTGGAAATACCATTACTTTCCAACGCTATAGAGCAGAGCAGTCCTGCCCCTCTCGTGACGAAGCCCTTGCTCCAGAAATGGATTCCCCATTCATCTTCCTCATAGACTTTTCGAAAATGATCTATATAAAGACAATTATGTGGCGGACAAAGCCAAGTCGGGTTGTGACAAATCATGACAACAAGCACAATATTACCATACAATATCTAATTAGCAAGAATAATAATAAAAACAGCAGGATGCCACACTTTTTGTTTCGTTTTTCTTATTATTTGATTGTCCCAAAACGTTGTGTGTTGTCCTGATTTGTCACAACTCGAGTTGGCTTTGTCAGCAGTGTAATCGTTAAGAATATGAGGAAAATGAATGGGGAAATCATTTCTGGAGCCAGGGCGACATCACGAGGGGGCAGGACTGCGCAGCTTCATTATGAAGTATAGGTCATAGGACCTGGGGGTACCGGTAGTTGTTTTACATGGGTCCCATGGGGACATGTTCCTACTTCAACAGTGTTGGAGTACAATATTGCATCGCTGGACCCCTGGAGGGGGGCGACATGATTGCATCCTTTCTCAATTTAGTCAGTCTAAGGATCCAAGATGGCATCATCTCTGCCATATATCACAACCACGAGGCATGCATACATAATCGACGATCATTACATGATGATGTGACCGCGCTAGGTACACGAGCAGTGACGGCAAATAGAATCAGGGTGTGGAGCAACAGATTAGATGTCATAATGAACTCTGCCTTGGACGTGAAGCATTACATTACGTACATTAATTTGTTCACGTATCTCGTACTACATTAGAGGTGCCTCGTTGACGCATGCGATGCAGGCATGCACACGAAAAGAAACTAACCCCTAGCTACAGTACTGTACCCAGACCAGGCCAAGTTATTACTAACCCATGAGAATTATGTGTCATTAATTATTTACTGTGGTTTGACTGTTCATATGGCCATACCCCTGGGGAGATTCTGCTTATATGCCTACACAATATACATGGTTATAAACTAATTTGTGTTTACATACATTTGTGCAATATGGAGATATGCACATCAGTCCAAGTGCGAAGAGCCAAACAAGGACCCAGATGAATGTATTCCTAATCCCAACATGTTACTTCCTTTTGTATAAATCTTATCTTTCCAGTGTTCGGACTGGGGGCTACTAAGGTTTCGATGGGCACTGATGGGATGTTTAGATGTGGTGGTTTTCAACCTTTTTGACCACTATTTATTCAGAATTTGAGCCACAGACCACCATTTGATGACATTTTAGCCTCGCAGACCCAAATCTAAAGATTTCTTTTGCTCTTGTCCACAATTCCAGGCTGGATTTGGGAAACAAAACAGTCAAACATACAGATCAAAATGACCGAATCAACTACATTTTCTTGTTGTGTAGACTTTGGGCTAATTCACATGATGAATATTTTAACTCTTGAGAGCGTAAACATGAAACCAAATGGCCCCGCAAGGGTCCATTTGGTTACATGTTTAACGGACAAAGCCAAGTCTAACTGTCCATCAGGGTTAACTGTCCATCATTTAGCCTGGGGACCACCTGGAGCCCTCTCAAGGACCACTGGTGGTCCCCGGACCACTGGTTGAAGACCAATGTTTTAGAGCATCACACCTATTACTAGTAAAACGGGATTACATGACCTCACAAAAACTAGGCCTAAACCTCACCCAAACCTCACTAAAACTTTGCCTAAAACTAAAAACAACCGCGCCCTGAGCGACCATTAGTCAGATAGTCAAAAAAGTCTCCCTTTTGTACTGTGGTGTGGTAGCCTACTGACACGTAAAACTGAATTCTCTGTGCTATCAATCAGTCTATACTTATCTTCACACAAAAACGAGAAGACTAATATGGTATAATAATGTATGATGACTCTGATTCCAAAATGACCCACATTTTTCATGACTCATTTGTGTAAAACGGACTTGAATGTCAAATAGGGCGGTCCCCGATTATAATGACCCTTTTTTATCATTGGAGGTGTTCTATTCTGGCCAATAGGGATAATAAAATGTGGGTGGTTGTAATTTGTTCCTCTCCTCTTTTGTCAAGGATCATGTCTTACCTAGCACTTAAAGGACCACTTCATACTTTTCAAACTATATTCATATAATCGGTCCTTATACTAATGTACATGAATATCACTTTCTTTTTCTACTCTGTCTGTGGGCAGGCCAGTGGCCAGTTCAGAAACGTGTCTTCGTCTTCCACGTGCATCGGCACATAAAATATAACAATATTTATATTTTTATTATCGGGAGAACGATGGCTTCCATTTTTGCATTTCAACTTCTCAGAAATAGAAAGCCCGCAGTTTCTATTAGAGCTTGGATTCCCCAGCGATGATGCGCGAGCAAGACAGGTTCCTGGACTAGGAGTAGAATAAATAGTGGTATTTTATCATTAGTGAGGACCTCTTATATGAAGATATGTGGAAAAGTAGTAAAGTGGTCCTTTAAGCGTGATATAGCAGGTTCAACTCCAGGGTTACATAGTGCTGCTTTAGTGCTGCCTTTTATGAGCACTATTGCAATTGCGTTTCAGCCTTCTCATTTTGGTGAGAAGTGGGTTGGTTTTAGCTTTTCCCCCGCGACTATTAGCCTCCACTCCAACCAATGTAACAAAGGTTACTGTTTGTATTGCTTTACTGTACTTTATTGAGCTGTGGTTTGAGCACTTCTCCCACAACAGATATTACTTGATTAAAGTCAAATGTATTGCAGGCCAACTGTACAATAAATTTGTTTTGTAATAGCAAACATCCTCATCCACCACCGCTATGGCACACCATCTGCAAAAAGACTACAAGTCAGTCAGTCCCAGTTGCATGTTATTGAATTGCATAAATTTTTCTGCTCTAACTAATCGCTATAAACAACATTGTCACAGCAATTTCTGAAAAATTGTGAATGCAACACACTGCATCATTCTTGTAGAAGTTATTTGTGCTACCGGTATTTTTGAAGATGTGGGGGAATGTGTGATAAACGCCCAAAATAGGGACGCACAAACATCAACATGAAAATAAGGAGTCAGTTTTTACACAGACTAATAGAAATGTTTTTCTTTTTTGTGTGGCCCATTGACACTAAACTGTGGAGTCGTTCAAATATCAGGTGTCCTTGAGTGATTGAAGCAGTAGACCTACTCTGAGTCTGTAGAAGCAGCAACGTAACATACGGTTTGACTAAACTCCCAGACAGACCAGACAGATTGTTTTGCCTTCAGTCAAATTAATGCTTTTGTCTCCAGTCTGAGGTGAAGTAAGGTCGTGCTCTACTTTCCACAGACATGTTTCTGGGTTACCATGTTCCACACTCCACCTGGGAATCGCTTCCCTCCTACTGCCCTCCAGGTAATGCTGGAGAGTAAGTAAAAGAACATATATACAAAAAAAATTGAGGTTCTTTCACTTTACTTTCAGTAAAGTATTTTCAGTATTCAGTACTTTTACTTCTACTCCACTTCAACTCAGAAGGCACATATTGTACTTTTACTCTACTAAAATGATTTGAAAACTTTAGTTACTTGTTTTAGATTATATTACAAAACATCAATAGTACAATAAGTTGTTAATACATTTCCGGTGAAGCGCCCTCTAAAACTGCTGTGCTTTGCTTTGTCTAGATTAATGTCAACGCAGTGACATTAGTTTGGCCATTCCGAGTTCCGACCTGGAGATACTGTTAAAACACCATTCATTTTATCCATTGCCTTATTATTATTTTTTGTTCTTGTAGTTGTGCTGCTAGAATTGTCCCCCACATTTGTCCTTTCATTGTGCCGCAGGAGTTGTCTATTCATTTGGTATTTCTACATTGCAGTTTTGGTAAGACATGGTTCACTTTAGAAAGAGAGCAAGCCAAATTGCTGCAAGCCAATAGCTTATTCTGGGCCAGATCCGGGTAGTTATTGGACATCCAAGGATCTTTGCAGATAATTGATTGCATACAAAGAATAGCATTTACCATTAAAATAAAAAGGAGTGGTTTAATTACTTGATTAAGACAATGTCAATGTATTTTAAATAGTTATATTGATTTCAAGTCACTGAATCGGATATCACCAGAATGAACCAATATCGTCCATTTATTGTATCGTCAACCATGCGTTGATACATATCAAATTGCTGTTAAAATGCATTGTTACACCCCTAATAAGGAAGTAATGAAGTAATGTCCTCAATGCAAAGAGACAACTAATCTCTTTTGCAAAGATACAGCTAATATCTTTGCATTGGACAAACAGCAGATCTTGGCTGGTGTGACTGTTTGTCCATGTGGCTAATCTCCCAAGCTGCTGGATCCATAAGAGGCTATTTATATTTCAAAGAATGTTTTAATGCAAGTTAATTCATTATGTTGTATAGCATAGCGATGCTGAACACGTGCCGACATTTTGCTGCTTCTACCCGTATGCATCGGTAATAAATAAACCTCTCTCGGTTCTACCTTTGTGTCACAGGATTTCACAAAAGTGAATAATACAGCCTAAGCCACTGCACTGACTGGCATTGTGCTGGCAGAACCAATTCACATGCCAAGAATAGTCATCGCATTACCCTGATATGCAACAATGTCTGACATTTACCAGCATTCCAATCCACCCATGCCCTGGCTATGCAATGCCATCAAAATTCCAAGATGATCATCGCAATCCCGTCCCTCTGCATCTGAATGTGAGGCCTCCAAAAATGCTTTGTTACACTGTACAATACAGAGTGTTGGTTTAACCCAAACGACAAATGGACCATTACAGATGTGGGACTCTGAGGGTTTACAAATGGAACCAAATAGACCCTTACAGATGTAGGACTTTGAGGGTTTTACAAATAGAACCAAGTGGACCCTTACAGATGTGTGAGAGTATATACCGAAATGGACCCCGTTGTACACTCCCATGATTTTACTGTGTACATGGTTTGATTTAAAGCTCTGTCATCATAACCCCTGATTGCAGGGGAGGATATGACTGCTATAATTCCTCCACGTAGCACCCCTTATCGCCGCTTGGATGAGATATCATCTTATTGGCATCAGATATAATTTTACAGGATGGGAGCGGTGATTGCTCCGTTATGCAGCCAAAGCAGGGGAACAGGAGAGGTCAGGCCTGATAATGAAGGCATGATTGCACAAACCCTACAGATGTGCACCTCCTACGTGTTTAGCAGCTGTTGGAGGGAATATGCGGGCAAATTGGATTGTTCTCCCCACCCGCATGTCCGTCCAACACATTGGAAACATCTTAATTGATAGAAAGGTGCACGCATGCAGATCGGTGCCTGAATGGAATGAAATTATAATATGTAAAGCTATGCTTTAGTGGTTCATCGACCACACAGTTTTACAATCTGTTTTTTTCCCGCATGTACATGCAGGGACCCGTCTTAACGTCGATTTAAACTACTGCTGTAATCCTGACCCTAACCTTAATCTGTCTGGAATCCTCAGTGATGGGAAGTACATTTACCGACTGTACCTACATTTTTTTTTAATTATTTGTACTTTACTTGAGGATTTCCATTTATCCCTTTTACTTCACTACCATAATTTGCTAGTTACTTTAGAAATTTCCATTTTGATTACATTAACCACTTCAACCTACTCTATACAAATATTTAGGCTGTCAGCATTAATTAGTTAATCACAAATCAAGTCAACTCAGCCGTGAGTTAACTCATGGATGAGTTGGCTCCATTTGGTTCAATTTCGCCAAATGCAGGTGAATAATTAAACATCTGCACTATACTTAATTTAATTTAAAATAAGTCTACTCAATTAGAGCATGTAGAAAACATGCTACAAAATTTGCATGTAATAATTACCATTTTGAAAATAGCAGATCTATCATCTACAAGCTCACAATGTGTCATGATGTGTCGCATCGTGGCTATTTTCAAGGGATTTGCTGAAATTGTGAAATGAGTCATTCTTCAGTATGAATACTTGTTTAATACCTGACTTATTTCTACTTGTAACAGAGTACATCTAACATTGGACTACTGCCAGTGCCAGTATACTTTTACTTAAGTAAAACAGTACTTTTTCAACTACTGGTGATGCTACAAATCAACCATATAAAATACTGTAGACCAATAAATGCCTAATGCTAAAGTGATCCTGAATCCCCTTATACCCTAATAAACCTTCCTTGTGACATTCCTCAGAAAAACACTCCCCAAGGTCAATGACACACACGCCCACGACCGCACACACAAAGAGGCAGCCTTCCATTTCACCCATTTATTTTGCTCATAATAAGTCCTAATGGAGTGCAGGGAAGAACATGAAAGGGTGATGAATTGTTATTGTTTGTGTTTGTTCTCATTACGCTACCATGTAGTTTTGTAATAAATAGTTTATGGATTATCACTTTCCTTCCTGTATGTACCGCATGTAGCATCCGAGTCAGCAGTTGCAACGCCGCGTGCGCCTCAGTCTCAGAGGTGAGCGGAGACGCGGGTAATTACCCAGTTTACAGCACAAATGTAATTATGCCCCTGTGGTAAGGTGCACTTCTTTGAGCATGTGCTGTTTGTGTGTGTGTGTGTGTGTGTGTGTGTGTGTGTGTGTGTGTGTGTGTGTGTGTGTGTGTGTGTGTGTGTGTGTGTGTGTGTGTGTGTGTGTGTGTGTGTGTGTGTGTGTGTGTGTGTGTGTGTGTGGGTGGGTGGGTTTGTGGGTGGCAGGGGCGGATCTAGGCATAGGCATGGGTGGGCAATGCCCCCCTAAATGCCCAGTCTGCCCCACCAAACATGATGGCATGCAAAACAACTCAAGATATTTCAGTGCTTATATTTAGAAGTATTTGAAACTACTGACTACACTACTGAAAATGGTATGGGGGCTGCCCCCTTACCATTTTCTTCTGCCCCCCCCCCCCAATTGGGAAATGTTACATCCACCCCTGGTGAGTGTGTGTTGAGCATTGTGTGACCGAGAGCTAATTTGAACACAAGTTAAATATTCTATTAAGCATTTCAATTTCCCTTTATACTGAATTTAATTGATAGAGCTGGAAATGAATGAGTGTCGCCTGTAAAGGTTACTCGGTACTCCTCCTGTGTTAACTATATCCCTCTGCGAGTATAACCAAATGGACCCCGTTTACGGGGTCACATTCGGTTATAGTTGTAGGCTCCTCTGAGTTAAATAAGCACCAAGGATTTATTTGACTGTTATCTGTGAAATGTAAATGCCATAATCGGGGCAGGGCTCCTCTGCCTCACAACAGAGCGTGCAAAAAAAGCTAGGAGGTGTCTGACCTAGAATGAAACATTGTGGTGTAAAGCTCATAAATCCTCTTCCCAGCAGGGACTTGGCTAATCGCACTCCAGCCATATGTGTGTAGTTCTGTGTTGTTTTTGCCAGGAGATGATCAGTAGGTACCTCTAGCTCTAGCAACGTTTCGGCGGGACGACACACATCCGACCAGCTGTGAGGTTGGGAAGATGCAGACTGCTCCGTTCCCATAAATCTTTGTTGTTGTGGCTTCTCTCACCACCCTATTCTCCTCGATTTAATCTTTATGCCAATTAATCCCCCCTCCACACACACACACACACACACACACACACACACACACACACACACACACACACACACACACACACACACACACACACACACACACACACACACACACACACAGACACACATGAATTCGTGTGTTGTTGTCTGAGTCAACCTGCCAGTGAGGAGCCCCCACCGAGAGGAAGTAGAGCTTCCGTCCTACACCTCCCGCCCAACACTCCCCTGCTGACACTGGGTGCAAATATCCCCCTTCCCGGCCGACTTCCCTATGTGAAGCCCGGCCCAATTCTGTTTGTGTGTAGAGACGCTCAACAAAGCCAAAGCGCCGCGATAGAATCGAACCTCCAAGTCACGCGGCGGTGTGTGCAGCTGCTGTACGGTATACTCTACCGCCGAGAGCAGTGGTAAAGTTCCCCTTCATTGGGGAAACATTGATAAGTGATAGAGGGGCATATATATAGTATGAGATATGGGAGTGAAAAGTTCACAAAGCCCTTTAATCAGCTATTTAATTCCTCTATAACTCAGGCTTAACGCTGACACCACTTTGAGAACCACTTCCCGCGAGGGACCATAGGGTTGAGGGAACATACTGTATGTAGGCTAGGTGCCGATACGTGTAGTATGCATTGCAAGCCTCATTTAAAAAGTTAAAGAGGGGATGCCGTGATTTTTGTATTTTTTCCAATTTTGTACATCTTTAAGAGGTGACAGTATGTAAATAGAACCCTTGGTGTTTTTTATGTGCAATGATGTCTTCCCTTTGTATTTAGGGTTTCTTCCTGGGGGCTAAACCTTTCCAGTCAAACGTGCCAATGAAAAAAACTTCAATATAGTGACATCACGTGCTCAGCCCCTCCCCTAACTCCTCCCCCTTTATCATGCAACTAAAGCTGTGGGTGTGGCTTCAGTTCAGGTGGATCTCCACCCATTACCACCAACCAGGCAAACCAGGCATACTTAATGAACTGGCTGGGTGGAATCATAAAAATGACAGTTTAACAAACACTGTACACTTAAAAAAAAAAAAAAAAAATCTTACTTTTCACATAACATTAATACCTGATGACCATGTTTTAGGGTAGAAAAAAATTCATGGCATTCCATCTTTAAATGTGCTCATCACATATCAGTTCAGTCATTCTTTTTTAACATGGTTAATAGACTGAGTGCATAATTGTGCACTCGGCCACTTTCACACAGATGACAAGGATGTCAAGGCTTGACTATTAAATGAAGTATACACTACAAGTAGCCTACAAAGAGGTCAGGGCCCTATCCCCAGATCTGCTTCACTCATATCAACACAAGTACATGCCCTCTGTATCCTACATAAAAACATATTTGAACTGAGATAGACAACATAAACTTAACAAAAGCTGTGGTTATTTATTTATTTATTTATTTATTTATTTATTTATTTATTTATTTATTTATTTATTTATTTATTTATTTATTTATTTATTTATTTATTTATTCGAAAAATAATCCTAACAAAGTAATGAAATCTTGCACGCTCACACGCACTCACACATACATACACACTTGCATTATGGTGCCTCTTATAAATCATCATCCTAGTCTTTCTGAGTGCAAGGTCCTTTGTAATGTATTTAAAGTCCTGTTTAGCCAGTTCACACTCAATGGCAAGTACTGCTGGCTTATTGATCCTCTCCATTGTGCTGGGCAGTAGCATTAGCTGTACCCCTGAGCTGAATGAAAAATGCACATTTTTATTTGGGTGTAAAGCTAGCCCTTGCAAGCTATACTTATTTTTCTTTTCCTTTATTTTTCTGGCATCCTGATTTTGTGTACAGGACAGGTCTTCACATAACCGGGGAATTCACTTCAACATTAATAGTATAGATGTTAAAATCTACGTACACTGTGGAGCACTCCACAGTGTTCCCTTTTTTTCCTTAAATGCAATATAAAAAGGAAAAACATCACTGTCTGTGAGATGCGTAAAATGTGATCTGGGAACCTCAAGGTGTCCTTGAGGACGTTCCTGGCATTCCACAGCAAAATATTGAACATTTATACCACTTTGGTCCCACTTGTCGATTGGCTATTTTCTAAACAATTTGTCACAACCCGAGTTGGCTTTGTCCGCGGCGTAATCGTCTTGATATGAATTATTTTTGAAAAGTCTATGAGAAAAATTAATGGGGAAAAGACTTCCGGAACAGGGGGGGTGACGTCACTGCGCAGCTCTATACACCCTCACCTCCAAGCAATTGCTGGAGAGCTGCCTTAAAACCCTTTCATATCCACCCTCCAGAGTCCAGTGATAATATTTACAGTATACAGTACAGTGTACAGTACTTGGCCAGGGAGATCCTCCACCATTCTACAATGTCTTACCAGAGAGCTCCATATCAGATTATTGCCATATTAACACATCTCGCTTGGGGACCCAAGAACCAACTGTAGGTTCCCAGACCCCACTTTGATTGCTTTAGTGGCGCAAAAACAGACAGACGGACACACCAGGAAACACATGAAAAACTCATTTTACAGGGGGTTGTCAGAAGCAGTGGCGTTTCTAAGCAATTTGGAGCCCTAGACAAGATTTTCCCTGGAGCCCCCCTTACCAAATGGACCCGTAAGGGTCCATTTCCTGTAATTTTATCCCCCAAGGGATAAAAGTATGAACTAACATATTATGTGTTTTAAATATTCAATTCTAGTTATAGAGGATAAGCATATACTGTATTTATCCATATGAGCCTTATTAGCCTGGTATCCTTTTAAAGCATGTTTTGGTGGTTGCCTCCTCCCCTCGCCCCCCTCCCCTCATGGCGCCCTAGGCAACTGCCTAGTCTGCCTAATGGCAAAAACACCCCTGTTCAGGAGGAGTTGCTGTGTACAAAAAAAGTCCCATTCTGTCAATTCACATGTGCCATACATGTGAAATCATTCAGTGCATGTACCTCTACTGGTAAAGGTAACATGGTTAGTGCATGTACTGTACTGTAAGCTATACATTGTGAACAGAATTGACTAGCAGCTTCCACCCAGTGTTCTCAAAAACACCATTATCCCAATGCAGTCACTGTTTTTCCATTTCTGACATGGCCCCAGGCAGGCCTTATCCACCAATCACATCTCCCGGCCGCCACTTGAGTACGTCATCTCGCCAAACACGAGACGAGAGAGAGAGAAGCGACACAAAACAACCATGATCACAAAAAGGGTTTTAGGAAGCAGCAGGTGTATTTTTATGGAGTGAATGATGCAATGTTAAGTGGTCCGTAATACTGGGGTGCCTCTCGACCCACAAGGTCTCATGATGTGAGAGGGAGAGTATCTCTGCTCCAAAATGGAGGATGAATGAGAGGAGAGAATATCTGCCCACCTGTCACAAGTATGGTACTAAGAGTAACACAGAAAAAACACAGCTGTTGTATGATATTGGGGGAGGGTTAGGTCATGATTA
The DNA here is from genome assembly GCA_039105355.1 of Benthosema pterotum. Lineage (NCBI taxonomy): Eukaryota > Metazoa > Chordata > Actinopteri > Myctophiformes > Myctophidae > Benthosema > Benthosema pterotum. Next base: position 18,320,117 of record CM076975.1, read on the forward strand.
GGTCAGATTAATATCAGATTAATATCGTCCCACCAGAGATGGATTCACCAGTGCAACCCTGAGCATGAGAAGGTATAAATCCCAGAGAGAGAGAGAGAGAGAGAGAGATGGCAGTCTATTGTTCTGAATGTTACTGTCACTGTAGCTGCTGTCCATGGTCTTGACGTAACTGGTGCTACCTGTATCTGATATCAGTGGTAACTGTCACTGCTGTCCATGGTCCTGAAAAGTAATTTTCAGTTGTAGCTGATGTCCGGTGTAGCTGCTGTCTGTGGTGCTAAAGCACTAGCTATCAGTAGTAGCTGCTCTCCATGGTGCTGAAAGTAATTTTCAGCTGTAGCTGCTGTCCATGGAGCTGAAGTAGTTGTAGCTGCTGTCCGTGGTGCTGAAGCATTCCGTTCTGCCCAGGCTCCTGCTGTCCATGCCCTGCAGCAAGGCTGGATCTAGGCATGGGGGGCCATGCCCCCCTAAATGCCCTGGTGGCCCCAGCAAACATGATGGCATGCAAACAACCCAAGATGTTGAAACACTACTACTGCTACTAACTAATACAATTTGTGGCACCACTAAACCAACACCATTTCATCATTCAAAACACAAAACTCTCTCTTTAGTTTCATGCATATTGCCTGCCTGTTGCAGCTTAAATAACAACTGATGTTATGCTTGATGATGCTTACTTGCCTAGTATAAGACCTGTAATCAAAAATGGTATGGGTGCACTTCATTCGCGCCACGGGCATTGAAGCCCCCCCCCCCCCCCCCCCCCCAATTGGGAAATGTTACATCCGGGCCTACCCTGCAGCACCCCTGGGCACCCCGTGGTCCATGAGGTGACCATTCCAATGGCAGTACCCATAGCAAAATGTGCGCTTTGCAAGTCCGGACATCTGCTCTTGCAATCAACTTGCTCGCTACTTTTAGTAGTACTTTTATACTTTTAGTCATGTTAAGATTTTGATCACAGACCTTTTACTTTAAACACAACATTTTAAAATTGTGGTATTGATCCTTTTACACCACCACCTCTGCAAATGCAAATGTGCATACTTGTTGGCTCAGGAAGGCGTGACATCCCCCCATATGTGATATCGCTCGGCGCTGGAGTGGAACACACCAGTTAGCGGGTTATATAATTGACACTGCATTATGCATTACAAAGCACCCACCACCCACACATGCGTTGCGTACGCACACACGTGCACATACAAATCTTTACAGGCAGCGAACTCCAAAGAATGGAAATGGGCTCATCAAAAAAACGATTAACAATTGGGTGTCTGTGAGGTCTTTCTGTCCCATTTTGAGTTGTTGATTGTCTTCGGCTGTGAAGCTGTGAAATTATGTTTTTCCTCTCATTTGAAAAAATTACCTAAATATGAATTTAAGCATACTTTTATTTGCCTATTTGATTTCAGTCAAAATGACCTCTGTCACCCTTCGCTCACCACAGGAATGGACTTCACACCAGGGGCGAATGTAAAATCTCCCAATTGGGCAGGAGAAAATGGTAAGGGGGCGGCTTGAAGCCACACCCATACCATTTTCAGTTACAGGACTTTTATTAGGCAAGTATAAGCAATCAATGGCCATTCCAAAGCAGTTTGCAGGCTTTCCTTTTACCGATAATTGGTCAGATTAATAACTGCATTATGGTGATGGGCAGTAACTTGTTACAAGTAGCTAAGCAACATAGCTTACTGTAACTACTACTATTTTCCCATAGCTTGTAGTGAACCTTCCGGGGTGGGCGTCGCTCTAAATGATGTGACGTAGAACAGCAGTGGACGGGCGCGGGAGGGGCCGGAGATGACGACACGTTAGTGAGATCAAATCAGAGCGGAGCACTTCCGCCGTGTGGATCCCACGACACCCCCGCCCCCCAAGGCCAAAACCATTGAGGGCTAGACCAGGCTACTTGTAGTGTAGCTTGCTACAGATTTCTGGGGATAGCTTGTAGTGTAGCTTACTACATTTTCCCAGTAACTTGCCCATCACTGCTGCATTGTACAGTTACTACATTTCAATGACAAAGACACCACACAAAACTTCGCACAGTGCAGTGGTTTGGCACTATATTATTTAAGCACTTAAATTCAATATTCATCGACCGGGATATGAGGATTAAGGGCACCCAGGAGTTTAGAGTTCATCCTTGGCCACATGCCTTTTCCCTCCTTAAATCTCTGCCAAGACGACTTTGCAAGCTCGCAACATGTTGCATTGCAATGCTGTGTGCAGAGCTTATAGATCCATTATTTTCCAAAATGTTATATGAAAAGCCCAGAACAGGGAATCTAGGGTTGAAGAGGTGCAGAAAATGAACGCTGTACGTGCACACACACCATGCACTGTACAATGCAAACATGATTTCAATGCCTTCAGAAAGTGCAACAGGGCTTATCTAGACACACGTTGTAGAGGATATTTTGCATTCTGCTTGAATATAGGTATGCCTCGAGGTTGTGACAAGCCCTTTTGTGTCTTGCAAAACCACCAGTGTGTGCTATAGACAGCCTCCAATACACATGGAGTCACCAGCTTTCTTTCTCTTCACAGTGAGAGGCCGTAATGAGTGCATAGGTTCACGCTATCTCTCCCAATTCCCCTCCCTGCCGAACAGACAGTAGGAGTCACTAGTGCAGTGACAAGGACACAGTCCCCTGTCAGCCTTCCACCCAACCAACATAGACCATCGTATTTTGTTGGAGGCAACATGGCCTGGAAGTGAACCCAAATCGCATTGTGGTGTATATATACACAATTTAAAATGTTCTTTTTGCATGCATGTACCGTACCTTATGCATATCTGCTGTTGAACTGCCTCATTCCATTGGTATTTATAACCATGCTTCTTTTGTAGTAGGCTGTTAATCATACTGCTTCTACAGTATATTTCCCATGGCTCATATTGATATCTGACCTATTTTCTGTTTCTTTCTTTCTCCACTTCTTCCCTCCATTATTGAAACTTGAAATAGTGGAGCCTGTATGACAAATTTTACACCTGTACTTGTGGTGTAACAATGCAGTTGAGATAAGTTATTAACCGCCGCGCTTAAGCCTTTTGAATACGGTCTTTGAAGGACTATACATAGTTCCTTATCTGTCTGTATGTCATCAGTCAAACAGGGTATGTGATATCAATGTGTGATTCAAATAGGCCCGGCGTGTGTTACCTTGATAACTCTGTTAGCCCTCGCAGAGTCATTCATTCCTCAAGTGAGCATCCTTTCTAATCATTGCTCTGTCTTGTGTAATAACATAACAAAGATCCTCTCAGGTATTCGTGTCTCCCATATAATTAGACAGCCCCTCCGGAACACCCTCACCTTCCACTTTAGGCCACATGCCGCCTGCCCGCTAATGAGCCGGGCTTAGTGGAGCGTTCCAGTTCACAACGACATCCGTGAAAGGTTGGAAATAATTCAGAGCGCCCACCACACACACACACACACACACACACACACACACACACACACACACACACACACACACACACACACACACACACACACACACACACACACACACACACACACACACACACACATATATTGTTTCATTATTTTTTCTTTTTTTTTTACACAGACTGTCAGTTGGACAGTTCTACAGTGGTTTTCAACCTTTTTGATACCAGGACCCATTATTTACTCAGAATTTGAGCCACGGACCAGCATTTGATGACATTTAGACCCACAGACTCAAAAGTAAAGATGTTTTTTTTTTTTTTTTTAGCTTTTGTCCACAATCCCAGGCTGGATTTCAGAAACAAAACAGTCAAACATACAGATCAAAATCATTAATCCTCCACACTCTCTAGTTGTGTTGACTTGGACTAATTCAGATGATAAATATTTTAACTCTTGTGAGCGTAAAATGAAACCAAATGGACCCGCAAGGGTCCATTTGGTTTCATGTTTACACTCTCAAAGAGTTACACCTGGTTAACCAACATTCCATCATTTAGCTGGGGACCACCTGGAACCATCTCAAGGACCACTGGTGGAAAACCACTGTTCTAATAGACTTCTTTTGAGTACAGATCTCTCTGTTATGAATCATTCCTGATCTCCCTGGATGCATTAAGACTACTCACCGTTTTCATACATACTAATTCTTCAGTCTAGTTGCCATTTCAGATATTAGAGCATTTATGTGTCTTGCTTGTGGGTTCAACTTTTTAGCTTGAACTTGACTTTGAATGTTATAAGCCTGATTTATGGTTCCCATGAAATTATCCGAACAGTAATCTCATCACCTCAAGAAGGCATTATATGTATTACACTTGTTATGTGGAATGTACTATTTCAAAGTGTTAAATTGTAGAAAGATCTTTTGAAAATAGCAGATCTGAAAGCTTTGATGCACTGTGAACTTGGAGATATTTTCAAATGGACAAAATACAGTGCTGAAGTAGGCAATAATAATAATAGGCCTAATAATAATAATCTAACTATAGTAACTAAAGCTTTTAAATGATTGTAGTGGAGTAAAAGTAGACTATGATATAACTCGTCTCTGAAATGCTGATGTGAAGTTACTGTACATATAACCAGAAAATGAAAACAATAACAGATTTGTGCATCACTGCAGTGATAGAGTTTACTTTGTTTTCCCAACAAAACCCATCATGCCCTCTGTCGTTACATGACACCTTTCACCCAAAGCATACTTTACCCAGCATATCTCTCTCTCTCTCTCTCTCTCTCTCTCTCTCTCTCTCTCTCTCTCTCTCTCTCTCTCTCTCTCTCTCTCTCTCTCTCTCTCTCTCTCTCTCTCTCTCTCTCTCTCTCTCTCTCTCTCTCTCTCTCTCTTCTTAAGCTTTGCTGAAGGCCTAAATTGTACATTGTGTTCGTTCACATCAGATGTCAAGTCTAAAGTCCCCCCCCCCTCTCTCTCTGTGCAGTCTGACATTATAAGCACATTGGATGCTTATTACTGATGGCATATTCATAATGCCTCTTGTGTTTCCAAATGGGCTGATTGGAATAGCAACATGTGGTGAGTAGGCTGGCTGCATCCCTGACACATCCTCTTGCTGCTCGGCATCCGTTTGGCGCGCGTGCATGTGTGCTTGCGTGTGTGCGTGCATGTGCAAAGGCTATTGACAATGGCTGCAAAAGCTGCATTGTAGTTGAACAATGTACAGACCAATTCACAAGGCCTGTTTTGGACAGCACCACAATAAAATCCTGAGTTAATTAAACTCTGGGAATGTACACATAGAACTGAAAGGAACCCTAAGGGTCCATCTGGTTCCATTTGTACACACAAGTTAAATTACCACTCAGGATTTAACAGTGAAAGCTTATTTATGTATGTGTATTGCAAGAGAATTGGCGTCCAAAAGGGTTGCTGCTGTGGACAGTACACACTGACACTATACAGATAATCTCAGAACCCTCTAAGATCCAGATTTACAGTATTTCTACTTTTAATATTGCTATTTTTAAAAACATGTTTTAAAATAAATAAATACAGTTCTTTCCCAGTTCATTTTTCAGGTAAACATCATCATTGGGTCCTATTTTTTGTCTTATGATGCCATTGGCCAGCATATTTGCATATAAATACCCCCCCCATGCACAGATGCAGCAATTCACAAAATATAAAAAATGCTCAACAGAATGCATTGTACTATGAGGCAGTGATTTAAACTCCCTTAAAAGCTATAAATGTAGCTCAGCCATTTATTTTGCACCACTGAAAAGGGAACTAAACGATTGTTTTGTTAAATTATGCTCCTCTCTTATCGTGTTACTACTTTAACGACTCTACAAGGGTGTATGTTTCAGTATTATATAGAGAGTAGAGTAGGCTCATGCATGCATGCATGCATGCATGCATGAAGAAGGCATACAGTGTCTAGATTAGGGATGTGTACGAATCCATATTGCCCAAGGCTATTTATCAACTTGTCAATAGGTTCTTCTTTTCTTCGTTCTTTTTTTTTTTTTGCTTTTTGGTGAGCAGTTGACAGAGAGCACAACTGCGCACTGTGCATCCGTTCAACCAAAAGATTGATGCACTTATAGGACCCAGGAGCCACCTGTTGAGTGCAGCCTGTGCCACAGGAACCACGCTGCATAAACATCCTGTTTGTGAAGCCATCTTGGATCCTAAGTGCTAATGTTAAATGCAGCAAGCCCAAACCGGTCCATCCGTGCTCCAGAAAACACAAGGAACTCTGTAGACACATACAGTACATGAACTGTGTTATGGGGCAACAGTGGCTCTGGATGTTTAATCTATTCCAGGCCAGAGTGGTCAAAATGGCCTTGAGAGAGACTCTGAAGCCATAATTGCTCTGAGCAGGTCGTGTCTTGCATGGTTTTCTCCGCCATTGGTGTAAGAATGTGTGTGGGTGAGTGGATGCACGATCCATGTTGAAGCACTTTATATAAAACCGCTATATATAAATGCATCATTATGAAATAATGAAATGAGTAGCTCACTGGAAAGAAATGGGAAACGGTTTGAGCAGAAAATGTTCCATGCAGAGTTCTGTTCTCTTTTTACATGCTTAGAGAAAGAAAAGCATTGAAGCAGGCTCTCCCACTGACACAGTGCTTTGCTTCTGGGCTGGGGAGCTGACGGACGCGGACGGCTTGTGTTTCCAGCAGTTTCAGAGTCAAATGGGTAATATGCCATATTCATAGTATAATTCCTTCAAGCACAAGTATGGCATCTAACTATAACCCTAAACCTATTGTCAGGCATGCACAAAATGGACTCTGTCCGTATAAGTTCAGGCAGGCAAATATGGACTGTGCAGACACACACGCGCGCGCAGGTTCAGCCTGGCTTTCATTGTAAACGCAGTGAGCTATGTATGCCAGGCAGAAATTGTCTGTCTCTGTCTCTGCGTGCGTCACTCTCCACATTTGGTATGCCTGACCCATATTTGGACACGCCGTTTGAGAATATTTTGACTTAGTCTTAGTCTTAGTCTTTTGAGTAACACACATTTAGTCTTTTAGTCCCATTTAGTCTTCTGAAATTCATTTTTTTAGTCTTAGTCTAGTCGACGAAATATCAACATTGATTTAGTCTTAGTCTCAGTCTTAGTCTTTTTTAGTCTTAGTCCTTTTTTAGTCTTAGTCTCTCAGTCTTAGTCTTAGTAGTTTAGTCTTACATACACATGCATTGTAGGTTTATATATGTTATACAGATTTATAGTTTTTAGTATGAAAGATGTCTCGTTTTATTTCTTTGTAAAATTACTGCATTAGTAATAAGTCCCTTTCCTGAAAACGTATGCAATCTATACTGCAGATATGTTCACAAGAACGAAAAAAAATAAGTTAAAAATGTTTCCTATTTCCATTAGTCTTAGGTTATGATTTAGTCTTCGTCTTAGTCTTAGTCTTTTGAAAACACACATCTTTTAGTCCCAATTAGTCTTTTGAAATTAATTTTTGTTAGTCTAGTCTTAGTCGACTAAATATCAAAAACCTTAGTCGACTTAGTCTTTAGTCTTAGTCTTAGTCGACAAAAACAACACTGCGCCTAACCCAAATATGGAAATCCATATATGGGAAATGAACAGTGTTCGCTGCGTTCGCAACAAGTTTAAGTTCTGCCGTAGGAGGTAAATGACATTAGTAAAGATGACTTTTTTTTTTAAAGCCATAGGGTGCCTCTGCCTTATAAATTGTATTTATGGCTCTCTAAAAATTACAATTAGTGTAGTTCAGCATACCCACCCAAAAGGTCAGGCAGGCCAGGTTATTTGCACTTTTAACAAGGCAATTAAAGGTGCTTAATTAACCATTAAGACATTATGGCACTGCATAGAAGAAACACATAGATGCCTGAAGTTAAAATGAAGCAGAATAGAATGATCATGCAGAAGAGGTTCAAGAAAAGGTAGTGGCAAAGGCAAATGTATTTGATTCCAAAGAACTGACAGCAGACCCGCATTATTGTGGGAATTTGTTTCAAATAAGGTGCAGTTCAGTGTTTGTGCTCTGTTCATTAATAGCACAAGTTCTGTAATTTGGCCCAAAATTATTTTAAACTGTATAAATCAACAGTAGTATTTTTCTTTTTAGTAAAATGCAAAACAACTGCTGCAGTCTGATCGATGTATAGGGCCTGTTTTTCAAATCGCTCTGAAAACTACTGTAGCTGCCCTTGGTGATTTTAACACATTGATCTGGTTGGGTGTAAGAACATTCACACACACAACTCCCGGACGCTATTGGAGTAGCCTCGACACCCAGGCTTTCATTTTCGTTCACATTGCGCGAAACGGAAAGCCTGGACTAACTTGTTACACACAGTGGCCTTGAGGGGGGAGTCAACCTTCCGGGTTGGGCGTCGCTCTAAATGATGTGACGTAGAACAGCAGTGAACGGGCGCGGGAGGGGCCGGGGATGACGACACGTTCGTGAGATCAAATCAGATCAGCTCGATCTGCCGTGTGGATCCCACGGCACCCCGCCCCCCCCAAGGCCAAAATCATTGCGGGTTAGGCCAGGCTACTATTGGAGACCCATGGTTCTTTATTGGAGCGTTTGCACTGCATCAGCTTCATGCTGTGCTCACTCTGGTCACGTCCTGAATGTTTGTCATAAGCATTACCATATTGATATCTCCCTGTGAGACACAACACAGCCTCTCACCTCGTAGTGTAACTCAATAGGATCTCGGCTTAACGGCTTATATTATGGAATTATATTACAGCGTTTGGAACAGAATGGAATACATTATCAAACCGATAAGGGATGACTCATGCCATAAACTAATAGGGGATCATAAACTAGTGAATGTGCTTTTGTTCAAAGCCCTTCATTGCCCCACAACAGTCCACGTTGTGTTGGGTGGTTTAGGTACAGTAGGGGGTGGATGGTTATTGGCTTAATGTGCTGTCTTGACACGGTCTCCACTGTAGAATACTACATAGCACAGCTATACTGTAGCGTCGAACTGGGAACAATAAAGTAGAATCTCTACACAAATACGAGAAAGAAATACTCAACTCTACAGGGGTCAAGGGCCATCATAATTGTCATCATTTGACATTTTTGGCCAAAATTACATTTTTGCAACAGACACAAAGTGGACAATAATATTACCAGAAGCACATAGAGATGGCCCTGAATGTTCATAGCCGGCTGGTCTGTAGCACTGTGACTGTGAGTGTTCACATAATAAAACGTTTGAGAAGCACTAGTACTTGTATGAAGACCCCTAATAAATTATGCAATAGTGTCATAATAAATTAGGTTCATGTTCTAAAGGAAAAGCCAGATACTTGCCATTCCATAATTAGGACATATAATTGAAATTCACCTTAATTAATTAATTAATTAATTAATTAATTAATTAATACCATTATTATAATGGTGTATATAAAAAAAACATACAGTAGTTTATGCCATGGGCAAACATCTAAAATGAAATGACATTGATGTTTTCTTGGTTGGTTGCTCTCAGGAACAGCTTGTTGGCCTCATAATGACGTCATCAATGCACCTTAGGAGTATATTTGCCTTGACCCCTGGAGGAAAATGGGGGACGGTGTTGGCCTTTTTATTTTAGTCAAGCGGAGGGTAGCTATCTATATATCGATTCCAGGAGAGAGTATTATCCATGTTTTAATTAAAATAGTCTGGGTTTTTATGTAGCCTACATGTTTTACTACAGCTTTTCTGAATTCGGTCGAAGCTTGACTATCAACACCCAGGCGCGTCACCGCGTCTGGAAAGATGCGGGTGCTGCAAGGGTTAAATTGCGGCCGCGCGCCAGCGCGGCCGCGAAAAATTTTGGGCTTTTTTCCCCCTCCATAACACTTTTTACTAATATTTCACAATAAATGTAATGGTTACACACTTCAATGAAGCAGTGTTATTATGCAGTACAAGACTGACTGTGACGAGATAAAACGGCTATCTATGATGACTAAAATATGACGAGACGTTTGTGAGTTATGGGTGACGTGACTTGTCGAGACGAGAATGTAGTGGATTGACGAAAAAGTTTCAAAACCGCACCGTCGCCGACTGTGCAACTCATATCAAAGCAATGAATGCAAGCGGCCGGTCACCCCGTCTCCCTCCTTCCCAGATCAGTGCCATCTAGTAGAAGAGTTGCGACATTGATGGGTCACAAACTGAACGCTCGCGCTGCTGTTCATGCAGCCTGAATAGGGACAAACTGGAGTTGGAAATGCATTGTTTTCAATGAGGGCGACAGCGCAAATAAGAGCTATTTTATGCATGCTTTCAAGGGGCTGTTGCAAGGCTGTTGCCGGAGGCGTTGCATTACTGCCTACTTCAGGTCCAGGACTTGTCCCTTTGTTGTCCCCATTCCCGATTCGAGTCTCAGTAGAAAAGCCGCCATTGAACTTGCCTCTTGGAGTGGAAGGAGTTGTCGTAACTCTGTGTCTACACTATATGGTTCATATGGCTCTGCCTCTCCCGCAGCATGGACAGTTGCGGTTTGGCCAGCACCAGCACCCCCACTTTTTCGCATTATTTTTTTTCCGACGTGAAAAGTTGCGGGTGCTGAGGCACCCGCATAGTGAATTCGGTCGAAGCTTAACTGCTTGACTATCAACACCCTTTTCTTTCTTTCACTTGGTACGTTCCAGATCCCGGCTCCCAGTGTCAACTGTTGCGACATCAGGGGGTCAGAAACTGCGCGCCCGAGCCGGCCGTAGCGCTATTGATGCAGCCTGAAAGAGGGACAAACTAGAGTTGGAAAAACATTGTTTTCAACGAGGGAAGGAAGAGGAAGTCTTTCTCGGCTGTAGCATGCAGATGCAGTTGTCATGACAGTCCCAGTAACTGAACGGAAGAAGTACCATGAAATTAAAAAAAAAAAAAAAAAAAAAAAAAACACAACATGCTTTTTGACAAAGTTCATAAAACATGCGTCTTTGGCTGGTGGATTACACTTTTGGAATTACATTGAACAGAACATAGGATATCATTGGTGGTTGCGTCATTGGGTGAGTAGCCTAGTTTAATTGTATAATGGTATTCATAACAACGTACAGTTGCCAAACTGCTGTGTTTGTTGGTTCCATGTGGGACGCTCCACAAAATAACACGAGGATGGCCGCCGTGCCATGTCTTGACTAGCCTATACTTTCTAGTTCATTGATTAAGTAAAAACACTAGTTGATGCGCACCGTGGTGTGCGTCATGAAGAGGTCATCGTGCGCACTGGCTGGTTGGAGCGCAAGGCATAATGGTGTCTTTACTCTGTCTCTGACATATTTCATATGTTGTGACTTGGAGATGCGTCGGCTGGTCCCATTGTACTCTGTTGTGCACTCTTGATTGGATTCCAGTTTAATAACACCTCTTTTCAATGTCAGAACTACTTTTGTGTATTCATGGGTCTCATCTGTAGGCCTCCACCAGCCATACTAAGGACATCACAGGTGATTCAATGTCTGATTAGGCTTTTCCTAATCAGACATTGAATCACCTGTGATGTCCAAAACAGGTCTGGTGGAGGACTACAAGATGAGACGCATGAATTGTAGCGAATCTGTATGTTTTGGACTTGGAGAAGTGGGTTAGGGAACGGATTGGTGCAGCCCCCTGAAGATTTTAATAGGATGATGATGACGACTTCTATAGCCTATAGGCTGGATTTTTATTTTAATTCACAGGTAGGGTTTTTTATTGCAGTTCACATACATTTCCTCCAGGGGGCACTAGCCTTAAATAACGTACCGTCCGTTACATTGCATAACTTCTCCTCTTCAGTCTTCAGTTCTAAATGTGCATTTCCACTTTCTTTGCAATGTCCAACATTATTGATTTAACAATCTGTCGTGGAATTTGGTTTTATCTAGCTTTATCTATCTATCTAGATAGATAAAATCTTAAGATTTTATCTATCTAGTTTTATCAGCAGTATTCTAATGACTCACTCAAATATTAAGATAATATATGTTAAAATTCAGTAGCTGTTGGTGTTTGGCATGTGTTATGGCTCACTTGCAGAAGGAGCCCTTCCCGGACCTGGTTAGTGCCTGATGATCTATAGGTCCGTCTGTGTATAGTGTTGACCTAGTTAGTGGTGATCTGGGGCCATCTCTGGATACAGTCTTGTGACTCAGACAGTTGCCTCCCACAGTCTTCAGAAGCTGAACCGTCATACAGTCCTGAGCACAAAAAAAAAAAAAAATGATCAGAGGATAAAAATTGGATGTGATGCCTCCTTCCCGCCTCCGTTTTGTCTTTTACAGTCAAATTTATCCAAATATAAATTGAAATAATCAAAGCATACATAGCGTGCTGCTGTCAGGAATGGATTTTTTAAATAACATGGAAGTATATTTAATATCTGTTTTTGTGAATGGAAATACTGTACAGAATTCATCCTCCTCTTTCAGGAGGCGTACTGTAGTACCATGTGGAATAGGGTCCTGATCAGAGCATTTTACAGAACAGATGTGAGCATCTTATGTAAAAAGACGGTGCCAATTTATTTTATTTTTCGTGACAGCTAGTGCGAACGCTGGAACACTGGTGTTTAACTAACTAAGTTTTTTTTTCCTTGCTCGATGTTAAAGGCTTACTGGTAGACAGGTTACATGCTGTAACTGTACAGCCTATATGTTCACCCTCTGGATGTCTTTGAGCTTATTAAGCAATAGTTGGCTAATAATACCAATTATAGTGTTCGTGTTCTGCTTAAGCAGCGCGTGCCTCCCTCCATGTTGGGTACAGAATATTTCGTGTAGCCGATAAAAAACTGATTTAAATGCCAATTTTCTCAAAGACATTTTTGTCCAATCAACCATAAAAAACTTGAAGAACATTACCAGCTGCTTGGCTGAAGACTTTGTTTGCCACACAGCCCTACAGCAATGTTTGAACTATTTCTTGTTTTTAATTGTATTTAAATGCACTTTTTGTAATGTGTTTTTTTTCTTTTCTTCTGGATGCTGTGTTTGAATGTATCGATCGATACATAATGTTTTGTGTAAAGCCCTTGAAATTGTCTTGTTGAAATGTGTTGTACAAATTGACTATGGCTGGAGGGTAGGTTGCCTTGCTCAGTATTCTCTAGTGTTTGTGCTTTTGATGTCGTGACCATTGCACACACACCCACCGTACTAGCAAATAATGTGAATGTTCATTTGGCATAGAGCCATGCTAGAAAGTGCAGGGTATAACATTCCCCATACATTATGTCCATCTTAAGTATAGTGCAAGGACAGGACCTTCTTGGTAAAACAACAAGATAATCTATAGGAAAGTCGGCTTAGAGAAAGAAAAAATCCTACCGCTGAAGGCTTTCTTTAAATCCACTATGAACAACGGTGTTAAGTATTTGTACAGCACCTGAAAGGTGAGTGCATGCATGTGTGTTTGTGTGTGTGTGAGAGAGAGTGTGTGTAACTGTGTACTCTAGAGAATGAGTTGGGAGGGTTGCCCAGACCAACAAGCATAACTAGGACACACACAATCTGGGTTAGTGTTTGTGGAGGGAACAGTCCTGACTGTCTGGGATAATTCACCAGAGAGAGACTACTCTGTGGGTGTCTGCATAAGTGCATGTAGTACATACAGTGCACATGCAACATGGAAGTCATCACGTGCATCCATTGCATGTGCTGCATGCATGCATGCTCAACGGACCAGAAGGCCGTCAGCCTTTATATCAGTGATATAATTCTATATAACCCACCTCATTATGTACATATGAAAAGCATCTGGTGTTGAAATGTATGTATAAAAATATACAATATAAAGACATTTTCATAGTACAAAGACACAAAGCAAAAGGCATCTTTCATGTATTCTAGTTCAGCAATATTTTTCGTCCATCACAGACCATCCATTTTATGTCTTATAGGTTTCGAGTGGATGTGATTCTCCCCGTACTTCCATTAGCTTCTATGTGTTAGTTTTGTGTGGACGCAGTCCATCTTCCAGCTTTTCCATCTCCGTCCACTAAAAACACCGTTAAGAGCATGATGTGCTCTTTTCACAGCCAAATTAACCATCTTTCATTCATATGAACATGTAAACACTTGCCAGCTTGCCTTTTTATTAAATCCTATATGCACTAAGGAGGGACACAAAAGGACATATCACGGCCCATTATTGTGTCTCATATTGGACCTAATGGTACACATCACAGTGTTGTTGCCATGGTCTTTTGGCCCTGACTTCAAGTCATTTTACTATTGTGCCCCGCTGCCTAATATGTCTACAGTATATTAGCCCTATATGAATATCCCTGATACACAGCATGTGTATATTTCTCATAGATGCTTATTTATGAGCCAGCCAGCCAGGAAGAATTATATGAATGAGGTCTTTATTTGGACGTAGGCCAGCCAGGAAGAATTATATGAACCAAACATTAGGTATCGCCTTATTAGCCGAATAAGGAATGATAATGATTGCCTGATTGTCAAGGGAAGTTCTCAGCCAACTGTCACCGTAAATATAGATAGATTGAATTTGCAGCAATCAGAATAACATTGTAATGCCAGTGTACTCTTGAGTATCCTATGACTGTGTTTGTGGACGGACACGTGCGCGATTGCGTGTGCGTCTTGTGGGCATCAGTGTTGTTTGCAGAACAATGGTTTAGAGTGGAGTGTGCAAGCATCGCCATCTGTGTTTGTCTGCAGTAAACCCTTCCAATCTGCTATCACCAGAGCACAATGTCTGAGTCACTGTGTGTGTGTGTGTGTGTGTGTGTGTGTGTGTGTGTGTGTGTGTGTGTGTGTGTGTGTGTGTGTGTGTGTGTGTGTGTGTGTTGTGTGTGTGTGTGTGTGTGTGTGTGTGTGTGTGTGTGTGTGTGTGTGTGTGTGTGTGTGTGTGTGACTGACTTTAGTCAGCCTGAACTTGATGTGATATCACAGTAAAAACGTTTGCTGTGTTGCTGCACTCTTTCGAGAAAAAAAGAAAACGGATGCAGTTGGAACATCCATTAGGCACGCCATGTGAAGTGCGACTGCGAGGGAGGCTGGCTGAGGTCAAAGAAGTCTGATTCCTCTTTTACTTTGAACAACTCACCTGGAGGACATGTGCTCCAGTAATCTAAAGTACAGCCGCAGCATACTCCATGCACGCAATAATAGTTGTTTTGTTCACCTGAGAGTTGAAATAGTCTCGACCTGGAGCATTCTTCCCGAAGCCCTCACACTGTGTGCAAAGTCGGATAACCTTGCCTTTTTTATCAAATATACATATACTGCAACAGTAGGATGGAATGTGAATAATTATGTGCTATTTGGGATGAGCATGTACCAGAAGTGGAAACAGTAGATGTTGGAGGGCCGATGAGTGCATGTGTGCAGTTTCCAAGTGGATATAGCTCCTCTCTACCGCAGTGTTTTTTAAAGTGCAGAGCACCAGCAGTCCTTGAGGACAATCCATGCGGTCCCCAGCTAAATGGTAGATCGTTAGGTACCAAATTAACCCCTACTACAGGTCCATTTAGTTCAGAGTTGAATTAACATTTGCAATTTACGAGAAATTGAGATTTAAAATCATTACATGAGGTTAACTTTTCAAGTGGGGTTTAGGTTATAAATTAAAATGTCATAAAAGAGCCATAAAAATCGTATCCTAAGGGGGAACTTGACATATATTTTCAAATAGGGTTACATGTCATGGATAGTGTCAATTTTAGGGATCTTTGATACATGAAAAAGTTTGAGAACCATGTCTACTACTGCATGTATGCACACACACATGCACGCACCACTCTGCAACCACTGACCTGTATCCTGCCCTTCAGTCTGTCCTAGTAACATTCTCCTTGTCTTCTGCGCGAGCTCCTTCTGGACAGTGTTGCCATGAACTGCCCTTCAACTGCCCTGCTCAGCGGGGCTTCAATGATCCCATTGATCCGTTTAGAAAGCGCGGTACTTTTTGGAGTGGACACACAACGCTCGCCTCACAGAACCCAATTATCGGGATCCCATGGAGACCGCTGATGTCCTCGCCATAGAGAGACCCTCAAATAAGTCCTCCCGACCTGTTGTCCTAAAAACACTCTCTCGGCTCTCTCCTCTGTCTAGTGTCTCATCTAGTCCTGTACACTGTCACAGGATGCCTTTTATCTCTACAACATACTTGTGTGTTGATCGGAAGTACGATGCGTGGGTCCTTAACGTCGGATTGTGATGACGGTAGTGGCTCAAACGTACACCGGCCACGTGTGAACCCGAAGGTTCCCAGTTAAATCGCAGGCTGGTCTGGAGTTAGTGTCAAAGTGTCCTTGAGCCAGGCTCTGAACCCCTAATTGCCCCTGATAGTTGGTGCCTTGCATGGTTTCCTCTGCTGCTGAATGTGTGTGTGTGTAATTTGGATAAAGGTAGATATATAAATGCCCAGTTTACAAAAATCTAGCGTCCTGTCTGTTGTATTACAGCCGAGATATGGAGTGAAGTTCGTCAGGGTTTGGGAGATTTTGACATGGTGTTTTTGTCCTCACGTGTGTGGTATGCCTCACTTCACTTGAGGTCCAATATTTGTAAATATAAGTTTGAGATTTCCGTCATGTTCCTATCCCATTTTGATGGATGGATCCCCCCAAAAATGCATTAGCACAGGGCTAATGTATGTTTTTTCCCCATACTGAAAGCTTAATTACATTAAACCTACAATAAACTAGCACTTGTTCTAGACGTAAATTTACCCTACTTGAGATAAAGTCCCCGGGAGCAGCTGGGAAATGAATCTGAGCATGGCATGATTGACATACAGTAATTGATGAGCATTGCTTTTAACCAGTGAACCATTACCATGATTGCATGATTGCCCACTTGAAACTGAAGATTTATTATTGTGGTTCAATCGTGTCTCTTGCTGCTGAAGAGCCGCACTCTTGCTCAAGGACCAGTAGCGGACCAGTATAGCGGCCCTTGGTGTGACCAGTAGTGGCTAGCTTTTTATTTGCTTTTGTCATAAGCCCTGTACTTAGGAAACGTTGAGGACACACAAAGAAATGATACTGTATACACATGTCATAATGAAACGTCCGAGTTGGTGAATCACACTGAAGTCTGCGAGACTGAGGACTAGCCAACACAAACTTGGAAACATCCACAGTTTCCTGTGCATGGCAGCTTTGTATAGTCGTTCTGGGCACAACGTTAAACTGTTTTGTTCGAGAGGACTGGCAACCCCCGAATGTAAACAGCCTGGAAAGGAAACACCGGATACACATTAAGTAACTAGGGGGTAGATGTGCTTTACCAGAAGAGAACCTAGAAGTGAATGTAAAGGAGGATGTCACAGACATGTAGATGGGAGTAGCATTCCTCTCTTCTGGAGATGAAAGTGTCGTCAGCATAGACTGCTATCTATGCAGGCAACACAGCAGGAGGGAGAGAGGGAGTGGCACAGAGGAGAATGGGAAGAGATTGATGGAATGATGTATTAATGTGGCTATATGCAGAAAAAAGCAGAAGAGTGGAGTGGATGATGTTGAAGGAGAGCGTGTTGGAGGACAGATCGAGGGAGAGAGGAGAGAAGAGGGTGAACAGCAGGCGATCCAAAGCTTGATTCTGACTCACAGGCATCTGCCGGGGAAGGGGGGCGAGAGAGGGGGGATTAGGAGGAAGGCTTGACAGAGATAGAGAGTGGGTGAGTGAAACAAAGGTAGACAGACAGAATGATGGAGAGAGCACTTCTCATCAGTGGAGAGACGATGATGGAGAGAACAAAAGCAGTGAGTCAGGCAGGGAGGATGATGGGCGAGGGGAAGTTGACTGAGAGAAGGCTAACAGGAAGTGTAGTACATTTAAAGCATCAGCATCTGTATCGGCACGCTCTTCGTGTGTCTGTGGACTATACTTCTGCACGTGAATCTATGAATGCCTGTGTCCAGGTGAGAGAAACCTGCCATGTCTTATGTCCCTCTCGTCTCGCTGAGAGCCCCTTTGCCACATATGATAGTGTGTGTGTGTGTGTGTGTGTGTGTGTGTGTGTGTGTGTGTGTGTGTGTTATTAGGGCTTTAAGCAGCCTAGTCAACTATTCAACTAGTTGACTAGTAAATCGATAAGATTCCCCCGTTTTTGTAGGCCTCAAGAGCAGCTACATTATAGTTATAGGCACCATGAGTACATCGCTTTAAAAATGTACAAATATTATTCAAAAAAAGATAGTTCAACTAGTCGACTAGTAAACTACGCAACTTCTGTGTGTGTGTGTGTGTGTGTGTGTGTGTGTGTGTGTGTGTGTGTGTGTGTGTGTGTGTGTGTGTGTGTGTGTGTGTGTGTGTGTGTGTGTGTGTGTGTGTGTGGGTGCGTGCGTGCGTGCGTGCGTGCGTGCGTGCGTGTGTGCGCGTGTGTGTGTGTGTGTGTGTGTGTGGGTGTGTGGGTGCGTGCGTGTGTGTGCGTGAGGGTGCGTGCGTGCGTGTGTGTGCGTGAGGGTGTGTGCGTGCGTGTGTGTGTGTGAGGGTGCGTGTGTGTTTGCGCGAGGGTGCGTGCGTGTGTGTGTGTGTGAAAAGTATTTGGATATACATTATTTTTGTCTATTGATTTAGTTAATATTTTGTGCTGTTTTCTTTTCAACACATGTATAATTTACTATTCTATTGATTTCTGCCTGGTTGGAGGCCACCCCACAGGTCCATTCTGACCACATGCCTGAGATGCAACACCCGCAAGGGTCCATTTGGTTTCATTTTTACGTTCTCAAGAGTTACATCTGGTTAACCAACTTAGCTGACCCCCTCTCAAGGACCACTGGTGGTCCCCGGACCACCGTTTGAAAACCTCTGACATAAGGCACCTCATACATCTATATGTAACTCTCAGCGACCAGGCGAAACAGACTATGACCAATCTTGTTTCATGGAGCTGATTGGCTTTTCAAGTGGCGCCTAACTGCTCCAAAGTCTGGCCAGGTGTACGTTGGTCTTTTTTTTAGTATGGCCTCAACAGTCTCTTTGTAGTACAACCCAATGACCCCTGCAGCTGATTGCATTCGTGTCACACATTGCATATTGATCATCCTGAAGGGCCATTAAGGTAAGGTGCTAGAATAAAAAAGATGAACACAAAAGAGAACATGGCTGCAACAAAGGGATGAACTCATTGTACAGTCCTGCCGCATTGTGTGACTACTGCTGGCTACATATTGGCACAGACACTGTCATGTATCAATGCTTGTTGCTGTCTGTCTCACAGCAGGCGTGTACTTAATCCATAGCAGACCTACACAACATGCTGTGTGTTTGTGGCTTCATTGTCAATTGTCACAACTTTTTTTTTATTTTAACCATTAAGCCATTTTGCAAGGATGGAGGCCGTCCATCACTAGAGATTTTTGCTTGGCATGGATTGGTTTGGGAACAGTTTTCTGCACAGCTGTACTTATTTAGATTGTATAGATATTTTGAGCCGATTACCTTTACCTTTCATAGTTTTTTAAATATAGTTTTTCTCATCAACCTTCACATGGCAGTGTCATGAAATGAAGAAACTAAGCCTATATTGTACATGATGCAGTAATAAAACCAGAGAGCGGCACTTTCATCATATTGCAATTAGGGGTGGGACTCGATTAAAAATTTTGATCTAATTAATTAGAGGCTCAATAATTAATTAATCTCAATTAATCTCATTTTAATCGCATATTATTATTTATCTGAGAAAAGTGAGAAAGCACATTTTTGAACTGAATTTGATATTATGAGTGAAGCAATGAACTGAATGAGTGAAGCAATGAACTGAATACTAGGCCTGTGAATCTGTGGGTGTCCCACGATACAATTCAGTATCAATTTTCTGGGTCACGATTCGATCCAAAAACTAGATTTCTAGATTTTTTTTTTTAATTCTCGATTCAAAAAGATTCCCCAATTCCAAAGCTTTCCTCTTTTCTTTTTTTCTTCTTCTTATTTACCAAATTCAAGTACAAACGTTAGCATTTCTCAGTCAGTCCAGTACAATAATTGACTCTGGGGCAAAATAAATAAAATACTGGTACTTGGAAGACTAGCTGGTAAGAAAGGCAGTGCCACACACACACAGCGCTGATTGTTCTGGAGCATACATTTGCGTACATTTAGCAGTCATTATTATCATGCAATTAGCGTCAGATAAACACAGTGAAGTGAACTACTCTGAACTAGGCTACTATGATCAAACCGCTCACGGAGGATTTGTTTGCCCAAAGCCCACGTCAGTTGATCATCTGAGCGCGCGCACACACACACACACACACACACACACACACACACACACACACACACACACACACACACACACACACACACACGGCTACAGCCAATATGTCAATGGAGTCAATACTCGACTCCAGCTGCACTGATGAGCGCCGGTTTGTCCCTATTCAAGCCATTGAATGTCGGACACCTCAACGTCGCTCTGGTACTAGCCAGAATGCAGAAAGACTTACCCAAGCTCCCTTCTCTTCACGGGGTTAGTCCAATGGTGGCTCTTCTACATAGATTTCTACGAAACGGGGACAGTAAATACACTAGCTCCAACATGTTGGATGTGATTTGAGGCTCGAACTGCTGCGATGGTATGCACATTCTTTGTTGCATAAACTGCCTTTTTGTCCACGCTTCCATCCGTTCTTTGCTTAAATCTAAATTTGCCATCAACGGGGCCGAGTAATGTTGCTCATCTGGTTTGTCGTTCATGTTGTGAGTTGTTTTGTTTTGTTTTTGCTGCGGGGGAAGAGGAGGCGGACGGAGCTTTAGAGTATAGACTGAGTTACGTTTACTCCATAGAGCTAGTAGACCAATGGCGATTCTTCTACATTGACTTCAACTGCAGTTTGTCCCTATTCAGGCCATTTGAACAGCGCTCAAGCGCTCAGTTTCTGACTCCTCAATGTCGTGACTCCGGGTGGACTGCCGCTTCCGTGTGCGTTAGCATATTGGGTAGGTGTGAAACGGTGATTCAGTGAGAAACGTTCCACTTCAATGGTGTGAATGGGCCATCAGTGACAAACGTTCCGTTCCAATGGTGGATAAAGAAAAGGTGCGAATAAATGCGTTATTTTTTATAACGCGCTATATTTTCTGTAATTAATTAGTCTCAATTAACGCGCTAAAGTCCCGGCCTTACATCATATTGCAATACATCTGTACTGTAGTCATGCATCTGTACTCTGTACTAATGTTAACCATTGTACCTGCAACACTGCCATGTCATCAACGAAAGTTTTCATACATTTTCGAAACACAGTGCAACGTCATGATGCAATGTGTTTCTTAACTTGTCGATCTGCCATTTTCACTCTTCAGCAAATCAGAATGAATGTTTTTCACAAAGGTGAAAGTCCTAATCGTGCAGGCCAGGGCCTTCATTGTAGTTAAAAGATAATGTTAATAAACCGTAGAGAAGGTCACATGCATGCGTCAGCCTGGCTGACAGCAGACTGATGGGCGACAAGATTTGGCTTTTGATGACTACTTTTTAAATATTGCTGTGGTGTAGGTTTTCAAAACCTTCTCGTAGTGGTCTGTTTGCACAGACTTATATTAGATACATATTGTATTCTGTAGGTTAGCTCTGGTCCAGAGCTCCACTACTTCTATGAGTCTGACTTGCAGTGGATCCAATGACAGTCAGACAGAGATCGTGAGCGGAGTGGAGCGCGAGCGGAGCGGGTGGATTTTTAAGTGAGCGCTGAGCGCGTTTTCAAATGGGTCGGAGCGCGCTCTGGAGCGGGAATTATCCTCCGCTCCAGCCCGCTCCAAGCCGTTCAGTCCAGACAACGGCACACGTGTTCAGTAGCACAGCATAAACGTGTGGTTGTGGTTCAGATGACGACTATAGGCCTACAGTGCCAGCAACACGATCAAGACATTTAAAATCCTCTCCGAGGTGCGGGAGGAAGGAGGAGATGATGATCATGATGGAAATTGGAAAAAAGAAAAAGTAAGCTGACTGTCTTGCTGTCTATCTTGCCTTAGATGCGTCACCTCGCTATTTATTTTGAAGCACTGCACATCATAACGGCAATTTGAGCGCAGCGACCCCCCCAATGATGTCCAATTCCCCCACAGTGTAACATCATCAATAACCTATTATCCCGTATGGCATTTTGGAAACGAAATAGCGCGGCATAAGATTATTCGCCGCACCTGTCTGGGTTAATATAGACAGTAGTGTAACTGCACATTTAACTCCTGTCTTAAATGTTTATGCTGTGAGGGGGGCAAATGGATGTAATCGACACATTTGGAATGTCGACGAATCGCGGCCCAGTGTCAAAATGTTGTCGATTTTTTTATTTTATTTTTTAGCCCACGGCGCCCACGGGACCCAACGCAAAATGTTGCCATACGGCTCACAACGCAGCCGTGTGCAGCATGTGTTCTGAGAGAATCAATGTCAACTTAGGCTACTGTCACTGTGTACCTTTTGCAGTGTTTTATCAAAGATATAATCCATAACGCGGAGGGAAAGAATGTCCGAGGTCGCCTTCGTTCTTGCTTTCCTTTTTTCTTTTTTTCGGCGCATTTACAGAGCCGGATAAAAGGCTGCGCGCAGGGGGGGAATGCCCCCCTAAACGCCCTAAATGTAACTCTGTTCTCATATAAGGTTTTCGCCTGCCCCCCCCGAATTATGAAACCTTATATCCGGGTCTGACAAAAGCCGGCGAAGAGAGAGAGAGAGAGAGAAAAGAAAATCTTCCGAGTTTGAGCGCACGCCCGCTTCAAAGACTAAAGCTTTGGAGGTCGCGATTTGACAAGAAAGCAGTGACATGTTCACAACGTCGGTGGTGAACTTTAGGTGTTTGTGATGTGCCGTGGTTCCAAAAAATAAGCAAATAAGCAATCATAGCCGTTTGTTTGAGACAGACTGCGGGGGGAAGGAGGAGGAGTAGGACGCAGCACACAGACGCGCACAGCACAGACATTGATAGTAGCCTAATGCCCGAAAGCAGCCTAATACCCGACAAAGAAAAAGCAGCAGCCTTTTTTTTCCAGCCGTCAAATTTTGCTCCTGAGCGGGCCGGGCTGAGCGGAGCGCGGAGCGCGGAGCTGCCCAAATGAATAAGAGCGCGGAGCGGAGCGAGAGCGGTCTGGGAGGGGGTCCACGGGAGCGGATTGCGAGCGGGACCAAATACGTCGAGAGCGATGAGCGGAATTCTCGGCCGCTCCGCTCCGCTCACGAACTCTGACAGTCAGACTCATAGAAGCAGTGAAGCTCTGGACCAGAGCTATACAGTAGGTATGGGTTGAAAAACAAACTAATTGATAAAATATATTTTTCATTGGATTCAGTTACTATTGGGTGTGCTGAATAACACATTTAACTATGCATATGGTATCTACTTTTTGAATTCTAAGTTGTCTTGCCCCTAGTGGATGGTCTGTATATGGTTGAAATCCCAAATAATTGATAGAATAGATTTTTCAGTTACTATTTAGTGTGCTAAATAAACAGCACTACATTTTCTCAGACTGAACAACTTGAATGGCATCGTTTTCCAAATGGCATCCATGATGGCTGCCAGGAGCTTCAAATGCCTTTTTTGCAAATATCTTGCAAACCGACCACTAATGGGTAACGTAAATTAGTTTGCAATGGTTCTTATGGAAATAACCAAAATATGGAGGCTTGGGCTGGGTGACAGACGGACTGAACGACGGGAAATGCAAGTTTGCATAGTAAATACGACATGTGTTTGCAATAACAACTCTGTGCAGTAAATGGAATACCTCCTATGTAACTAAAGTGCCTACAAAACAGTCAAGCGTGCATATAAAGTGGTTATTCCTGTGTTAGTAGTTCCACATGTGAACTGAATATCTAGAAGAGACGTGTTCATTGCTTTACTCTGAGGAGAATGAATGTGTCACGGCCATTGTTGACTGCTGAGATCTCTCTGGGGTATTACTTCTTGTAACCATGCCTCATTTCTCGCATTCCTGCTGTATAGCCTACATATATTCATTTCATTGTGCCCTCTGTCTCTCTCCAAATGCCACTCCTTGGGGATTTAGGCTGCTGTGCTAGCAGGATAAAATAAAGACACTAATGGTAACTATGGAGGCCCACAACTACCATATATGAATGAATGAAGCAATCAATCAATCAATTAAATGAACGTTCATTTGACAAGATATGGTTGAAACATATTTTTCATTTTAGTGGGTAAATGGTACATTTATCCAAGGCGCATTACATAGATTCTGCATCACATTCATCACATTCACACACAAACACATTCACACACTGATGGTGGCGGCAACCACGCAAGGCAAAACCAGCCTATCAGGAGCCATTAGGGGTTTAGTGCTTTGCCCAAGGACACTACGGTCCAGTGACTACCCCTGAGCCACTGCCGCCCTCGTCTTGAAGTACAGAACTTGAGTAAATGTCCTTAGCGGTAGTTACTTTCTACCATTACCGCTTTTGCTCTCTCCCATCGTTGTCCTCATCGTACATCGTAAGTGTGTACACACTAGGGTGACCAGATCCCAACTCACCAGATGTGGGACAAACAGTGTGTTTGTGTGGGACAATGTGGGACACATGCGGGTCGTGCCGGACTGTCGCACAAATGAATAAATAGTACCCAATTTAGGTGTTTCTACTCTTCCCTTCACATACCACCACTATAGTTTGCCATCTGTTTCATCCACTAATAAGAGGCACTTAACAGAAATGTTTTTAAATTAACCATTTAGTAGACATTTACCTACAAACTATACACCTGGACAATATAACTGAACCAGGGCCAAAGCAACCAATAACAAACGAATACAGACATATAAGACATATTAATCAATGTATCTTCCTCCTAACAAAGACAACTACTGCAAGTCTGAAATTGTGGAGGCACACAATGAATGAAATAAATAAAACCATAACCATAAATAAAAGTTTGGTTAGCATTAGAGCCATCAAATTGTAAATGTCTGTCATAGCAGCATGAACAGGCTATGCACTTTTAGGTTTTGTCCATCACAAACCAAATGGACCCTTATGGGTCCATTCTGGTTTCATTTTATGCTTACAAAGAGTTACAGATATACAAGGGTTCCTTTCTAGGAAGGAAGGAGGACTCTATCATAGGAGGAAAAATGGTGAAAAACAAGGGTTTTATCTCTGGCGCCTGTCAACCAATTTCACACCAACTCACCAGCACTTTCACTAATTTTGGCGCTAGGGGGGTCTGGAAAAAAAGCTAAATATAGCGACAAATGCGTCAAGTTGGCAACACTGGTAAACAGAAGATAGTTCAGCTGCCGTTACCTTGTCTGTGTTCGAATCTTGTTTTGGTCGAGCAAGACGTTGCTTGTGAGTCTCACATTGTCACTGCAGACATCACAGTAAACTCTGTCAGAATCGCAATTCACTGGTTTCACCCAGGAATACATGGTCCCCCAGTCCTTATTACTATATTTACTTTTGTTTTTAGTTTCGTTCAGCTCCTCCTTGTTTCTTTTCTTTCATGTATTCATTCATTGCAACGCACGCAGCTAACACGTTGTGAGACAGTGCTGTGTTGTGGTGGACGTTTACTTTACTAGTAGGCGCATTGATTTCCCAACACGGAGTATTCAAACTCCAGTTTGTCCCTATACAGGCCATTCAAACTTGGACACCTCAATGTCGCGCCGCTTCTACCGAGAATACAGACGGAGTTACCCATCTCCGTTCACTTCATGGGGTCAGTCCAATGGCGGCTGTTCTACATAGACTTCTATGGGAACAGGGACAGCAAATAAAACCGTCTCTCTCACACAAACACACACACGGCCCGCCCCTTTCCCATTTGGACAGGCTTCGCTGCTCACAGGCAGGCTGCCGCGGACCAGTGACAGTGTTGACACAATATTTTGCGAATTTGCGCAAATTATGAAAATTACAGCTTGTCAATCAAAATGCGGGACAAAGTCTCAATCGGCGGGACGCCTTAAAAGACAGTGAAATGCGGGACAATCCCGCACAAATCGGGACATCTGGTCAGTCTAGTACACACCCATAGTACAAATATGTACACAGCATCTACCCTTTTGCACGCTCTCTCCATCTCTGTTTTTAATTTTCTTACTGCTTGAGATTTAATTAATGTGGGGGCGAGAATGAAGCCCTTTATTGAAAGCCTTCTTAAGAATATCAATCGCTCATGTTGACCGCCTTACCCCTGACTGAACGTGATTATCTGTTACCTGGCTAGCCTATAGCTAGTTGTGTGTGTGTGTGTGTGTGTGTGTGTGTGTGTGTGTGTGCGCGTGTGCGCGTGTGCGTGCGCGCGTGCGTGCGTGCGTGCGTGCGTGTGCGTGCGCGCGTGCGTGTGTGTTATGCTTTTTATTACCCTTCTCAGGCTGTTTCTGTTTATTGTGAAAACATAAAAAGAGTAATAAACAGAATGTTTAAAAAAATCAATCGCTGCAATGTGTCCCTTAAACTTCTGGGAACACAGATTGGTTCATGCTGCTAGGATCTGTATGAGTGTGGAAATATCAACATAACACCCATCCTCCTATCACAAAGCCCATCCACTGTCATCCTATACACTCACTTGTTCCGCAGTCTCCCATGGTGGGCGTAGGGTATTTTACTTTTCAAGTAGATACTTGAAAGTATAAACACTGGCTATTTTGGTTGTTCAACAATTATGAACACAGCACACCGGACGTTGATTTTAGGGGGAGAATACATTATTTGGAAATGAATTTGTTGAAATCATGCAGAGACGTGCAAGATTTCTCTGGTGCATCATTAAAAATGATTACTCTTTGTTTCAACCGAAATGAGCCTCCCAAATGAAATGAGTCTCAAATCAATTCCAATGAATGAAAAACAAACAAAAGATATTCCCCCTAAAAATCACAGAAATCACAGAAAATCTGTTGTGAATTATGATTGATTCATTTGTATTTGCCACTTTTTGATGTTGACGGTCTGTATGCTACAGTAATATACCTTGTGAGGGTGAACTTGAGGCACTATTTTTTGCCCACCTGCATCCATTCCTAGCCCAGCTAGTGTATATTGGATTTATTGACTCATAATTACTTTTCATCTTCAGAGGGATTTTTATTTGCAGTTGAAAACAGAAATGGGTAGAGAGATGGCATCAAACTATACCGCTATGCATGTTCAAACTGAACCCTGTGAAGCCTTTTTCCCACAAAACATTTGATTATGGATTGCATTGTGGAATTTCATAATACAAAATATAGGCCGTGCATAAGATTGGTACGAATGGTACAATATTTGGCTTGTTTCGCAAGCCCACAGACCCAGCCCTCCTAAGAGGTGATCATTCTGACCCACTTCGAGAAGCACTGCAGCAATGTAGTCTTGTCAAGTCAGCAGCTGCTTTCAATGTGTAATTAGATCACCCCGGCCCTCACAGCCTATTCCTTTGTGATATATTGCATATTGTTTGATATGTTGTATTAGTATTAATATGTTTTATCTTCATGCATAAACACAAGACATCAAAATAACCCATCAATCCATGCACCCAGACGGGTTGTGGGAGCAGCAGCTCCAGCAGTGAGCCAGGCATTCCAAGGCCAGTTTGGAGATATAATCCTCCAATCTGATCTTTGGTCTGTCCCGGGGTCTCCTTCCAGTGAGAGGGATGTGGCACAAGAACCTCCCCAGGGGAGATGGTCGGGAAGACGGGAACCATCCTTATTAGATAACATTACCCATGTACTGTACCACATAGGGAAGAACGGGATAAGACGAACCACTTTTTGCCCTTATTTCAGGATATCTTTAACTGAAATGATGAATACGCGAAATATGACTTATTACAAAAAAAAGTGACCATGTAGCTAAAATTGCCCCGAGTTGATCCAAGTAAAGAGGTAAGTTAATGCACATGATACTTTAATGTTTAAGCTTGAACAGATAATGTGTTCACATATCAATAGTAGGCCTACTTTAAATAACACTTTTCATAATTAACATGTTACATTATTTAAACAATATATAGACAGACATAGTTTGTTATTCTGAACCTTTATGATATTTGCAATTGTTAATCGCATCTAATTTAGGCATTTAGCGTCTGCTAAATGCCCAAATTATACATTTTAATGCAATAATGCAAACTTTTCTTCAATGAGAAATTAAAGGTCATTCAGTAAATTTGATTAACAAAGACATAATGGAAAAATATGAAGTGATTCACAATAGGAAACTTGTCAAGAATAAATCTTTAGACCTTATCACATGGTTCCACCCATAATAAGCAAACCACCACCAACATGTATGTATGATTAAACATTGTTCTATCTGATGTGACAAAATCTGACTTTGACTAAAAAAGAAGAAATGGAATGAATGTCATAGTCAGTTGTCAATGATAGATTCTTAGATTTAAGGTTTGATTTAATTAATTTATTAGATACCCAATCCGCATTAGCTTGCTGTCCATGACAGCAGCTCATGACACATGTTGTCACATGTCAACATAGTGTATTAGTTTCCTAGATAAAGCAAGGAGTGGTTAAACTGAACCGCTGGCACATCTTACCCTGTTCTCCCCTATACACCATCTGACAAATTGTACAATAATGAGTTCCTGCAGGTAGAAAGGGACCCACCATTGACACTCAAGCGTATACATGATTAAAAACCATCACAGGAACGGCTTGATGTCACCTTCCTCATTCAGATCACGAGGAGACAATGTGTCAAAGTAATGAATATAAAACATCTTGTGCTGTTGTAACAGGCCTCCTCGTACACTACAGGCTTCTCCACCTTCTCTAATGCATACATATCTGAAGGAAGTGATGCTGTGGCCTGCCTCTTTGAAGTGCAAATGCTACAGGGTTCCGCTCATTCCCACGTCTGTTACTGCTGTGCTCATCATGCCGGGTATACATGATACGCTTCTGACAGGATTCTGACCATGAATATGACCATGATACAGACCATGATACTGACATGATTCTGACCATTATGCTGACTTGATACTGACATGATTATGATATGATAGCTTACAAAGTGAGAAAATGCCAGCACTCATTAAATGTCCTTTCTAATGTTCTTTATTTACCTCATATAGTGTACAGCAACAAACGCGTTTCGACCTATGTGGTCTTCCTCAGCGTTGACAACGCTGAGGAAGACCACATAGGTCGAAACGCGTTGCTGTACACTATATGAGGTAAATAAAGAACATTAGAAAGGACATTTAATGCGTGCTGGCATTTTCTCTGTTTTCTACGTATATCTCTGAGCCTTGCACCTGGAAGAATATATTTTTTAACATGGAGTGTTGCGGGTTGTCTGCTTCGGCAGCTCTGCTTGTTTTCTTAGCTTACAAAGTGACCTTGATACTGACATGATAGCAAACATAGTGACCATGATGCTGACATGATTCTGACATGATAGCAAACATAGTGATCAGTGGCATTACTGCTCAGTAATGACTTCCAGTAAACACTACAACCTCGCGGTGATCACTACACCCTCCCAGTGAACACTACAACCTTCCCAGTGAACACTACAACCTTCCCAGTGAACACTACACCCTCCCAGTGAACACTACACCCTCCCAGTGAACACTACACCCTCCCAGTGAACACTACACGCTCCCAGTGAGCACTACAACCTTCCCAGTGAACACTACACCTTCCCAGTGAACACTACACCCTCCCAGTGAACACTACACCCTCCCAGTGAACACTACAACCTTCCCAGTGAACACTACAACCTTCCCAGTGAACACTACACCCTTCCCAGTGAACACTACACCCTCCCAGTGAACACTACACCCTCCCAGTGAACACTACACCCTCCCAGTGAACACTACACCCTTCCCAGTGAACACTACACCCTCCCAGTGAACAGTACACCTTCCCAGTGAACACTACACCTTCCCAGTGAACACTACACCCTCCCAGTGAACAGTACACCTTCCCAGTGAAAACTACACCTTCCCAGTGAACTCTACACCTTCCCAGTAAACACTACACCTTCCCAGTAAACACTACACCCTCCCAGTGAACACTACACCCTCCCAGTGAACAGTACACCTTCCCAGTGAA
Source organism: Benthosema pterotum (assembly GCA_039105355.1). Taxonomy (NCBI): domain Eukaryota; kingdom Metazoa; phylum Chordata; class Actinopteri; order Myctophiformes; family Myctophidae; genus Benthosema; species Benthosema pterotum. The sequence goes on from CM076975.1 coordinate 18,350,076, forward strand.
CACTACACCTTCCCAGTGAACACTACACCCTCCCAGTGAACACTACACCTTCCCAGTAAACACTACACCTTCCCAGTAAACACTACACCTTCCCAGTAAACACTACACCTTCCCAGTAAACACTGCACCTTCCCAGTAAACACTACACCTTCCCAGTAAACACTGCACCTTCCCAGTAAACACTGCGTCCTCCCAGTAAACACTGCGCCCTCCCAGTAAACACTGCGCCCTCCCAGTAAACACTGCGCCCTCCCAGTAAACACTGCGCCCTCCCAGTGAAAACTGCGCCCTCCCAGTGAACACTGCGCCCTCCCAGTGAACACTACGCCCTCCCAGTGAACACTACGCCCTCGCAGTGAACACTACGCCCTCCCAGTGAACACTACCCCCTCCCAGTGAACACTACGCCCTCCCAGTGAACACTACCACCCTCCCAGTGAACGCTACGCCCTCCCGGTGAACACTATGCCCTCCCTGTGAACGATGCCAGGTGAACAGAAACAGCTGGCCAGTCCATGTGTGTTGTCCAAATCCTCCCCACACAAAACAGCAGGGATTGGCAGTGACAGGGATTATACACATGAAAGGGAATTGGTAATGACTAAATAAAAAATACACAACGGTGATTAAAATAAAATCTCTAGATTACTGTTTCCCCAACATTGGGTCAGAACCTACTTGTAGTAGTTTGTGGACATTTTACATTTTTATGAGTCTGTTAATTATATTTTTGTTTCCTATCCTTTGTTTTCAATTATTTCCAAACATTTTTGAAAATCATTCTCCAAAAAAGTGAAATTGTTCATGAATTTAAATAAATACATACAAATCTAAGAAATCTACAAGATCTACAAGCTCACAACATTCACCCCACGGTGTAGATTGCTTGTAGATCTGCTATTTTCTTTTCTAATTTCTAATTTTCACATGCAATGTATTTCCGGTCTTGAGCTACAAGCTCTATATCCTGCCCTGGTCAAGCCCTCCATCATCACATTAATCAATCATAGAAAGAAATACTTAAAAATAGCAAGATTTTACGCAATCTACAAGTTTGTGAGCTTGTAGATGTGCTATTTTTTTCTGAATGTTCTGCTATTGTCTAGGATTGGATGGTTAGCCAACAGATGACCTAGATCATATGCTGAGCTAAACACTCTTCATTAGTTGCCCATCGACTGGAAAAAATATTTGAATAGTCCCATACTCACCCATGCACAGTATAATACACAGTATAATACACTAGCTGGTCCTACTTTCCAATCTGAATGATTGTGTCCTGTAGCCTTATAGATGCTGGCATCTCTGGCTGTACCAACATCAGGGCCACAAGGTAAAGGGAACTCAGCCTTTTTGCCGTTTTGTGTCAAATTTACTTCTACTTGTTTGTGTGGTAGTTTTTATGATAGTGACAAGATTCTACCGTGACCGTGGAAGGCTGTTTTCATCACGTGGAAGGACAATTGCGACGTCCATGTGATACCCATCACTGACTCATATACAAATCACTTAATTGGCTGCAGCCTGATTCAAGACGGCAATTGTCTTAGTTTCTATTCATTTATAAATGCATTTACTTTAGGTACCTGTCTTATTTGAAGCAGTACCTGACCCAGTGTAGCTTGTCATATCCATTGAGACATCTACAATACCTGTGATTTAGAACACCCCAAATCTCCAGTGTGGTTGGATGGAAGTCTTTCTGCTACAAAGCCCTATTTGATTGGAACAATCCCCACCTATCTCTGAGATCCATCTCATCATTCTGTAGCTTCAGGACTTCCTTATATTCATATCTAGACCCAACTTGTCAATGTTTCTAACCAGACATGTGCCAGCAATAATACTGAGCTATATGTACTGTGCCCTTCGTCTTCCAATGCACAAAGGTTGTGGTGGGTGGTGGAGTCTGTGTAAGAGTAAGAGCGAGCTATTTGTTATATCCTGTTTGTATTTGTTGTATGTCTTTTGTTTGTATATCCTGTTTGTACTGTATGTCTGTATCTGTGTACTGTAGGTCTTGTGTATTTGTGTACTGTATGCTTTTGTTTATTTTGGATCCCTCTCGAAAAGGAGATGCTACATCTCAAGGGCCTGTCCCTTCAGTAGAAATCTGAAATCTAAATCTGAAAACCAGAAGACCAGCTGGTAGTACTGTATAAGATGGAGTGCCATGTTTTTTTTCCACCCTAAAACATGAAAAAAGTTTTTTTTTGGTTCAAAAATAGTGTACCGTATTTGTTAAAATGTTGTCTTTGTGTGAACCTGTATGCCTGTTTTGCCTGGTGGGGTGCTGTTGTTGTATGATAAGGGAGGAGGGGTTAGTGGCTGGTAGTATGATGTGACTATATCACAAATAACAGTTTATTTCGGCACTTTTGACTGTAAAGGGGCGTCCGCACGAAAGCCAACAGGCTACCAACTTCCCAGTAGCTTACATCCTTGCAGTCAAGCAGGCTACCTTATCATGATCACGCTGAATTTACAATTCATTTACAATTAATTAATGACTCACCAAAAATGATGGCTACAGCTGTAGCCTGTGTAGGTTAAAATAAAATGGGCAGCGTCCAGCACGGTTTAAATATGTTGTATAATAAACTCTGCTGGCTAAAAACATGTAACCAACATGCTTCACTTTAGTCATAGCGTGACCGTGACACAAACTCACAACACGTCGCCCAAAAATGCGTTGTAAACATTAGAACGTTAGAGCAGAATTGCCACAACTCACGTCATGGCTCGGCTCAGGGCCGGATCTAGAGGGGGGCAGGGGTGGGCACAGCCCACCCAAACGTGCATCCTGCCCACCCAGTGAAAGGTAATATCAGTGGTTTTCAACCAGTGGACCACTAGTGGTCCTTGGGAGGGGCCCTGGTATCAAAAATGTTCAAAAGCACTGCTTCTTATGAAAATCTTGGTGGAGTTTCCCACCCTGTCATTCTTCCAGCCCACCCTAGTAGGGCTGGCTAGATCCGGCCCTGGCTCTGCTGCGCCAGAGCCTTAAATGATTAGGGAATCCACTCCTGGAACAGAAACGGTGAAGTCACTGTGCAGGTCTACTGGTAGAGGGTCCTCATCGTCCTCATTATGTTGTTTGTTTGCTATAAATCGCCAAGCGTTTTACAAAAAGTTCACTGGGATTGAACTTTTTAAAACTCGCGCGCGCGTGCACGAAACGAGCACACGCGCGCAACAAAAATCAGTGACGACGGACGGAAAACGAGCTGCGTTAAACGCTCTCTTGAACGCGGGTCGATTTTTGAACTTTTGTGCCCAAAAACGCCGGCCCCATTGAGAATGAATCAGAATGGGCGATTTATTCCTCGCCGTCTGTAAGCCCCTTAATAGAGAATGTAGAAGAATGATCATTTTGATCTATGTTTGACCGTTTTGTTTCCAAAATCCAGCCTGGTATTGTGGAAAAAATCAAAAGAAATCTTTAGTCTGGGGTCTGTGGGGCTAAAATGTTCTCAATTGGTGGCCTGTGGCTCAAATAATGAATAAATAGTGGGCCCTGGTATCAAAAAGGTTGAAACCCCCTGCTCTAAATGCAAAGCGAAGACATCATTGCAAATTTTCACATAAAACAAAACACACCTAGGGGTCTAATAAAATACTGTCACCACTTAAACGCATGGGAAATTGGGAACAAGTACAAAAATCACTGCACTCCATCTTTAAGAACAGCATGGACTATTGTGCTGTGCCCTGAACACAGGAGACTTTTCCTTCACTTTCCCATGTGGAGCGTTGGCAGTGTCAGCATCAAGTGCTCCAGTGGAGCGTGTTTCCAGCCCACGTGGGGATAATAATGTGACCCATCATCAGTCAAATAGCTTATAAAGTCCCTAGATGCCTTGAGTTTGCAAATGCCGGACTGCACTGCACACTGTATAACTCTAGCTATCTTCTTGGTCCTGTGAACTGCGTGGTCAGGCTGGGATGTCAGGTTTTGTTTTAAAAAGAAGACGCAGCAGAAAGATATGTCTCTGTCAGGTGGAAAGGCTGTTCAGGACGGTAAAACAGGATTTGAATAAAAACAAATATCAAATATATCAAATATCAAAACTAGCTTGTGGTTATTGTCAGTTATGGTGGATTTGTATGACACTATAGTATGAGCAACACGTTAGAAAAGGTTTCTGCATGTCAGCAACAATATTTACAACAATTGTGTTGTAAATAGAACATTGTGTTAACACAGACTAACCGCACCGTCCTTCAAGATGTGGGAATCTATAAAAAGAATATGACACTAGTGGTTAATTTGAAGATTCTACGGTTTAATACTATTCGATAAATCTTTCCTGCAAGTGATGATTTACGGTAAATTAATTTGGACCAAGACTGTTTAGCATACAGTATCGTGAATCAGCATTATTGATGATAATGCCTTGGAAGTTGTGTGGTGGTACTTTGTCGGCGAGATTTAACCTTTTAACCCGCACATCCTTGATTAAATCAGGTAATTGCTAGTCCTCATGAATAGTTCCAGGATGGACAAAAAATGTCTATTGATGTCTAGAGGTAATTGTGTTTAAAAGCATGCACCAGATATGCTGATCTAGAGAAGGAAATACAGTGTGAGCTTTTTCAAGCCTTTTATTTGGACCCCAATGTCAGGCCTTCAAAGGAAGTGTGTGTGTGTGTGGGGGGGGGGGGGGGGGGGGGGGGGAGAAAGGCAATCTACAATAAGCCCAGCAAAATAAAGTTTTCAATAGCTTTGTCTGCGGGTTCATGGTGGCATTTTGCAGACAGACAATAGGACATCAAGATGTGGATGATTCAGCTTTATGGAGCTGGCAGGGCCAAATAAAACCACGTCAGATTTATTATTGTGAAGTGGCAGACGATTCGGGGAACATCCAGCATCCAATATCTGCCACACACTCACTCTGTTGGCGGGCGCGGGGCTCTGCTGTTCCCATCTCCAGGGCTTATGGGGCAAATATAGCTGACTGCTGTATCGCTGGGGGGGAGGAAATGGAAGACAATATTGTGTTTTACTGTTTTCACATAACATGCCGAAAGTGGATGCATGATGATGCATCCTCCTCGTATAGGAGACTCTCGACACTCTGCTTCAAGACGACATTCAGCCTCTAGATGCTGCACTCCGCTTCACATCATAACACCTCAGTGGCATAAGGTTTCCTTATTCCCCTGAGCCGTGTCTAGAGGACAAGGTAGCACTTGTGCAGTTTCCACCATTGTTACACGGTGTGTGCCTCCAGCCGTCTCTTAAGGGAGAAAAAAACGCACCCAACGAAAAGGGGAGGCAACATGGCATTGGATTCTGATGGCCAACAGCTTGTGGATGAAAACAAAATAAGCACCGACCAAAATGCGGGGAAAAGTAGTAGCTTTTACTCCAGTGGCTTTCAACCTTTTTGATATTAGGGCCCACCATTTATTCAGAATTTGTGCCACGGACCACTGTTTGAGGATGTTTTAGCCTCACAGACCACAAAACTGAAGATTTATTTTGCTTTTGTTCACAATTCCAGACTGTATTTGGGAAACAAAACAGTCAAACACATACCAAACCATTAACCTTCTACATTCTCTAGGTGTGTGGACTTGGGTTGGGCTAATTCAGATGATGAATATTTTAACTCTTGAGGGTATAAAGCCAAATGGACCCGCAAGGGTCCATTTGGTTTCATTTTTACGCTCTCAAAGAGTTAGAGTACATCTGGTTAACCAACTTTCCATCATTTAGCTTGGGGACCACCTGGAACCCTCTCAAGGACCACTGGTGGTTCCAGGACCAACAGTTGGAAACCACTGTTTTACTCCACTGGAGTAAAATCAATATATGAACAAACGACTGGGTTGTTCATAAATTGATCTGAGACTCCTTTCTCCAAATTCTCCAAGAATGTTTCACAATGTAGTTCAGCTTAAGCAATGTACAAAAACAGAAGGTTACTTGTGGACACATTTAATCACATTAATACTAAAGTTAAAAGTACTGAGGGTTGATAATAAATAAGCACTTTACCCATTAAGGCCGAGAATCAATTTTTCGATTTTGTACAGTATGTACAGTATTGGGGGGGAAAAAAACATTTTTTTGTAATGCTGCTATCTATATTTGAAGTATTTTCAGAAAACCTATAGGTCAGGCCTAAATGAGTTAACCAAAATCTTTTTGATTGTGTTGTTGGAGTGGTTCAGTGGTTAATCAATGAGAAGTACTTCTGCCAATGAACACTTTTAGGAAGCGGTTAGATGACATGGTATGGAGAGGACCTTATATGAAACGTCGTCTTTGTTTTTACTTCACTTCACTTACTTCTAGTAAGGGTTCAAACGAGGCTTTCACATTATTGAACTAAGCTCTCAGAAATAATAGATTGTAGGCCTAGCAGGGGATGAAGCGAGAATGATGTTCCTAACTTTATATTCACTAAACCCCCAATCCAAAGAAACAAAACAAAAGAAGAAAAAAATATATATATATACTTATGTCTTTATACTGCTCTGGGGAGGATTCAGTGGTATAACAGTGGGAGGGGATTTGAGCTGAATGTGTGTTGCACAGGAATCAGACTTCAGACTTCAGATCAACTTTATTATCCCACATGGGGAAAGTGTTTGTTTCACTGCTCCAGACATAAACACGACATAGAATCCACAGTAAAAACAACAGAAACCACAGGACCACACATCACAATGAATCACAGCGGAGACAGGGAGGGTATAAGCGGTAAAAATCAAATAAAAAGAATGGCAGCCAGGACTCGGGACTCTATATAAAATCTGGGGAAAATTGCTCACTATGTTCAGTCTGGGTTGTTTGAAATGTCATAAAAAAACAAATAATGTTGCAGTTCCTTTAATGTTTGTATTTACCTTGCAGCCAGTACTTGTAACACAGTGTTGTGATTCTTTTGGTTTCTGCAATTTATGCCAAAGAGAGAGCTGCTATATCACAAAAATTGAATGTAAAAGCAGTTGAAAAGACCGCAGCAGTGCTGTAATGCCGGCTGTGCCCCATCATACAGGCACTGCACATTTTTCAGTCGAAATGCTCTGGAAGGGAACTCTTTTATTTTATCCATCGTATTCTTTGTTTCTCTCTGTGTCGTTTTATGCATTTAAATGCCTTTTTATGCCTTATGTAAAGCACTTTGATTTGCCCTTGTGTGTGAAATGTGCCATACAAATCAACTTGCCTTGCCTTGGCTTGCCTTACTAAGATTAGCATGGCATGGTGTATATGGTACGATGACAACATGGCCAGAGGAAGTCGATATTCGTTGTTAATGCCCTTATCTCTGGGAGTACAGCACATGACAGTTTCCCTGGCTATACTGTATGTTGAAACCCACCAGTCTCTTTCTTCTATCTGTGGGCAGCAGTGGCTCTACAGGTAGAGATGGAAGATTCCTACTGGCTCAATCTCCACATTACCTGAATTTGTATTGCTTTTGAGCAAGTCAGTGATACGATACTGACATGATACTGACATAATACTATCATGATACTGATCATAATACTGACCTTCATTTGCACACTCAGAGTTGCCAATGTCACATGTCATGTCAATGTCACGTTTATTGAGGACAAGGGCTTCACGCCCTTGAGGCGTCAACATGCAAAGTGAAGTGGTCCATCCATGCGCAAATCTATCTTGACGAGAGTAATGCGAGGCAGTGGTGGATAAACATCGGATCATGAAACAGCACAATAGCAGTTTATAAAGAATACTCAGGCATTTTCAAAGATGCTAATCTGTCTTTTCTAACGATTCTGTCATCAAACAACACACTAGCAGGATGGTAGGTAACAGCATTATGTTGTAGGCTTACAAATAGGATATAGGCGGGGTTACACTGAGACGAGTTTCCTCCAGGTTACACACTAAGTGCAACTTGCAGTCGCAACCAACGTTTGGGTCAGGTACCTGTATATTGGGGCAGCAGTGGAATAAGAGCGCCGTTGGTGTCAACAGATTGCCAGCTCAATTCCCTGGATGGGCGGGAAGTGATTGGTCATCACTCACCCATTGAAGTGCCTCTGAGCAAGGCATTGAACCCCCAACTGCTCCAGTGAAACTGCTTAGTGGCAAACAGCAAAAGACTGAGGTTGTACTGGTCAGCTCCCAGGTTTTCTGTTTGTGTTTCTATGTGCAGTGTGTTGCTGAAAATGAGAACTGCTCAGACAGCTACAACCCTAAAGGGGAAAAAGAGTATATACAGATAGTTTTACACTTTTAAGATGATATTTTGAGTGTTGTATCCAGTTGTGCAAAGTACGTTTACTGAACTACTGTACTATACATAATGTAAGTTCATTTCTGAGGTGTCTTCAGATTTTATTGCCCCTTTGACATGCAGCATCTCATTTTCAAGCGGGATCCATAAAACACGAACAGGATACATAAAGCGTACACTACAGTACACAGATACAGACAATATCCAGGTACATAAATATACAGACAGCATGCTCAGCCTCTCCCAACCAATCCCCCAACCACCAACTGACTTTACTAGAATATTTCCATGTTTCAGTTATTCTACTCCACTTACGCCTCAAGTATTGTACTTCACTAGTAATTACACATTTGAAAACTTCATTCTGCATAATGAGCATACTGAGCTTTTGGTACTTTTTTGTACACTTTTATACCAAATTCCAATAGTATTTTTCTCAAGACAATTTTGGATTCCTGACAAGTATATGTGAGCAGGCTATCTGTCCCTCCAGTGCATGTATTGCGCTGAAATGCCAGTGGAATGAAGGGAGCCAGGTGTGAAATGATAAAAATGTCTGGGTTTCCGAGGCTAGAGGTGTGAAATGATCCTTCAGGTGAAGGTGAAGGACTGACCTGCCATATGATCTATTCCGCTTGGAAACCCAAACTGAGGCAGACGTGAGTGTAAAGTTCAGTTTGCTCATTTATATCACCAGTGGGGATAATAAAAACAAAACAAAAAAGGTCTCCAAATTACATTTTTGGATAGTCAAGCTCTCTGCTGATATGTTTGATATTTATGCTTAATAAAATCAATAGATATTTTCTGTCTCAGGCCTGAGGCATGGTGAAAGTATGTTTTGCATCCGGTAAAACTAAAGGTCTGATTCAGAGAGTTTTCTGTTTACAATGATGAAATGCTGTTGGTTTAGTGGTGAGACGATTGTAGTTAGTTATTAGCAGTATAGTAGTGTTTCAAATACTTTTAAATATAAGCACTGAAATATCTTGGGCTGTTTTGCATGCCATCATGTTTGGTGGGGCAGACTGGCCATTTAGGGGGGGATTGCCCCCCCCCCCCATGTCCATGCCTAGAACCGCCCCCGTTTCCCCCCTGTCCAAGGGGGTCCAGCCCTGCCACATCTCTATTTCCCTCAGCCATGACTTTATTCCATGAAATGACAGAGTGAAACGTGGTTGGTTCGGTGCCATCTCCTCTCCCCTTATCTCCTGTTTTGCTTTTTGACTGGACCACATGGGCCAGCGAGACGAACGTCAATGTCTCTGACTGAGTCCATTCACTGACTATTGATAAAGTTACAGCTTTGCTCCGCTGCTTGGCCTAGCAACAACCTAGTCAGTCACAGAGCGATCATCCCTCCAGGCTAGGACATGTCCTGTGGTTTGTCCCTCCGGTTTGAATGAAAGAGCCAATTATTATCTCTCCAGGCTATGTGTGATGTAGTCTATCCTTGGTTACTTGGCAGTACAACGCACTAAGAACTAGAGCAATCCTTCCTCCAAGCTATGGGATGGAGAAAAAAGAAATTAAAAAAAGCTTGTGCTTGTAAAAGAACTGACTCAATTATCTACAAACTATCTTTATTCCTCCCACAACTCCCCGCAATTCGACAAAACACAGTTTCTGATCTTTTTTTTTAGTTGAGAAATAGGCCATTCTGTTGCTCAATATTAATTAATTTCAGGAGTTTCCAAAGGAAGCAGTGCTACTCATGCCAATTCAGATTACCTTATTTATAAATAGCATATCAATTTAACAGGCGTGACACAAAAGACGAGATGAATCACAGATAAGTCAGTTATATGCCAGTTATGTAAGACCATATTAAGCCATATTAATGCAACATCTTTGCAGCAAAACAGCAATAATGCAGCATAGAGTATAGTACAGTACAGTACAGTACAGTACAGTGCAGTTTGGATGAGAGTTGTGACAACTCTGTTCACTTCATGGCATCAGTCCAGTAGCGTCTCTTCTACACATATACTTCTATTGGTGAAGAGCATGGCAAGAAGTGACAGATTCCTGGACCGGGAAGAAGACAGAATGCGCTGAATGTGCTTTACTGCAGTGGTGTTCAACCTTTTTGATACCAGGGCCCACTATTTATTCAGCATTTGAGCCATGGACCACCATTTGATGACATTTTATCCCCACAGACGACAAAACTAACTTGCTTTTGTCCACAATTCCTTGCTGTATTTCGGAAGCAAAAATGGATAAAAAAATGACCTGCATTCTCTAGTTAGATTTGGGCTAATTCAAATGATGAATATTTGAACTCTTGAGAGTGTAAACATGAAACCAAATGGACCCGCAAGTGTCCATTTGGTTTCATTTTTCAGATTTTTTTTAACCAACTTAAATCATCATTTATCTGGGGACTACCTGGAACCATCCCAAGGACCACTGGACCACTAGTTGAAAACCATTGCTTTACTGTATTTTATTTATACATTTATTTATTGTAATAGTGCAACATAAATATTAGAGTTAGCACTGCATAGTTGTCATGTTGCACACATATCTAAAACTGCTGAAATTTGCACTGCCCTCATTGAAAACAACTGAGGCAGTCACACGCCAGGGCTGTATGAACAGTGCACAGGCACTGTTTTCAAGAGAGACAGAGATTCGCACGAATGTTGACATCTTCTCAAAAATTGCAGGTGTACCATCTCATATTGTGACACAAAGTGACGCACTATGAGCCTGTAGATCTGCTCTTTAAAAAGAACAACTTGCTCTTAATTGTTCGTCCCTTTCTCGTCATTTTTTCTAATTGTGGAATCCTCTCGTTTCATTTCTTTCCCGTATAGCTCGTATGCTGCTCTTTTTTGCCGAGTCTCGAGTCTTTGGGGATTTCGCTGAGAGAAATCAATTTTGCCTGGCCTCTTTGCCTTTGGAATGGAACACAGGCATGTATAAATATTCACAGGCGGCTATTTCAGATCCCCAGCTTAGGGACTGAATCAGTGGATGAGCTGTTCCTCTGTTTCATCCTGCTGACTGACTGACTGACTGACTGCGTCCACACATCTCTACAGACACACAGGCCGTCTGGCTGCATGTCTCTCTCTGTCTGTCTATATGCTTCGCTCTCCCCCACCCTTCCCATAAAGGTCTTCCTCCCTTCGTCTTTGTTCTGTCTTCATGGACTCTGGAGCCTTCCCATCTTCTCTCACTCCTGCTGTCCTTAGCTCTCTCTCTCTCTCTTTCCTTCTCCTTTTTTGCATGCACCTTCATTTTAAGACAACAGACATTAACATCTTTCTTCCTTTCTTGCTTTGCCACAGCCACAGCCGGCCGCCCTGCGCAATAATCATCATCTACTACCTTTGGTGTCTGAATCCTAATTTGAATGAAATTGTTTCATATTTAATGCCTTTCCATTTTGGCAACAGACAGATTCATATTTCATGGCACTCTGCTGTTCTAGCCGGGATTCGGAGGAGAAGCTACACGCCGTCGCATTGGAGAAGACATTCCAAACGGATGCATCGCCGCTCTATTTTGAGACACCGCTTCTTTGTCACATCCCCCCCCACCACCACCACCACCACCACCACCACCCCACCCCCCACCAGCACCCTCAGTGCCAATACGAACAGCATGCAGCCTTTCAAGTGCTGTGATGCTGATGCGCGCCGTACCTTGTAGCTCCCGTGTATCTTCACAGGTCACATATACGTGCCGTACAGTTATGTAATTCCAACCTCGCTTCGCCAGACTTTTCCACCTCGGAGGAAAGAAAGTGTTCCAAAAATGTCCCCAAAAGTGATCCGATCCTATGACGCCACGGATGTGGGAAAACAAAAACAAAAAAACAAAACAGTAGTTCCAGGTGAATTGCTCTGGTTCTGCTGAGGTGCAACTTTGTTTTGGCTCCCCCAATCCCCATTTAAATGCTGAATCGACTATAGTCTCGCCAGTCACTACGAAATGGAATATAAGATGGATATACCAAACAAGCTATTCATATAACCTGGGCATACACTACATCAGAGGTTTTATTGGCTCGTATAGCGCCTAACATTTTGATGCAGGATTTTTGGGGGGGTAATACTGGTTCTGTTTTGATGGTTTATGGTTTGATGGTTTATATATTGGCAGAAAAAGGCAGAAAAGTACTAGACACCATGATTTATACAGAGAAAAGTTTTCGGCTTTATTTTTCCAAAGGCCGGTACACTGGTTGTACACCCTCTGTTTGGAATGCAGCATATTAATTTATTCCATTATCTTCTCAATCCGGAAACGCAAGAGCTGGAGGCAAGTGTCTTTTGGGTGTCGCTGATTTAATTAACTTTTACCTGGCGAAATTGTAATGTGTT
>CM076975.1:18367637-18380137 GCA_039105355.1 Benthosema pterotum
TCACCCTCACAGGAACAGAACGGGACACAAAAGTCAATTTTACATCATCACCTCTGGGTTCACAGCAGCACAGACAAAGGTTACCAGTAATTAGGGTCTCTAAGCCTAGAAAAGACACCAATGACAGGCTTTCATTCACCCCCTCCTCCTCTAATGTAGACAGAGAGAGAGAGTCAATCAGTCAGAGAGAGAGAGAGAGAGAGAGGGAGAGGGAGAGGCCAGGGCTTAGTGTTAAAACATTGTACGCACAATCGGAGCACGATCCCTCTTCACATGTCCACACTGTAGCTTCCATATTCCAACCCCACGTAAAAATATATTTTGCTCACCCAGCGGGTGCGAATTGGAAACATTTAATTAGTCGTTTTCTGAGTGTTAGCAATGGTGGCATGCTTTAGCCTACACGGGATGGGGCTGCATGCCCACCCCAATGGTCAAAAATGTTTTCCAAACAACGGGGATTTCGACTCGATTTCTTTCGGCAAAACGCCAATGGCCGCGTAGCGTCCTCATCGAGTCAGTCTTACTGCGCTGTAGCTTTGTAGGTGTGATCCGTGTGTAGAAGTGTAATACTATGTGCTTCACCTTTAGTCACTGAGGACTTGGAATAAATGTTTTTTTGAGATGGGCTCCAAAGCTGAAGCCTGTAAGCGGTGTCTGTGGTGTCGTCGTAGACCAGTAGCCTCTGCTCATGGGCACATGTGCGAGGCCTGGCCTACAGGGAGGAACAGGTACGCTGTGAAGGTCAATGGTATACAATAGAAGGATGTGCTTGAACCAACGCCAGTCCTCTTTGTCCCTGTAATTCCATGGTCTCGTGTAGAAAGACCGCTCTAGAAGCTTGGGGCGGGCACTCTAGAACTTTCAGTAGCAGCAGGTATAGTGTTACACTGTCTGATCAGTCTTGTTCATCCTCGAGTCAAGTTTTTTATTTTACTATTATTTATTTATTTAATTTTTTGTTTGTCAGAAAACACTCCCCGAATCCGCCCAGGACGGAACAAAATGGAAAAACATCCGTGGCAGTTTGTCAGTCCCGTTTGCCGCCTTGTTTTTTTTATGATAGGACCGCTTTTTCCCAGAAAGTCCTTTTCGCGACGCCGTTTGTGAGTCAGTCGCAGGCGGACAGCTGTCACGGTGGCGGTCCTCAGCGCCAACGTCTCTGTGTATCTCTGCCCACCATGCAGAACCCTCCGCTCTGTACCGGCGCCAGGCGATGGCTTTAGAAGTGTGTTTTTTCATTAAAAAGGTGAGATTTTAGTCTCGCTCATTGCAGACGACTCTGCACTTCACTTCACTCCACCACGCGTTCTCCAAAGAACATCACAGAGAAAAGTGCATAACAGTTTTTTGAGAAGTTGGCTTTTTTCTTTCATTTTTTTTACTTTCTTTTTTTAAGCAGTCCCAGCTCAGCTGAGCCAAACAAGTCAGGCTTGAAAGTGTGAAGGTATACTGTATTGGTTGAGACCTCAGGTCAGCCAGAACCGGTGAGGTCTGCGGTTGGTGTGAATGGACTTCTACAGTAACCTTTCCTTTGACCCCCTGGGCAACCTCAGGCACTCTCACTCACATCGGTGACATCCGTCTCACAACATCTGCCATCCACCGTGGCTTCGGTGGCATCTGAACACGCTCTCCCAACGGCATTATGCTCACGCACAACACAACGACTCAGTCACATACTCGGTCACTCACTCAATCTCTCGTTTAGGCCTACTATACGACGGATCGGTTAACAAAAGGCTTTCAGATGGACGTGGAATGAGACCAAAAGAGGAACGGGACAATTACCGCGTCTATGTGTGTGTGTAGAGGGCTCTGTTTTGATATATGAATCTGACGGAGGAGACATCATGCTCGAGCAGCTCTGAGATGAGGCGCGGCAGTAAATAAAAGCCGGCGCTTATGGGGGAAGGAGAGAGTGCGACGACACGGACGCTTGACGGCCGTGCGGAAGGCAAGAGATGCTTTGTTGTGCTAAACAGCACGATGTTTTGGCTCCGACAAGGCCTTCATCAGTTCTGTTGATGAGCTGACCTTCAATCTGCCTCCCCTGGACCGAAACGGCATGAATTTTTAGCATAACCAAGCAACTTTTGCTCCCGGGCCGGGCTGGGCTGAACTGCCTGCCGAGGCGCGCTCTCTGCTCTCGACGTTATTTTGATACATTGGCATTTAGACGAAGGCTGTAACCGCCACACAGACGGATCACAAAACAACACAGTCAAATCACCCGTGAAGGTTTACGCATTCGGAACTCTGGGAGAGTTGCAAAAGGTCACCCAAATGGAAGCTTCCACGGGTCCTCGTGGTGATATACAATGTGTACTGTGTACCCACAGAGTTATACTGGGTACAGTAGTTTTCCTGCTGGTCACTGCCGGTTCCAAATTTTAAGCCTTTTCCACAATGAAGCCCACAAAATGAAGATACAGTATGGGGTTTTAGGGTATTGTAATGCCTTCTCTACAGCCACGTCAGTCCTGAACAGGCCTGGCAGGCTGAAATTCAGGGAGTGTGTTACGTGACATATATGCCAGTCATAATACCTGTATGTATCAAATTTAAGATTTGTTTCAATGAAAAAAGTTACCCAGTATAGCTTAGTGTAAAGGGCTGCAGCCATGCTGTTTAGTCTAGTCTCATGGTAAGGGTTGATATAGTATGTACTGTATGTATGTATGTATGCCCTTACTGCAGAAGGGCTTTCCCTGGCTCTTCTTTTTCTTTGTTTTGGTCGCTATAGGTTTTATTGAGCCGTGGATAGAACGCTTGAAACGTTACAGATGCTCACGTTGTCGCGTCCGCGACGCAAATGACGGATAGTGCGGGATGCGCAAGTACGGAGTCCCGAGGTGGACAGTGGGAGGGCAGATTTCGCTGTTTTAATCTTTATTGTCCGTTGTTGTCGTCCCGCCCCATGGAATGATTCATCGGCGTCGTATACCGAGCAGGACGACGCCGTGGCTTTCTATTTCCCCCTTTATTATTGTTTAGGTCTTTTCACGAGTGCATAAATCCTGGGAGAACGATCGATGCCAGGCTCTCGAGACGGTCGTGGCTTTGCGGGATGAGAGAGGCGAGCGCAATGACTTCCTGTTGTTTCCCTTTTGTGTGACATCATCAAAGGAGCGATGGGGCTGAATTGGCTTTCCCTGACGGTCGCGACTCCTAAATATTGTCCCTGCACTTGAAATCCACAGGAATAACAGTAGACCGATCGATAGTCTGGTCTTTATGTGTACTATACAAACACGCACACACCCACACACACACTCACACACACAGGCACGCGCGTGCACAAACACACGCGCGCATTTATGAACAAATGCCTCGTTGAGAGCCAGAGCGCGGCGTTGAGTCGGGAGAATGAATCAATAGGGTTGTATCAACACCGTGGTGGTAAACAGGGTTTCAGCATGGGCTCAGACAGGCCAGCGTCAGCAGCGCGGCCAACGGGAACCAGAGCAGCCAGCGCGCCGGGCGGGGCGCACCCGCCGCCCCGTCGCTGGCCCTCTGCACCCCGCTGGGCGGCCCGACGGAAGTCCTCGGGACGCACTTGTTCTTCCTGCGCTGCGTCCCCGCCGCCGACAGGTCGTGCTTGTCCCCGTCGGCGGCGGCGGAGGAGGCGCCGTAGTCCTTGTCCCCGGTCAGGTGCTGCACCTCGTTCTGCCCGCCCTTGTTCCCCTTGTTGCGGCCACGGCGCGTGCAGTTCCGGCGGTGGCCTCCCTTGACGGCGGGCCGGGGCAGCGGGGACGGCGTGGGCAGCCCCGTCAGGCTGTACTGGTCGCCGTGGGGCAGGTAGGGCCGCTGGTGGTGGTTGTGGCGGCCGCGGTGGCGGTTCAGGTGGTTGACGGGCTCCTCGTCGCCGCCCCCCCGGGCGGCCTCGGGCCTCTGGCTCTCCCCCGGCAGGCAGCTGGGCAGCTGCTCCTTCCGCAGCGTCTTCAGGTCCTTGCCGGCCAGCTCCGGCGGCAGCACGCACGTCAGAGAGGAGGTGGAGCCCCGGAACCTTAAAAACACACAGAGACACAGCTAGGCCTTAGACCCTTTAAAACTCTACTCCCAGAATGTCAGCGCTGCACTGTTTTTTCTTTCATTGGACCACTAGGCAGTGAGAGTGTTAACACTCTCACTGCCTAGTGGTCCAATGTAGTATTACCTTCCACGCAGCCACTAGGACGCAATGTTGTTTACTTCTGGGATTTTCCACACTCACAGTGGGAGGGAGAAAAAAAACTTTGCTACGAGCAGCAGACATATGTTAGCGTTCATCACAAGCAGTAGTATTTCACCCGCGATGTGCTAAAAAAAAACACTATGCGGATCTAAATAGAGGCTGCTTTTTACAAAATAATGAATTATTGTAAGAAAACAACATTTCACGTTTTTGATCCAAGTGAATGCCAATGTATCGGTGAGTCAGCGTCGTACGCTGGTTATTTATATAACTCATATTCCCAACTACAGTATATGCGTGCCTGGCAATGGGTGTGGATTAGAGTCCTTCACGGGTCCATTTTCAAGGAACCGACTCGATTCAGACCCGGACATAATCGGAGCCGCTCCGATTTGGGCCCGCTGCTATAATTAACATGACAGCTCCGGACCGTTGAAAGCCCGGGGCGATTTAAACCCGCTCCGAGACGGGCCCGGTGCTATTATTGGAATTATGGCTCCGGACCGTTGAAAGCCCGAGGCGATTCAAACCCGCTCCGAGACGGCCCGGTGCTATTATTGAAATTATGGGTCCGAACAGTAAATGTCCGAGCACCCGAAATGTCCGAACGCTTTAATGAGTTCTACTAGTATATTATGAATAAGACGGTCGCTTACTGTTAGTAGCCACTGTTGGGTGGTGCTGCAGTGCCACTGGATGGTCAATAGCCTACATTGAACACCATGCATGTTGAACACGGACTTGTGAGTCCAACTGTTCACAGCGTATACATAGAAAATAAATCCACGTCTTCTTTAGATGTTGAATCCCAGTAGTAGCTGTACTTTTCTTCTTAGCCATTATTCCACCATTGTGTGTAAATAAAAATAATAATCCATAGTCAACTATTATAACTGCCGTCTCGTGATGGTACGTCACACAATTCATATCTCCGTTGTGGAAGAGTGATTTCTTTTTTGTTCTTGTGGTCTCTGTTGCACCAGCAGCAGACCATTGTCTTTATTGCTTATCTTAATAATTATTATTATCACGATAGTTAAGTTGTAGCCGTCTGTGTGTGTGTGTGTGTGTGTGTGTGTGTGTGTGTGTGTGTGTGTGTGTGTGTGTGTGTGTGTGTGTGTGTGTGTGTGTGTGGTGTGTGTGTGTGTGTGTGTGTGTGTGTGTGTGTGTGTGTGTGTGTGGTGGTGTTTTTGTTGTGATGATGACGTATGCAGTAACTTCCTGCTATGCTAAAGTCACCTGACTCAATGCTCGCCTCTCACTGGCCGGAGGAGAACAAGGGTGGGATGACAAGGGTGATTGACAGCTGTGGCGGCCAATCCCCGGGTTTTGGGTGTAACCCGAGGTCCGAGACGCCCCGGAACCGGCCTGATTGTACCCGGGACATGCAGGGGACATGCGGGAACCGCCTGAACGAACCCGCGACATCGCGGAACCGGCCCGTTTGTGCCCGGATGTAATTTCTTGTAAACGGAACCGAACCGGCCACGGGCCGGGTCGTGCTCGGGTTTTACCGGGTCTCGGGTTAACCCGAAGTACTCTAGTGTGGATCTAGTGGTAAGCGTGTTAATGATGTTACTATACCTTTCTGTACTGTTTTTTTTTTAGAGAGAGGATGTATAAAACTAAAGCACTGTCTACAGTCACACCAGTCACCAGAGGGAGTTCCACAAATCCTGTTCAATTCACAGCCGTTTGGTAATTTAATTTGTGAAAGGAGAAGTCGGGAAGTGTCGAAATTAATCAGAGCCGCCCGTCCCTTCAGGCTATGGGACGTTACAATCTCAATCATTGCACCTGTGTGCAGCAGCAGCAGCACTACTGTTTGTTTACTAGGGAGTAGGAGAGACGGCCAGCCAAGCATGTTTGCACTACGTGACTGATTATAGCTATGTAATTAAAATCATCTGTGTTTGAATGAAGTTGCAGCTATGGGAATAAACCAAGTTTCATTTATATTTATAAGAGTATATGTAACTCATCACACAGCATGTTTTTGTCCACTGAAAGTTAGCTTTTTAGGGACTTTTTTTTATAAGATGCTAAAAATAAAAAATAGAACATTTCCAATAGTTTAGCTAGTAGCTATTAGGCACAACTAATACTGTGAACGATATTTGTAAAGGTATAGTCAGTGATTTCACTTAATTCAAATATTATACTGTAAATTGTTTATTATTTTTTGATCATGTTATATATGTTATATATCATGTTATTATGTTATATAAGTCGTTCCTCCCTGTCCCCAGTGACCCACTGGGGTCAAAAACACTAGTATCTGTTTGGGTTTTGGGAGAAAAGCCTTCATCCAATCAGCATAAGAGACTCTAAGCCATAGGCGATTTTAGGCTCTCTCAGCGGGGGTGGGGGGGGTGGGGGGGGGGGGGGGGGGGGGGGGGGGGGGGGGGGGGGCACCTAAAGACCTGTACCTCTATAGACCTGACTCCTGAGACGGTAAAATCTCACACTCTCAAGAGTTAATTTTCGTAATTTTCAATAATCTACACAATCTATGTAACTAAATATGCTGGACAAGCAATGTTTTTTTCTAGTCTGTTTTGAGTGGCCTAACAGCTTTGCCACGCCTCCAGGTTTTGACTTAAGACCTGATACTTAAGGCAATCAAAATAGGGCCATATGTGATTTATTTACACTGACACATGTCAATGAAGTTACAACTGACAAAAAAAAAAACGTTTTTTTTTTTGGCTATCACTGATGCTCTTGTAGTTCTATACTTTCCTGTACTTATTCTGCAAAACTGTTCATAAGGTTTCCAATCAATCGATCGATCAATGAAACCCACCTGCGCAGCCAGTCCCACAGCGACAGGGCCTTGCAGTCGCACTCCCAGGGGTTGTCGTTGAGCCTCAGGTACTCCAGGGGCGGGCAGCAGCGTGAGGCCACCTCCGGACAGCTCTGTCAGTGAGTTGTTGAACAGGTAGAGGGTGGTGAGGCGTCGCAGGTCGTGGAAGGCCTGCCGGTCCACCCACTGGATGCGGTTCTGGTGCAGCAGCAGGCGGTCCAGCACGCCCAGGCCGCGGAACGTGTTCTGACGCAGGCTCCACAGACGGTTGCCGTGCAGGAAGAGGTGGCTGAGGTTGAGCAGGTCGATGAACAGGTCGTCCTCCAGGAACTCCAGTTGGTGTCCTGTGAAGGAAACCAGGGGCGTGTTTATGGCAATGCCCCCCTAAATGCTCAGTCTGCCCCACCAAACACCATGGCATGCAAAACAACCCAAGATATTTCAAATTAAAGTGCAAATATTTAAAATGATTTGAAACACTACTACTGCTACTAACTAACTACAATTGTGGCAGCACTAAACCATCAGCATTTCATCATTGAAAATAGAAAACTCTCTGAGTCAGACATTTAGCTTTATACATGCTGCGTGTCTGTTGCAACTTCAACAGCAACTGTTATTATTGATGCTTTACTTGACTAATAAAAGTCTGTGAAGCGACACAGGCGATGAAGCCGGCCCCATACCATTTTCTCTTGCCCCCCCCAATTGGGAAATGGCAAATTACATCTGCCCCTGGTTTAGATCAAGACCCAAAGGAGAGCTGAAGATGTTTGTTGTGTATTTGAATGGAATTTTATAAAAGCATCCGAAATTAGTTTAGTGGCTGGCATCTCCCTTATAGATAGGGTGAGAAATTCAGTCACACGTAAGAGTAGAGCCGCTGCTATACTTCGCCTGGAAAGGAGCCTAGAGCTCAGGTTAATAATAATAATAATAAGAAGAAGAATAAGAATAAGAACCTTTCCGATAGCAGGGCCCACTATTTATTCAGCATTTGAGCCACGGACCACCATTTGATGACATTTTCACACCACAGACCCAAAGATAAAGATTTCTTTATCCACAATACCAGGCTGGATTTCAGAAACAAAACAGGCAAACGTAGATAAAAAATGACCACCACTGACGTAGACTAGGAAGGCTGGACAGCGACTATACCTGACTATATACCTGAGTAAAGTTAAATTTGAGCTTTACTCAAATGGTTGATGTTGGAGTGGGGCCCTTTGCTGTGCACAGGGCCCTTTTCCCACGTTAATCCGCCCTTGATACAGTAACAATCAATTGTTAAAGTATTGTGTTGTTTATTTGCAAACAATATAGTAGCCTACATAAAGAGACCCAATTTTTACTGGTTAAATAAATAAATAAATTAAAATTAAAATACGAAAGGCTCTACTACACATTCTCCTGCGGTATAAACGCTCTTATAGTATTAAATGAATGCATTTTCACACCATCAATATTTAAAATTCCATTCTTCTCCTCCTGAGATAGAATTCATGAATATAGCATTAGAGTGTCTGCGTAGCTATGGAAGCCAGAGGTGGAACTCCGACGGTGCCCCACAGGTATGGCTATTGGAACACGGTCCATTTCTGGTGCACAACGGCGTGATTAAAAGGCTTATTTGATCAGGCCCAAAATTCATACAGTTCTGTGCAAGGTTACCATGCAGGAGTGAGTGATGGGGGTTAGCTCAATAACATCTCTCTCTCTCTCTCTCTCTCTCTCTCTCTCTCTCTCTCTCTCTCTCTCTCTCTCTCTCTCTCTCTCTCTCTCTCTCTCTCTCTCTCTCTCTCTCTCTCTCTCTCTCTCTCATCTCTCTCTCTCTCTCTCTCTCTCTCTCAGTGAGCTAATAAGTGAGCTAATAAGCCAGACTATGATTGATTGCCTGTATGGATGGGTGTCGGGGTTTATCTATCCACCTTTATCTACTCTTCAATCTCTTAATTCCAAATGTATGAGTGAAATGGAGCTCAGGTTATTTGAGGCTCTTTCACCCCATAGTCACTGGGTTTTGGAACCATAAAGCCACGCTATTATGACACTAAACACAGCATTTTGCCCACTAGACCAGTGGTTTTCAACCAGTGGTCCAGTCTTTGAGAGGGTTCCAGGTGGTCCCCAGCTAAGTTGGTTAACCAGATGTAACTCTTGAGAACGTAAAAAGTGAAACCAAATAGACTCTGGCGGGTCTATTGGTTTCATTTTTACACTCTCGAGAGTTAAACTATTCATCATTTTAATTAGTCTACACAACAAGATTAATGGTCATTTTGGTCTGTATGTTTTGCCTGTTTTGTTTCCCAAATCCAGCCTGGAATTGTGGACAAAAGCAAAGGAAATCTTTAGTTTTGGGGTCTTTGGGACTAAAATGCCCTCAAATTGTGGTCTGTGGCTCAAATGCTGAATAAATGGTGGGCCCTGGTATCAAAAATGTTGAAAACCACTGACATAGACAAATCTGGACAGACTTGACTTTTTTTCCATGTCAGCTGCCATATCATACAGTACCTTTTGTGAGGTGCGCAGTGCAGGGTAAATATTCTCCATTAAGATTGGCTGCTGTATGTGGTGTAGTGTTGTTTGTTAAACAGGGAGTTTCAGTAATACCCAAGGTCTGGGTTTTGAGTAGGCAAATGATTCAGATTTGATAAGCTCAGAGTCTAACTAATCCCTTATCAAATCTTTTCACTCCAAATCTTTGATCCAGCTTGTTTTAATTTTGAAATTGAATTAATTTCTGTCACTAAGTGTGCTAAATAGTTACAGAGATTTTGTTTTTTCACTGATAAACTGTTTTGACTCTGAGAGAGAGGATGGGATAAGCAGATTATCATGTGTATTTGCATTTAACAAAATCCTTTCAAAGCTTGCCTAGTTTGAACCACACCAACCCAGACATCCCCGTATTGGGCAAAGTTTGACTTTCTGTTATTTCCGTTGATAACAGAAGATCGAAAAATCTGCTAGTTTCTGGCAGCAAATGTCCTGCAAATGTGCACCTATTTTTGATGAATGTACACTCATGTGAAATATTCAGAACAGAGTGGTATATATTCAGTTTTGCTCCTAGCCTTATGACTAATATTTCATTTAGATTTAGTCACATTTTTGTGACATGCTATTTGCAGTTGTTTTTACCTAGTTTTAGATGTGACTAAATCTACAGTTGATGTTGTCCATGCGTGTGCAGTAAGCCAGGCAATGTTGCGAATAACGGCGATACATGCACATAAGGATATGTAATATGTTATTTTTCAGAGAAGTAACTATAACTAACTATAACAGCGTCATCATCGTGAGTTTTCAATTCATTTTTTGGGGCGTCCTACCTGCAGATAGAGGTACTGCAGGTTGTGAAGCTCCTTGAAGATGCCGGCAGGCAGGGTGAGCAGGCCACAGTGGTAGAGGTGCAGCGCGTGCAGCCGGCCCAGGCCCTGGAAGGTGTCGGCCGCCAGCGCCCTCAGGTGGCGGTTGTCGCCCAGGTCCAGCTCCTCCAGCCGGTCGAAGCCGTGGAAGGTGGACGGCTGGATGTAGGAGATGTTGTTGGAGTACAGCCACAGCATGGCGGTGGTGGGCGAGAAGTGGCCGCGCAGCAGCCGCTGGATGCGGTTGTTCTGCAGGAAGACGCGCTCGCTCTGCGCCGGGATGCCCTCGGGCACGGCGGCGAAGTTGGTGGCCTGGCAGGAGACGGTGCTGGGTGACGTGTAGCAGATACAGTGGCGCGGGCAGGGCAGCGACAGGTCCAGGCCGCACAGCACCAGCAGCAGCTCCACACCGCCACTACCTGGGGAGGGAGAGAGAGAGGAGATGGATTTAACACAGCGTTCGTTTTGATAACACATTGCGGATTAGTTTTAGTCGTCATCTTTTGTATTTTCGGGTGGGTGGTTGCCTGGAAACCGCAAGCCGGTTCGATCCTGCAGCTCCTCCAGAGTTCATTGAACAGGACTCTGAATCCCTACAGGAATGAGCCCTTCTCGAAAACCTCTTCCTTTGGGTGGGGTTTGTTCACTGTCCAATACCAATCCAAATACTTTAGCAACTGTTGCTATCCAGGTCAAGGTTTCCTCTTCTAATGTGCTTATTGGACAAGACTGGATTGGGGAGGGACTTAGTGAAGGGCTCATTGCTCTTGATGAGAGGGTTGGTGCCTTAAAGGTGCTGTGTGTGTGTGTGTGTGTGTGTGTGTGTGTGTGTGTGTGTGTGTGTGTGTGTGTGTGTGTGTGTGTGTGTGTGTGTGTGTGTGTGTGTGTGTGTGTGTGTGTGTGTGTGTGATCATAATCTGCGTGAAGCGCTTTGGATAAGGTTTTGAGTCATATTTTCGTCTAGATTTAGTCAACTAAGTCAACCTACAAGTAGAGTTAATTGAATCTACAGTCGAGTTGGTCGGCTAATATGTGTTTTGCTGCGCCTTGATCTGATTGGGTCACAGCGGCAGATTGGTCACACCTGGTTAGCGTGCTACTGTAGCTGTACATAGACAATCTGGTTGTGAGCACACCACCAGAGCGCAACTAAACACAAAAAGACTTATTTTTGTTCAAATGAATCTCTTCTCCACTATATAGCCCCTCTCTAAGCGTTTTGTTTTTCTAGTCCTTTAGTTTCAGTCGTCATAGCATGACTAAAACAATTATTTTGTGTTGTAGTGAGGTATATTCGATAAATTCTTCATAGTCTTTGTCAATGAAAACAACACTGATTGGATGGGCGGCGCAGAGTCGTTTGTAATGGGGGTGGGGTGGGGGGCGGAGGGGGGTGTCGACGGGTTAGATACTGGAAGAGGCAAAGTGAGAAAGGTTGTGAGAAACAGGAAATTAATTGAATTCACGGGGCAGAGCGCCCGTTATCAAACGCATCTTGAGCGAAACATTCATTGCTCTCAGTTTACTAAGACAACAATGAGCACGGTTCAGTGCAGGCAAATTACAGCGCTGACACAAATCTGGCACCCACGCGCACACGCACGCACGTACAGACGCACGCACACACACACACACACACACATAGAGTCCCGCACACACAATTTGCTATTGACTTAAGCCCACACAGTATGGCACTAACAAAATTCATAATCTTAGATGCAAAGTACAAGACCTGAGGTCCAAAGCAGTTGCATAGTGATAATCACGAGTGTGGTTTGTTGTCTTCCACGGGCCATGCCCTTTAACTTTGTACCAATAACACAATCATCAAGTCGGGAGGACGCGTGCAGCACGCACGGCAAGGGCGTAACTGGTGCGACACAGACAGCGGCAATTACATTGGGGCCCAGAGGTACTTGGGGGGCACACGGGCACTCACCCACCCATGTCCTCGTTTAAATAAAATGACAACACGCACAGATCATCCAATGACAGTTGACTTGACCAAGGTTTCGCGGAGCCCGGTGGTGGCTTGTGCTAACACACATTCACACACGCTTGTTTGTTACAAAAACGCTTCCATCTAAAGCACTGGTTTTCAACCTGTGGTCCAGGGACCATCAGTGGTCCTTGAGAGGTG
>CM076975.1:18385137-18392637 GCA_039105355.1 Benthosema pterotum
ACAACTGATGTTATTATTGATGCTTATGCTTGCCTAATAATGTCCTGTAACCGAAAATGGTATGCCATTTTCTCTTGCCCCTCCAACATGTTCTCTTGACCCCCCAAATGGGACATGTTACATCCGCCCCTGTTACCTTGCCTTACCCTCTCTCTTCATGCTCCTGTGCCTCGTCTTCTCATCAATCCCCTTCCTCCTCAGCTCTCTCACACTGTGTGATGGCTCTGCCCCTGCCCTGCTGTGTCTGGTAATTAGCTAAAACTCCAGTTTCTCTACTGCGGGCGGGTGTGTTTATCTGCATAGAATCTCTGCGTGCACGTTGTGTGCTTGTGTGTGCTTGTGTGTGCTTGTGTGTGCTTGTGTGTGTGTGTGTGTGTGTGTGTGTGTGTGTGTGTGTGTGTGTGTGTGTGTGTGTGTGTGTGTGTGTGTGTGTGTGTGTGTGTGCACGCACGCCGTGTGCTAGATCATTTGTTTGCTTACTGTACAGCTACAGATGACAGATGTGATTACTGTCTCCCCTAACTGTTTCTTTTGACTATAAACTGACTGGAAATCTACTGACTGTTTCTTTTGAATATAAACTAACTGGAAATCTACCGTTGCTGCAAATAAATGAGTCTCACATTGGCACTGATATTCTTTGGAGGTGTGGACAGTAACCAAGTACTTTTACCAAAGTACTGTACAATTATGAGATGTATACTTTGATATTAATATTACTTTCTAATCCGCTGAATCATCAGGCGATCATTTTACCTTGGACTACACTACACTACAATTATTTGACAGCTTTAGTTTCTATCTCTGCTCTGCTTTAAGGATTACTACTTTAGATTTTCAATTAAGCAATATTACACTAGAGGGTGTGCTTTACTGTTATTAATGGCACACGTGCGTCGCTGCAGGAGCAAGCTGATAGGCAGTGCATGAGTAATCAAATTTCCAGTAGGCGTGAACACAGCACCAGGGTAAAATATCGGTGTAAACGTTCTGAATGTGGCAGGAAGTTTTCCAATAAGGAGACACAGATCCCAACAGGACAACTGGAACTGTACCTTCCCAACTTCACTTCACCGTTTCTCCATCTTTCTCCCCATTTTCTTTTTTTTGGAATATCATTATGCTATTTTGTTTTGAGAGTTGTTTTAAGTTCTAACCCGCAATCCTCTTTTCTTTCTCTCATTCATTGGTCTCCGCGCAAACATTGAGCTCCCAGACGAATCTGGTTATGTCAGAATTAAATGTATCAATTTGCCACGCAAATGTTTTACTTGTTAAAATCAGCCCTTGATTTCAGCATTAATACTATAATTGTTGCTCTTACAAATTTCACCGTGTTTATGTCTGTAAACCTGTGATTTGACAATACGTTGATTCTTTATCGTTGATTCGTTTGATGCTGGACTGCAATCAAAATTCTCTGAAAATTGCACCGAACAAGAACTACAACAACTATGTGTATGAACATTGCAAGAGAAAGGTCTCCTTTCTCCCATGACATTCGTTGATACAATCGAAGTTGCCGGAAATGGGACAATAATTGTCTACTATTACGTACCTACACAGCAAAAAGGACCTTCCTGAACCAAGCCAAGGAAGGATTTATTTATTTTTCCAAATAAGAAAATAAATCTGTAACGTCTGATGATAACGCATCTGGCTCTGCCTCTGTGAAGTTAATTTTAGCATTATAGTTCAAAAAAACATTCTCCAGCCACCTCCTCCTCCTCAGCTGTCGAAGGTCTTATCTGCTGTTCGCACAAATTCCCAGCGTTACAGTCACCTACGACGTACGTACGTCTCCCCGCTGGTCTCATTATGCTGTTTACACCTGAACAGTTGCCATTGCGACGCAGCCTGACATGGCGTTGCGATAGCAGAAAGTCCCAGAGGTTGGGCTTTTATACCAGGGCCAGGGCCTGGAGTCCTTCCTCCGGGCTCAAACACGATTTAATTTGCCCCAGAGCTTTCTCCCAGCCCGGCAGAGAGAGCTGTTCATTATCAAGGAGCTGTTTAATTATGATTCAACTATTGGCATTCATTGCCAATGACACAGCGTGTCCCCAACACTTTCCCTCCTCTTTTTCCTTATCTGTGTTGTCAGTGCTGTTGCGTCCTACTGACTCACCGT
The DNA here is from genome assembly GCA_039105355.1 of Benthosema pterotum. NCBI lineage: Eukaryota > Metazoa > Chordata > Actinopteri > Myctophiformes > Myctophidae > Benthosema > Benthosema pterotum. The sequence goes on from CM076975.1 coordinate 18,387,269, forward strand.
GTGCCAGTGAGGAGCCCCCAGCCCTCGTCTGCACAACGCATCCAATATTCGGCCGCAGAAAATACCCAAAAAATGCAGTTTTGGCCTATTCGGTTTCATGCAATTAATGCATTCAAAAGTGCTGAGTAAGTGTTTTACGGACCCATGGGCCATGATAGTGATTAGTTTTTAACTTTTCTTTTTAAGTGATCACATGCCTGTTGCCATAATCAGGTAGCTTTAAGGTACGGCCATGATATGACAGCAATGGTAGCAAAAAAGATATCATATTCCGCTATTCTGTATTAGATTTTTTTGGCCAACTGTTTCCTATATTCGGTAGTCGTTTTTTTGGAGGGGGGGCAAGAATTTCCCTTTGGGCCAAAAATTTCCCTTTCGAAAGTACCTGTGTTTTCGTGTTCCACCGTTTACTAGAGTTTTCACTCCTCTTTTGAACACGTCTCCAGATATTACATGTCTGTTCTTTATCTATATTCATCTGAGCTTCTGTCTATACTCCAGTCTGCCCCTTTGAACCTGGCAACCGCATGTGCTTTATATCTCTGCTGAGCATCTCTCTCTTTCCTTAGTATTTAGTGTGTGTGTGTGTGTGTGGTGTGTGTGTGTGTGTGTGGTGTGTGTGTGTGTGTGTGTGTGTGTGTGTGTGTGTGTGTGTGTGTTGCGTACATTTAATTTGATTTTCCTCTGTGGCGTTTGTGTGTGTGTAAAGCGTATACTCCTTGTGCCCATCGAGGCTCACGCTGTGTGGGTTGAGTGTGTCTGGACTGTTACGACAGAGATAAGTTCACAGATTGAGAGATGGAAGGGTCGTTATCAGACGGTGAGGGGCTACAGACGACAGGCCATATGCCCCCCCCTGGCACAGCGGGGCGCCAAATCTCCCAGCCTGCATCTGCTCTTTCTTTTAACAGACTGACACCGGGGTCTTTTCATCACAACCACAGGTCTGCCGTCCACCACAGGAATGTGTAATCGGCTTGGTCCGGACACTGTACCTTGTAGCGCACCGTTGACGTTTTAGCTGTCTTCGAGTTAGAATTAGAATTGACGCATTCATCAGATTTCCAATCAGTCAAAAGCAAGTCCACCGTCCCTCCAAGTGCTCTGTGATAATAACATGAATATGTTTGTTAAAAAATCATTCTAACTCAAGTAGACGGCAGTCCGCACCACAACTATAAAGTAATAAATAAATAAAAGGGATAAATGCTATCAGTAACAACAGTGCAAAGAAGTAATACACCAAACCTACACAGACATCCAACATAAAAAAATGGCATAGGGTATACCATATCTATCTGCAATACTGTAACGTAAGAATGTATTTGCATGTTTGGTGCGTCTATGGCAACAATGTTAACTTCAGAGTCGCAGGACAGCTGCTGGAACAGATGCTTCTGCGTGAGTGGATACTGCACATATTAAAGGGGAATTCCACCCATTTTCAACATTTTTCCTGAGAGTGTACAAATGGAACCAAGTGAACACTAACGGGCTCATTTGGTTCCATTTGTACACTCTCAGAAAAAAGAAATGTCTAAAGAACATCTTGATGATGTTCTTCAGACCTCTATTTCTTGGGAACACAGAATGGGGAAACTTTTTTTTTATCATGTCCACCCAACACCTCTAGGGTATACTAATGACATATTAGAATGTTGAAAATGGATGGAGTTCCCCTTTAAGTAAACTGCAGTTTAAGTATACTGGTGAGTCACATCAGCTCACAGTGTAACATGCTTTTGTTCGATAATGTTGAGGTTTTCACGTGCGCTATAGGGTTGTCCAAACCGTGAATTGATTCCCCTATAGGCAATGACAGCCAGTCCAAACGTGATCTCTTAAGACTATAAATATGCATGTAAATCAGGTGGCATTGTTGATGATAATTCATTCATCACGCCGCTTATTGATACTTAGTCCATATACTGCGGGTGTTACAGCATGTTATTGACGATATGTTCACCCACTGCAAGAACATTGACACTGCATTTAATGCCCCAAGACAAAGGAAGCATCATGGCAGACATTGATGTATCCATTTGTCCAGTGTTCTCTCACTCACATGCTGCTCTGGGTGTGTCTATTTAAATTCCTTGCACACAGGGGCTGATCTAGGCATGGGCATGGGGGGGCAATGCCCCACTAAATGCCCAGACTGCCCCACCAAACATGATGGCATGCAAAACAACCCAAGATATTCCAAATTAAAGCGCTTATATTTAAAATGATGTGAAACACTACTACTGCTACTAACTAACTACAGCTGTGTCACCACTAAACCAACAGCATTTCATCATTGAAAACAGAAAACTCTGAGTCAGACCTTTAGCTTTATGCATACTGCGTGTCTGTTGCAACTTCAACAACAACTGTTATTAATATTGATGCTTACAGTAATTGCATAATAAAAGTCCTGTAACCAAAAATGGTATGGGTGCGGATTCATCAGACAAAAATGGTATGGGTGCGACTTCATCGCCCGTGTCACTTCGCGCCACGGGCGATGAAGCTGCCCCCATACCATTTTATCCTGGCCCCCCAATTGGGAAATGCTACATCCGCGCATGCTTGCACATATCCTGTGAGGATCTCAGGGATATAATGACAGTGCATCAACGATAGTGTGGGAAAAAAAAACAATATTTCAGGAAATGTTCTGTGATCCGTAATTGTAAAATGTGCAGCATTCGGAGCACAGCCCATATAAGGACCTCTTACATAGTGAGCAGCCTGCAACGGCTTAGAGTGGCAATACACAATGATGCCACTCGTTTGATGCCACTTCTTTGTGTTCTGGCACAGCGCCAGTCGGTTGTTTACTCCCGACGGCGTGTGGCCACTTGTGAGGCACTGCTAAGACAACTGATGTACAGTGTTATGTGCAGTGCCTGGAAGTGCCTCAACAACAGTATCATAGTGACGCTATAACATACACTATACTGTATAAAGAGCTGTCTACATCCAGTCTGCGCAAGAGGCTTTGCTATATCTAAATAGACAAAGAGACAAAATGTTCTGTGTGTGTGTGTGTGCGTGTGCGTGTGTGTGTGTGTGTGTGTGTGTGTGTGTGTGCGTGTGTGTGTGCGTGCGTGTTCGTTCACACTGGGAACACAAACTACTTAATAGATTGTTCATTATTTCTTAAACTAATTGCTTTACTCATTTATTTAATTGAATTTTATTTCGTGAATGTTTTTTTTTTTTTTTTGAAAATCCTTTGAAATATTAGTAATTAAAAACAAAATAATAAACAAAAAGATGTCCCCACCACAGTGTTCTAGAGCAGGGGTTTTCAACAGATGGTCTGGGGACCACCAGTGGTTCTTGAGAGGGTTCCAGGTGGTCGCCAGGCTAAATGATGGAAAGTTGGTTAACCAGATGTAACCAGATGTAAAAATGAAACCAAATGGACCCTTGCGGGTCCATTTGGTTTCATTTTCACACTCTCAAGAGTTAAAATATTCATCATCTGAATTAGCACTTTTTAATTAAGACGTCTACACTGTTTTGTTTGCAAAATCCAGCCTGGAATTGTGAACAAAACCAAAATAATTCTTTAGCTTTAGGTCTTTGGGGGTGAAAATGTCATCAATTGGTGGTCCGTGGCTCAAATGCTGAAGAAATGGTGGTCCCTGGTGTCAAAAAGATTGAAAACCCCTGTTCTAGAGCGAAATCCACATAGTGAAGGAGGTGAGTTTTCAGGCTGCAGCAGAAGATGGGAGGGAAGTGAGTCTGCAGTTCTGACTGGGGTGGGAGAATGGGGGTGTGCAGGAGTGGAGGGTCATACCACAGCTTGGGAGCAGGCTTGTCCGTGCCAAAAAATCCCAGAAAAAAAACAACATCTCTGGCCATAAACAAAGACAGCGTGAACTGAACAACATGATGTCTGGTTGCACAAGCAGCTTGGATGGAAAAGCCCGGTTGAAAGGGAAAGGAAGAGTGTGAATGTTAAATCGCTGCTCATCATTTATGGATATTATTGAATATTATTCTTTTGCACTGCGCTGTGATGAATTTACGATATCCATGTCAGGTTCGCTACACACCTGTGTGTGTGTTTGATCATTTATTGGCCTGTTTCACAACTCCTTTGTTTTACAAAACTGTTCCCTAAGCTCTGCTGGTTGTGTCATGCATTATGCAGCATTATTGCATCACTATGCACAGCGAGTGTCCACCCACAAGGGTCAGTTTGGTTTCATTTTTACGCTCTCAAGAGTTACATCTGGCTAACTAACTTTTCATCTGGTTAACCAACTTAGCTGGGGACCATCTGGAATCATCTCAAGGACCACTGGTGTTCCCTGGACAAAAGGTTGAAAACTCCTGCTCTAGAGGATCTTTTGCGATCACATTTGAGACTGCAATGAGGTAAAGAGAAAATGCTCTCAAGCAACAGAAATTGACTGGAGTTTGTATCCGAATGATCTCTACATCAAGTATCTTGGTGTGGGACAAAATGATAAATGACTATTACACATTGGATGAAAAAAATAAAGTGGTATTGGAGACATCGAGTTGTGTGAGGAACGCGAATTGCTGCTGGGACCATTTTTAATCATCCGATGCAACTCACAGCTCACTCTCAAATTTAGTTCCCAAGCCATGCCTTGAGGAGACAATTCACCATTTGTCAGCCTTGTGAGTCTGATGCAAGCAGCAGAACATACGCCAAGGCAGAGCCTCTTGATGTTGTCCCACAGCCTGATCCGAATGAATAATGGACTTTGAAATGGGTTGAAAACCACCTCTGTATTGTGTCCAAGATGAAGTCACCTCGGGAGCCTGTCAGTCACATACATTGTTCAAATTAATTGAGAAACCCTAGCCTGATTATCAGACTCAAGTTCAGCTTCCTGAAGCTTGAGGCTGAAACTGTCCACTATCCAAGCGATTTCAAGGGGGAGGGAATGGATTCATACCAAACATACCAGGGGTTGTTGTCAATCGTGTTGCTAATGAGCTGGCCTGTCTGCCAAACAGAGCCAACAAGTGCTACTAACTAGGGTGTTAACAAAAGAAGTAAAATATGTCGGATATTGATGTTTATACAACCTGACACTTCTTTGATTAAACTATCTATCATAGGTCGGTTTAATGGACAGATTGATGTGTCCGCAATTCACCGCAGTTGCAGCCTACATGTTTGTGGTTTGATACAGTAACTGTTGCACTGTTGAGTGACGGGGCTGCTGGCCAATCAGCAGCGCCAATCAGCTGCATCTGTTCTGATTTGTCGTTAGACCAACCCCCAACTCTGACTCCCATTGGTTAAACACATCTTGGTACCGGCGGAAATCAGTCGTTGACAATAAAGGCCAGACCAAGAGACTTGATCTGAACCAGGCTAGAGAAACCTGCAAACA
>CM076975.1:18397637-18400137 GCA_039105355.1 Benthosema pterotum
TCTTTCCCCGGCCACAGAGCAGAGAGAGAGACGGGGGAATGAGTGGACTTTCCCCCGGCCACGGAGCTCTTTCCCCCGGCGACAGAGCAGAGAGAGAGACGGGGGAATGAGTGGACTTTCCCCCCGGCGACAGAGCTCTTTCCCCCGGCGCGAGGCAGATAATCGAGGATGTTTTTTCCTTGGTTGAGCAGCAGAGCAGGCAATGCAAGGCGTTGAGCGAGGGTGAGCGATTCGTTGTAGTCATTGTGCTCGCGTCTCACTCGTGTCCATTGCGCTAGCGTCTCACTCGTCTCCATGCAATGATATTCCATGTTGGGTCGGTGTGACGTGTGTGATAGGGGCGGGTCGCTTCCCGCATATAAAGCTAATGGGATGCACAAATAAATTCATTATAAATCAACGGTGTGTTAATTTGGCAAAAGGGCTCCGTCAGTCTCTTCATGATATTATGGTGAACGGCTGTGTGAAAACTTACAGCGATGGCTGGAGCCATCGCGGAGATATTTGTGTTTCAGACATTCATTCGGACAGACAACTCCTTAATTTTAGTATGGATATATGTTAACTCTGTCCTGTAGTCCCTGTGCAGTAAATACAACAATACATTTAGAGTTGCACCACTCACTTGGTGGTGCTAACTATGTCGAAATTGATGAAAAAGAAAAAGAGGGGCGAGACTTGAGACTGAGTGCTGAATTACACAAGGTGTAAAGGTTTTATTTTTGTTTAAATCTTTTTTTTTTTTTCTTTTTCGGGCCACTAGCCTCTCCTATGCGCAGCTTAATGCATTTCTCTGTATGTGTGTTTCTGTAGCCCGGAATGTGATGTATGACGATAAGAGCGCCCCTCGCTTCACACGAGTGTGGTTTTTATTTTTTTTATATAACACCGTCCACCACACAAACAGCATCTGCACATGCACTCCATCCGTCTTCATATTGGACGGCGGTTTTCTTCATTACATGCCCATGGGTTTTACTGGATTTGAGGGGTGTGAGAAAGAGACAGAGACAGAGAGAGTGATAAGTGATATCACCCCTAGGGATGATATGTACGGCGGTAGCTGACCAAAACAGTGAAAGCGACCTCACTGAGGAGGGCAACTCAGCGCGCCGGACTCGGACATGGCTGCCAGTTGTTGCAATCATCAAATATCTGTTTTCTTTTTTGGTCAAATGAATAAGGCAATATGGTACTGTATATACTATACTGTATGATGAACAATCTATGGAATAGGCGATTTTAGGCTGTCCTGGCAGGGGGGCACTTGGACCCTAGATCTGTAACTCTTGAGAGTGTTAAAATGAAACCAAATTTTACACTCTCAAAGTTAATGTTTATATTTAAACATGTGACTTTTTCTAATTGAGTCTACACAATTAGATAATGTAGAATTATCTAATAACTATAATTATTATAGTTATTATAGTTATTTTGACCAAAGTTTTGTCAGCCAGTTCTCTTCCCTTATATTATGTGATTTATCTACACGTTTCGGAACAAGCCAATCGGAAGGTCCATGTATTTTTTCCCCAAACTTTTTTTGGCCACCAGGAGGGGCAAGTGCCCCCCTTGGCACCCACCTGAAATCGCCACTGCAGTATAGACATTGATGGTTAAGCAGCCTGTTATGGCTGCTGTGTGCCTCTGCTTGGGAACAATGGTGACAGGGATCTGAAGTGCTGAATGTACAGTAGTTACACATGCCTTTGGGGCATTAGAGTGCACTTTTTTCCACAGCGGCAGCAGTACGAAGGTGCGCGCGGGTCACACACAGCACAGCACCATGCCGCTCCCAATAATGTCACCAAAACAAACGAGTGGACCTTGTGGGACCACATGGCTGCACAAAAGTAACTGTATATACGTTGCAAATATGTTACTTTTTCTCCACTTAGTTACATCAGAGATTCAGCTCTGCATACATTTCAGCTAATTCAGTGGGTTTTTAAATCTTTTTCATGCCAGGGCCCACTATTTATTCTGCATTTTAGCCACAGAGGACCACCATTTGATGTTGAGTTTAGTCTCTCAAGTTTGTGTCCACAATTTAGGAGAAGTAAACTGGCAAAACATTGCCAAAATAACAATTCTTCTACATTTACTAAAAGTGTAGATTCTTGAAAATTAAATAATTCAGATGTTTAAATATAATTTTTGGACCTGTAAGGGTCCATTTGGTATGATTTTAAGATCTCAAGAGTTGCAGATCTATCAACTGTTCATCATTTAGCTGGGGACCACCTCAAATCCTCTCAGGGACCACTGGTGGTCCCTGGACCACTGATTGAAAACCACTGAGCTAATTGAAACTAGTCAATATCCAAACTCAGAATGTGTTGCTATGCAGCAACGCATTGTGAGTTTATACATACATCAGCTGTTTTCAAAAGATACACATACAACTGATATTCTGCTTAAAAGTACTTTTACTTTTGGTACGTTAAATACATTTTGATACAAATAAACCCTCACAGTATGTTTTTTTCTGCCACTGCAT
>CM076975.1:18405137-18487637 GCA_039105355.1 Benthosema pterotum
ATCTAACTCTGTGGGATATATGGATGAACATGCCCCTGTGACATCATCATCCTGCGACCGGAGCACCTCCTATTGTGAAAGATGAAAGATTCTCTATTTATGAAAGAAATAGTATTGAAGGTGTTTTATCTGCATGTTTTAGTTATAGAAGGCAAGTATAGTGTTTTAAGGCATATTTGTCTTATTAGCCAGTGATCCTTTTAAATAAATCCTTGTGAGTATTTCGTGTAAAAAAAAAAAAAAACAAACCCTCTTAATTATCGTTTCATTCATTCAGGATTGCCTTGTTTTCATGAGCAGAGTTTAATTGTCGTTGAGGTAAGTGTCGTGTCACGAAACTGTGTGGGAGTCAGATAATTCCATACTACAGATACAGCATTACCCTATCAATAGTGAAGAGAAGAGGAAATAGGGAGAGAGAGAAAATGGGAGATTTAAAAGATGAAAGGGGTGAAGGAAGGGGGCTGAATCCTGAGGATGTGGAGAGTTAAGAGAAAAGCTAGCGGGTTGGGATCAGGTGTCATGGTTCTCAGGGGTCTCTCAGTGGGAGGAGGGGGGATTCTAATGGAGAAATCGGCATGATGTCACAAACGTCAGGACCATTTTGACCTGTTTTTGCCCAGACCTTTCGCCTGCAGGATATAGAGACCCTATATGAGGTACCTTGAGCTTTGAGGACTTGACTTATAGGAAGACAAAGTGAAGAGAGCATGGATCAAGTTTTTTGCTATTTCTTTTAGGTTTTTTACATTCTGGCTAATCGCAAGAGGCAAAAGTCAAATATAAAAGACAGTTTCATATTGTCCATGTGGGAATATGTTTGATTAATGTACAGTAGTTCTTCACCATGAAAGATATCAATTAGCAGTGGTACACCTTGTGAGCTTGTGGAACAGCGACTGATTTTCTCTCTTTTTTAAGTTCTCCGTTTTTTTTTAAGTTGCCAGGTTACCAGTTGAAAGTGGTTATATGATTTCATCCAGTGTTGTTGATAGACATTCATGAAGAAGCAGCAGCGATGTCAGAAACTCAGAAATTAAGATTTCACACAAGGGACATAACAGCTTCAATTACAGCTTCAATGAACAATCCAATGAGAAAAAAAAAACAATGGAATCTAGTAAACAGCCTAATCTCAAAAGCAACAAAAATGGCATTAATGACAACATAGCCACAAACAAAAAACACATTGGAAGAACTCTGGGACACCCTAAATAAATTAGGCTGCAGTAATAAACTTCAAACAAAAACTTCAAACTATTGCATTATCTCAAATGGGTCCCTCATTACAGACAAACTAGTCGTGACAAACTGCTTCAAGCATTTATTTTTCACCAACATTGCCAATGAGCGCCAGGTAGATACTGTGGCACAGTCATACTGGCATTTGATACTTTGGTGATAGGATTTGATAGTGCCTCATTAAGTTGGATGAAATCCTACCTTGAGGTAAGAGAACAAAATGTTGACATAAAGGGAACAGTGTCTTCCTCCCTAACCCTAACCCCAAGGAAGTTTACTCAGGACTATACTTTTTCTACTAAACCCTTTCTACTATACATCAAGGATATGAGTGAACTATATATGAGTGAAATATAACTACAAACTGTTCCAGTTTGTAGACGATTCAGCTCTCCTGGCCCCTCAGTTTTAAGTAAAGTAAACGATGTCAATCGGAATCGTCAGAATTGATAATCATAATTTATCGCATTTTTATGCAAAATGAGGTTGTATCCTGGACACTAAGCTCACAGGAGAAGGTATGGCAACAAGGGCGAATGAAATCCAAGGACATGATTCTTGGGGGGAGAAAGGACCCTCAGGACTTTAGCTGGTGCTTTTATTCAGCCCATATTTGACTATGCCTGTACCTCTTGTTATCTAATATTGCAATGCCGCAAATAACAACAAAGCTTCAAACTCAGAACAAACTAGTCTGGCTCCTTCTAGGCCAAGGGCCCATGATCCAACTTTATCCAACATTTGTTGATACCATAGGATGGCTCTGGATAGAAGACAGTCAACTACAGTAGCTGAAAATGGTATATACTGACATTCAAAATTGTAAATGTAGCTCTGCCCTCCAAACCATCAGTAACCATTTGGCAGATAACCTCGCAAAGGTGAAAGTTTTCCACAACTACAACACTAAAGGTAGCATAAATAATGATCTGGGGCCACCAATATTTAGAACTAACGTGGGTAAATCAACTTATCTATGCACTGCCACTCAAGTGCGGAATTCCGTTCCCCCTTCCATTAAAACAAGTATATAATATCACTTTCTTCCTTTAAAACCGGTCTGAAAGGTCACCTATCTGTATCACGGGGTTAGAAGGAGAGAAGATGATGGGCAAACCTCTTTATAGCCCAATTGAATGATATATGTATATTTTGACTTGGTTATTGTCAATGGTTGTGTTTTGAATGTATGCATGGAATCCAAATGTAAACAAGACCTAGAAGAAAGACTAAGGTCTTTCTTCTTTGATATCCTTTTAGGCCAATGTGCTTTTGACGGTACCGTGTATAGTTTTTTGCATTTTTTAAAATTGTCTAATAAATAAATGAATCGACCAATCAATTCATGGAAGACACTGTTTCCATGTCTAACGTCTGCTCAGAGATCTCCATTTCTCTCCCCCATGCAACAACAGGCCTGGAGAAGAAATCTTTCATCAGGTTCAACCTGATCCTCCTGGGTGGTTTCCCTGTATCCACCCCATGCAGTGCAAAGTTGGTAGGGTGCCTTTTGTCTAAGCCAGTAACGCCCACCCATTACTCACCATTTAACCTATAATTGGCCAAAAAACACAAGGGGGTTCTGCTATAAGAACAAAGAGGTGCTGTGCTGGCCATGGCTGATAGAGACACAGTGATCTCTCACATAGCCCCTATAACAATGCTGCTCTGATTTCACCATGATTCATAATGTGGTGGTTGTCTTAGCCACATGAATCATAGGGTCTCTATAATGGACATGTAATAATACAGTATAGGCAAAAATCCCATGTAAACTTGTGATGGACAAAAGGTTTGTTGGGGACCAACAGGAGATGTACCTTTTCATAGTGACCTGCAGTCGCAATAAGGACTTAACAAGCATAGTGTTAAGCCATTAATGAGGTGGGAGTATAGGAGTGCGACGACAATATTGCTTTGCTCTTCTGTGGCAACTGCTGCTGCTAATATTATAGTGTATTTTATATAGTACAGTATGTATTGTTATACAGTATTCTCAGTTGGGCCGCTGTGCCAAATGAGCTGCAAATGTTATGCCTACTGTATTGTATTGTTACGGCCAGCCTGGGGCACTGAGCAAACTGCTGCTGCCAAGTACAGACGGACCAGAGCCCTGCTGGACCCTGTTCAAGGAAGTGCAGTAGTGGTTAATACTGAAGAGGCTTTGTGTGGACCGGACGCGAACAATTCACAGAATCACATGGGGACAGGGATGAAACATGTGCCTCTTAATTAACCTGTTTAATCCCAATTTTATCCTTGCACATAATAAGAAAAGTACTTACATCACCCTGCACAATGTAGAGTTTGTTGTGCCATGTCGCTTTAATAATACTTGAAAATACAAATTACATATCAAGTTTGTTGACGGACCTATAAGTACCCTTGTTGAATATCTGTCTGGTGATGATTCAATATAACAACAAATCTTTTACTGGCCCTACAGACTGGCTGGAAATGAAACAATGCTAATGTACCGTACCTGTCTCTAGAATCCTAAGCTGTGTACTGTTGGTCTGGCTAAAGCCAGACCGAATCAACTGTTGGCAAAAAAAAATGCCTGTCAGCAGATTGGTCTGGAATAGCTCAATTGTGTTCAAATGAGGACGCAGTATGCATAACATATTTGAATACTGTGTCCTGATTGGCCACCCCGATTTTCTGGAGTAGGAAATAGGCGTACAATTGAGCTAGGCATTTTTTTTGACAACAGCTGATTCGGTTTGGCTTTAGCCAGGCTAGTGCGCTGTATGCTTTGACATGACGAATAAAGTGATTCTCATTATGATTATTTTGGACTCCAATAGCCTGGCCTAACCTGAAATGATTTTGGCCTAGGGGGGCGGGGTGCCGTCCGATCTTGGACAGCAATCGAGCTGGTCTGGTTTGATATCACCACTCCACTGCTGAGCTACGTCACATCATTTGGAGTGACGCCCACCCCGAAAGCCTGACTCCCACTTCTAGGCCACTGTGGGTAACGAATCAGTCCAGGCTTTCCGTTTTCGTGCGTCGCGGACAAAAATGAAAGCCTAGGAGCCGAGGCTAGTACCGCAATGCCTCCAATGTATGAATTAGGCTTTACTCTCTTGTGAAGGCCAATTCTGAGCACAGAACCAACCCTGTTGTGGTCTTCCCATTCCCTTCTGCTGCATCTGGGAGGACGAGGCGGAGTGGCAGAGACGTGGAGAAGAGGAGACATCCGTCAGGAAATAATATGAGAAGGGCAATGGGAGGCGGAGGAACGATGGATGGGGCGAAAACAGGGGGATGTGTCACAGCTTCTCTCCATCAGCCAAAGAGAGATTGATGACGGAACAGGAGGCATGTCGCTTAAACTCCCCCAATCTGTCACGCAGGGCTGCAGCACCTGGCCTCATCTGAAGGTTGTCGGTTAAACTCCGCCATCAGTCACGGTGCCTGGCTCAATCTGAAGGTTAGAGCCATCTGGAGAAGCCTGATTGTCGTCCCCCAACAACAACCACCATCACCCCCCCCCCCCCCCCCCCCCCCACACACACACACACACACTCACACACACACACACACACACACACACACACACACACACACACACACACACACACACACACACACACTATTGTTCTGCGTGTTGTGTTCCCTCTAAGTACGTGTTTGTCGTACTGGCCATGTATGTGTTTTCCAAACTCTTCAGCTAAAGACCCCAAAAGAGAAATGTGATGTCTCTCCCCGGGACTCTATAACTATACTAAATCGTTCTGCAAATGTTTGGGAAGCAGTGGTACGTATACAGCCTCTGTCTGGCAGTGCTGTATTTTTGTGGCTTCATTGTATTTTTATAGAGAGATAAACAGGAGGCTGAGAGGAAATAGGGAGAGGGATGGAGGGAGGGGTAACCATCGGGAGGCCATTGGGATTGGGAGTCGAACCCGCGGACACTGCCACTGGCTGGGACTACTGACTGAGCCACGGCCCAGGCCACCAAAACTGTAACTTTTCAGAATAGAAACTAATCGTTCCAGCCTTAATTACACAGGCAATCATTCATCAAACTTCAATGACATGCAATGTTCTGCAATGACCTTACCCACTCCAGGCTGGATGTTTATGTGCGTTTCCTGGCAAGGCTGGCATGTGATACTGTTGATACCTTGTGTGTGTGTGCGTGCGTGCGTGCGTGCGTGTGTGTGTGTGTGTGTGTGTGTGTGTGTGTGTGTGTGTGTGTGTGTGTGTGTGTGTGTGTGTGTGTGTGCGTGTGTGCGTGTGTGTGTGTGTGTGTGCGTGCGTGCGTGTGTGTGTGAGTGGCTGTAGTAGTAATGAAGTAGGCCAGTGGTTTTCAACATTTTTTCCTATCAGGTTTCCATTACTGTGCATTTGAGCCAAGGACTATACCGTTTGATGAGATTTAGCCTCTCAGACCCAAGACGACTAAATTGAATTATTTTGTCCACAGTTCCATACTGTGTTGATGTTGGTACCACAGGAGAGAAGACAGGAGAACAGCTGATCAAAATTACAACATTCTCTAATGAGTGAACTTTGTATAAATCAAGTAAATTGGTTTTGCCACGGGGTAGCCCGTTCCCTACATACATATAAACTGAGGGAGGACAATGCACACACCTAAAATACAGTTTCGTTCAGTTAATTAATTGTGCCTTTTGCCAGGTTTCCACTTTATTGTCCATTGTGTTTAATTGTGATTGTTTAGCACCTGTCTCTCCTGCAGTACTGGTGAATCCTCTTGATTAGTGTGGGAAGGTACCAAGTGACATAGACCAGGAGGGGTATCTGTTTTCGGTTACCACAGCTCTTGTGTTATAGTCCTATTTATTTTGATGTTGTGGCGGATGTAATGTATCTGAAATGTATTGGAATTGGTTAGTTAACTCATGGGCCGTAGTTAGCCTACTGTATGTGAAGTTAAGTGGGTCACAAATTACAGAACTGTCCCTGGTATGGTCTTGCCTAGTATAAGAGGGAGGCTATAGGGGCAGTTGTTCAATTCAGTTTGGTTTGAAGCCACTTCTCTAACAGTAATTTTTGTTAATTTTAAGTATTTTTGTTTTTTTACGGCCTGTGTTAAACCTGAAAATACACTACACCTGGGGAAAAATAAAACCTTTAAAAGGTATTTCTGGACTTGGTCACTTTTTGTGCAACCTTACGCAGGTGTTATAGCAATGATTGAACTCTTGAGAGCTCAGGAGTTAAAAATCTATACTAAGGATCCATTTCATTTAAAGGTAGGGGAAGTGATTTCACTTTTGTCAGATATCACCCCAAAAAAAATGTTTCTGTTAAAATGCTCTATTATAAGGTGTGCAGACCATAATGGATATGGATATGGATTTTCCCCCTCCCCCACGTTAGCAGAGGCGCTAATAAAAGTTCCCCAGGTAGAGGGTGAATTCTCCTTCAATCCGAATCGAGCAGCAGGTTCACATAGTGTAACTACTCTTGGGCGCCCCTAGTGCACCAGGCTGGTACTACACAATGGATTTCAAATCACTTACCCTACCTTTAACTGGGGAGGATCTGGAACCCCCTCAAGGACTACCACTGTAGTGAAAATATGTGTTTGGTTTCTGCCCAACAGAAATGGTTCTATGTACTGTACATGGGTATGTCTGTATGGTGGACAAGCCAGAAACATAATGCTATAAAGTGTCCCCTTTGGAGGATGGATGATACTGTAGCACGCAGCAGCCAAAGACAGATGTCCTCAGGTGTGTATACTTGGATAGTGTGATACTTTTAGTACTACAAGCCAGAACCACATCTTCTCCAGATCTTGTTTGGCAAGCTGTCTTCTTGTATTGTAAAACGGGTGCTTTGAGAAAGTGCAGCAATTTCCAAAAAGCTTATAGACTTTATAGACAGACATTAAGCGGTGCAGCTCTCAGCTTCGAGTGATGGCCCATTTAACTTCTAATACAATGTAAGAAATGTGTGGAATCCATCATTGCGAGTGAAGTGGAGATGAACTAAACAGCCACAATCAGAACTTTTTTTTAAAGCAGAAGATAGTTAAAGACGGGTCCCTACAGGCTTGCTAAGTCATAAAAGCTGCTGGAACAAACAATTGCACGTAGAATATTTTGCCGAAAGATGTTCAGTTAAATTGCTTATTCTGCTTATATTCTGCTCCACATCTGTTGTAAAAGATCTTGGTTCCATAGTTCACGGTACAGCATACTATAGGAAAGTTTATTATTAAAAAAAAAGTCAAAAGTTTTTTGGGGGATTATGACTATACTTGCAGAAACATCAGACTCCTTTACAATAAAGTGCTTTAACATCTTTATGAAGTTAGTATCCTCTCTACCGTTGAGCAACAAAACACTTTCATTATAACGCTGAAGCATGCTGACATTGCACTTAAAGTACATGTTGAGACTTTGGGACTAAACAGTTAAACTCTACATGCCAACATATCCCAGCCCATGATATGATATCATGATGCACGTTTATTTTTTAATAATTACGTGTACTAAATTTATTTTGCAGAGTCATATAGACCACTGATTGCCAATGTTTTGACAAATATTTTTTCAGAAAATTGAAAGCGTTCAAGTCACAAAAACAAAATAGTGAATAACTAACCAAAAAAACTGTTCTGATGTTTGTTCGTTTTTAAAACACACAGCATGTTACCCCTATCAATCTGATACGATACTGCACCGGTTTTCAACCAGTGGTCCGGGGACCACCAGTGGTCCTTGAGAGAGTTCCAGGTGGTCCCCAGCTAAATGATGGAAAGTTAGTAACTCTTTGAGAGTTACACTGTCAAGACTCAAGACTCAAGACACTCTCAAGAGTTAAAATATTCATCGTCCGAATTAGCCTACACAACTAGAAATGTACAATGTAGAAGATTAATGGTCATTTTGATCTGTATGTTTGACTGTTTTATTTCCCAAATCCAGCCTGGAATTGTGGACCAAAAGCAAAATAAATCTTTAGGTTGGGATCTGCGGGGCTGAAGTGTCCTCAAATGTGGTCCGTGGCTGAAATTCTGAATAAATAGTGGGCCCTGGTATCAAAAAGGTTGAAAACCACTGCGATACTGTATTACAGGCCCAGCAAACAGGACGCTAGGGTTAAATCCGGTCTTGCGGGGCCTGTGCAGCACAAGCACAGCCTCTCTATAGCGGCGATAAGTGGGAATGATAAATGCTTTGGCAGAGCAACAGCAGAGTTCAGGTTCCACCACGCTCCACAACGTGTGGACAGGACAGCTCCGCCGTGCCCACAGTCATCTGTCCACGCCACCCATGATGACCATCCCCCTGCCGTCCACATGGGCAGTTCTGCTCCTCTGAATGCTAAATGGTTTGCATTTGCGTAGCCTAGAGCCCTGCCTTTATACACAAAGTGATTCACAGCGTGCATTACTTGCACCCATTCTCCCACACAATCGCACATTTCACGCTCACTCAGTGTCTTGCTCAAGGACACTTTGCCAGCAGTGAACTGAACCGTGAACCTTCGGTCCATTCTCTCTCCTTTAACCATTTGTATTTTCATCCTTTCTTCTTATATGTGTCTTTATTATTAATATTATTGTTATTGTTATCACCTGCATTGCTAAGAAGCCCTACAACAACATGTTTTTATGTACTTGTAGACGAGATTTAAGAATAAAAACAACCTTCAAACTTGAACCTTCTTGCTCTGTTTCATCTCAGTGAGGGGCCTCCATTCAAGAGCGCGCGCACACACACACACACACACACACACACACACACACACACACACACACACACACACACACACACACACACACACACACACACACACACACACACACGTTTCCTTCCTTCCTCTCTCTTGCTTTCAGACTCTTCTTCACCTGAGAGCAAAGAGAAGTGTGTGTATAGCACAATTTGTCCTACTCCAGAAATGCTGTTCTTTACTCTTCAAGGTCAAACATACACGCATGCCACACACGCACACAAGTGTGTGTGTGTGTGTTGTGTGCTCTTGCACACACTCTCGCCCATACAGTACTTATGCACTTTCTAAAATGTACTGACAGAAGCCTTCAAACATTACTAGTCAAATAATCCTATAGGATTCCTCCTGGAGCAAATCCTACTGGATTTCCAACAGGAATCCAATAGGATTCCTATAAGAATCCTATAGTATTTCCCCCAAAAAATCCATAGGATTTTCTTATAGGATTCATATTGGATTTTATAAGATTTTTATAAAATCCTATAAGATTCTTATAGGAATCCTATTGGATTCCCATTGGCAATCCAATAGGATTTGTTCCAAAATCTTATAGGACTTTTCTATTGGAATCCTGTAGGAGTTTTTGACTAGAGATTGGCATACAGTTCAATCATTGGCATAAAGTTCAATCATTGGCATACAGTTCAATCATTGGCATACAGTACGTAATCACAACAAACCAGCCACACACTCAAGCATACAAAAGAGCTGCCTTTAAGCATGAGCTGTGCATGTGTTATGTGTCTACCTTTGGTTTTTATTCATCCTTGCAGATGGCCATTTCACTGCCACATTATGACAGCCCTGAAGTCAAACACACACACACACACACACACACACACCCCACACACACACACACACACACACACACACACACACACACACACAACACACACACACACACACACACACACACACACACACACACACACACACACAAGCTGCGGTATGGCAGTAGTGTGTCCCTTGTATCTGTCTGTTAGAGTATGCTAGACTGCCCCCAGCTCTCCATGTGCCACTTTGAAGTGTGGCAGATTAGAAAAAAACAAACAAATGTTTGGAAAACTATAAATGAGCGCTCACAGAGCAGTCAATGATGGCACAAACACACACACACACACACACACACACACACACACACACACACACACACACACACACACACACACACACACACACACACACACACACACACACACACACACACAGAATCAAGATTTCTCTCCCCCAATTTAGTGGCTGCCAGTTCCTGCCATGCTGGCCCTGTCCCTGCCAACCTCCTGACAGTGTGGTCTGGACGAGGGGAGGCTGGGAGATTGCCGCATGTATTCTCTGGCTCAACGCCAGCCCTTTCCCCTTTCACCTGACCGGGTGGAGGTTCACCAGGTGGGCGTAATCATTACACCCCGTTACGCCCACCTGGTGAAACAGCACGTGCTCAGTACGGACGCTGTTGGGAGACATGCTTACCGTGCACTCTCTATTGTTTCTGAGGGTGCACCGTATGTGTATGTGTTATCTATTGCACTGCACGGTGCACAGCATTATCTTATTTATTTATTTATGTATTTTGCATTTTCATGGCAGTCTCATGGTCAGTATAATGGTCACTATGCTGACACTATCAAGGTCAGTATCATTTAAGTATACTGCTGACATGGCCGACCAAATGACCAACACACTGACATGATACTGACATTATACTACTCATACTGTAAACACACACGCACACAGAGAGTGAAAGAGAGTCAAAACGGCATCTAAGATGCATAACAACATAACAACTTTGGCTTCTCTGTGAAAACAGTTTGACAACATCTTCACGGCTAGAAACACGCAGACACCTTCAAACAGACATCATGTACTAGAATTTTTCTCTTTTGGCGGGGAGCTGGGAGTGAAGAGTGCCTTTCTTTGTCAGACCGGGTATTCAACTGCTTTTTCAGAGCATGCAGGGTGCTTAACTGGCAACCTGGGGCCACATACAGCCCCCACCCTTTTGACCCGAAGGTTAATAAAATTGTAATACTGATTTCAGTGGTTGCAGTGGTTACAATTCCATACATGAAAAAACGACCCGCGCCTATAGCTTGGTACTAATGTTATTATTGCTTGCATGAGAGTATTATTGAGAGTGTTATCTCCTGGAGGTGTCAGGGTACTTGATCGCTCACACCACTCTACAAAGTTTGCACTCTACAGAGGGCTGATCTAGTTGTATTGTATCTGTCCAATGTATAAGTACTATGGACCTCTCCATCATCAATGTTGCCAACCCCTGCTATAGAGCCTTCCTGTAACAACTAGTGTAGGTGATGCAAACAAAGAAAGAGGTTGCGTGAGACGGCCTGATTTATACTTCTACAAGAACACAAAGTGTTATGTGCATGACGCTTATTTGCATGACGCACCTTCTTGCATTGAACCGTGACTTATAGGCACAACAGAGAAACTATTGTTTAGTTTTACGCATGATTATTGCTCACTGGGAATTTTGACTTTTTCCCATTGCAGCCAAATTGCCATGAATAGTTGTGCCACTACCTCCTTCACGGGTGTTACCAATGGTGATAATTAGCTTGTGCTCCAATGATTTTTTGGTGGCTGTGATTTGGTCTAATTAAAGGTGCGTTGGTGTAGGCCTATAAATGAATACATGCACTCACACATATCCGGTGTTGTTCCATAAAGGCATTAATGAACGAGTATGATTGTGTTGCATGAATTGAAGATTTGTGTGTGTGTGTGTGTGTGTGTGTGTGTGTGTGTGTGTGTGTGTGTGTGTGTGTGTGTGTGTGTGTGTGTGTGTGTGTGTGTGTGTGTGTGTGTGTGTGTGTGTGTGTGTGTGTGTGTGTGTGTGTGTGTGTGTGTGTGTGTGTGTGTGTGTGTGTGTGTGTGTGAGTAGTATACTATACAGTGCTGCATTTCACAATATACTGCAGCCCACATGGAGATCTTAAAATACCTCACAATGGGCTCTCTGCCTGGAGATAGAGATACAGTAGAGTGAGATTGAGTAAGAGTTAGAGAGAGAAAGAGAGAGGGAGAATAAGTGAGGGGGAAAACAGTACAGCAGGAGGGATAAGACTGAATGAATAATGGCTAATCTATAATGGATGACAAGTTGACCAGGTTCCTTTGTCTCCCTCTGACTCTCTTTCTCCCTCACTTATTCTCTCTCTCTCTTCTCTCTCTCCCTCTATGCATTGTGACATGGTCTCTCTCGCTCACTCTCTCTGCATTGTGACATAGTCTCTCTCTCTCTCTCTCTCTCTCTCTCTCTCTCTCTCTCTCTCTCTCTCTCTCTCTCTCTCGCTCACTCTCTCTGCATTGTGACATAGTCTCTCTCTCTCTCTCTCTCTCTGCATAGTCAGTGACATGGCGTCTGCATGCGTTTGAGGAATACAAGCTGACTTCCTCCGCTGAACCGCGCTAAGCTGCCTTAAGAAGACAGTCAGTCACTTCACTTCATGGGCCTCTCCTCCAGTCTCCTGAAGATGCTGCTGCTTTTCCTCCTCTCCTCTCCTCTCCTCTCCTCTCCTCTCCTCTCCTCTCCTCTCCTCTCCTCTCCTCTCCTCTCCTCTCCTCTCCTCTCCTCTCCTCTCCTCTCCCCTCCCCTCCCCTCCCCTCCCCTCCCCTCCCCTCCCCTCCCCTCCCCTGCTCTGCTCTGCTCTGCTCTGCTCTGCTCTGCTCTGCTCTGCTCTCCTCACTGGACAGATTCAATTCAATTCAGTTAAATTCATTTCAATTCAATTCATTTGAAAGGAGCATGGGAAAACGTACAGTATGTGTACTCCCTCTCCCTCTCCCTCTCCCTCTCTCTCTCTCTCTCTCTCTCTCTCTCACTCTCTCTCTCTCTCTCTCTCTCTCTCTCTCTCTCTCAGGTGTGCATCTCCAGACTCACTGCACTCATGACCTATTTATGAGTGGCTGCAACATGCCCTTCTTTCTTCCACAGCTCTGGGTCCTCCATCTTTCCTGTGTACACGTCACACCGCGGCTGTGTGTGACTGTCATCTCATCGCCATAAACCCCACAAGTTTAAAACTTTTAATCCCCGTCTATCTGATCGGCTCATATTTGGATTTGGGGGACAGTACAAAAACAACAACAACAACAACTGGATGGGGATCGTTCTGATATCCAATCATGCAGGTCAGGGAAATCAAATCCAAGCTGTAATCTGGATCAAATCTTCAATGCGGGCAGTTCAAAGAAAAACAATGCAGGGCTGGATTTGCAGGGGGATTACCCAAGCAAAACACACTCTGCAATTAATTTAAACATAATGTTTAAGGTCAATATTAAGATGGCAATGCTGGAACACTCAGAACTAGTGGTGGCACTAAAGGACAGATAAAAGCACTGAAATGTGCACAGATATAACCCAGGGCATGCTATTTAGGTTGAATAAAATGAATGAATTCAACTATTACTGGCCTAGGCCTAAGACTCCCGTCTCCCAGATGTAATGGACATGGTCCAAAAGCGATCCTTGATCATCCGCTGGTCCAAAGGGCTGTGGCACTTAGTGGGCACATGTTTTTACCATCATACAGCACACTGCACTCCAGATGCGAAGAGCAAAGCAATCAGCAATTGCACATTTTCCCCCAACAAGGAATCATTTATCATAACACACGCAAACCCCCTCCTCATTTTGTTCACCAGACAGCGGTTGTGTCCGATCCATATACAGTGCATGGGAAAAGCCTGGCCGGTCGATCACTAAATCAGGGATTTGATTCATTCCACCATATGTTATTTGTTCTTCCTTTTATGGGGGGAAGTAGTACTGGAGGTCCTGGTATCTAGCTGACATTGTAAGAGTACACGCCTGGAGTTGCCATAACTTATTATCCAAGGACAGTTGCCGGTACAAGGGAAGGTAGAAGAGGCTTATCTGCATGGCGCCTCACTCACACTAAAACCCCCTGTGAGCTTCCAGCAGCAGCATAACATGGTCTCCTCGCTTTGTTGCTGTTGTCGCTGGAGATGAATTGGATTTCTCTGACAATAAACACCGCTTTGCCTCGCAAAAGTGGCCGGTAGACCAGATCCAAAAGTGATAGCCTGTCAAGCAGTGTGTGTGTGTGTGTGTGTGTGTGCAACTATATGTGTATACATACATATAAAAAGAGCAATGTTAAAAACAAGTAGTAAAAGAAGGGCAAAATGAAGTGCAAAGGGGATGGTAGGGAAGCAGCCGTCGTCTCATAAAGGTTTGTGTGTGGCCCTTGAGACGGTTATGATATTCCGCATTCTGCATGATCATCGGTGTTTATTTTGTGGACCAAACTAGGACAAAAAACTAACCTAGGTTATAATGACTTCAACTAAGTAGACTACATATAATTTAGTCTTAGTTGATGTCATTATACCCTAGGTTAGTTATATATTATATTAACATTTTGTCAACAAATTAAAAGTACAGTAGAACTGAACTCTGTCCAGTGCAAATTTGCCATACATGGCCTACTTGTGCACAAGCAGAGTGAGCAAATAGAGAGCAGACCTACTCGATAGACCTACAGGAGATAATACTCATGACAATACAATTTTGATAATACGTATGAAGATATCTTAATATCACCATTACATCATCAACTAATCCAGCCTGATTACAATACTTACTTGCACAAGTAACTATGGTTTTATGGCTGTATTAATAATACTGGGGCAATGTGAAAATGCCCCACTAGATGAGCCAATCAGAGGCAGGCAGGTGGCGTTTTTTTTTACGCAGCTGCACTGTTTCCTTGAATCACGCTCTCAACAACATCAAGGCCTGTCAAAAGTTTTGTTGTTGTTGTGGATTTAGTGCTCCACTTACTTTGTGTGGAACTTCCAGACAAACACAGACCCCAGAACTTACCTCTGACCCCACAAGTTTGGTGCTCAAACGGATAGACCCAGCTGGGACTGCATGCCTTCTTTAAAGGGGAAGTAAGTGATGTCAGGAGGCCGGCTGAGCCATTGAGCCATTGAGGCCCATATAGGTCAGGAGCCTGTCTCCTGTTTCTGTAGCGTGAGGCAGCTTGATGTACAAGTACACCCCCTGGACATGACGCTAGTATATCGCAGGGACTTACCCCCAATCCAACCCTTGATGCTGAGTGCCAAGCAAATCCAACCCTTGATGCTGAGTACCAAGCAGGGAGGCATTTGGGTCCCATTTTTAGAGTTTTTGGTATGACCCGGCCGGGAATCGAACCCCGACCTCCCAGTCTCAGGGCGGACACTATAACCACAAGGCCACTGAGCTGGTTTTAAAGGGGAACTCCACCCATTTTCAACATTTTTTCTGAGAGCGTAGAAATGCAACCAAATGAACCCTAACGGGTTCATTTGGTTCCATTTGTACACTCTCAGAAAAAAAAGAAGCGTCTAAAGAAATCCAAACATGCTGAAAATACATCTTGATGATGTCATCAAGATGTTTCACCATGTTAGTGGTTTTCTTCAGACCTCCATTTCTTGGGAACACAGAATGGGGTAACTTTTTTATCATGTCCACCCAGCACCTCTAGGGTATACTAATGACATATTAGAATGTTGAAAATGGGTGGACTTCCCCTTTAAAATGGACCCATACGGTGGCACATAGGGAAATTTACAGACGCTAAATGTTAGCTGCAATAAAAGAGCTAATGAAGTGGTTGCGCCACTTAAAACTAAGTGGCGCTGTCAAAGTCAACACGGCGGTATAATCACAGCCCATTTTGTTAAAATGCATGCGTGTTTTGCCTCCCCGTATCAACGGCGGTTTGGTGACAGGCTTATTCGCTGTTGTATAGACCGCGAGCATCCTGCGTTCAGACGTGTCTCTGGGCTGCAGAGCAGCAGGCTGCCGCTAAGCCTCCTTAAACAGGCCTCCCCACTGCGCCGTTACCTGCATTCCAGAGACGCCCCCCTCCCCCCACCCCCCGCCCCCCGCGGCACTCCACTGTTTATTTGCAGACATCAAAAACAGACAGGTGGAACGCGGCAGAAGACCCACTACCGGAAGAGAAACACAGAAAAACAACCCTCTAGTATATGATGGGAATATCCCAGCATACATATATGCCTCAATGTGTCTATAGCAGGGGTTTTCCCAACTGATTTTGACCCAAGGACCACCATTCTGGATAAGTGAAAGCGAGAAAGGTTGTGAAATTTGTCTTGAAGAAGAAGAAGAAAGGCAATACAGTATACAGTATGTTTGCTCCTCGTTTTAACCAACTTTGTCAAGAGCTTGCGAAAGCCCTGATGGGCAAAACGTTGTTTTGTTAAATTACAGAAAAGACGGGAAGCAAATATCATATTTTCTCCCCTTATTTGATCATTTTGAAGTGTCCAAATATTGTTGGATGTGCCTTTTTTCATGTGAAATATCTCCGTAGTGCAGCAGCTTCCTTCCCCCTTTATAGATACAATAATAGCTACAAAAGTGCTTCACAAGACATGTGTTGGTGTAGATTAATTAGAAATACTTGCAAATATTATGAACGAGATTCAACTTTCTATCCCACAACTTTGCAACCCATAATTGTGCCAATTATCTAATGCATACATATCCCAGCATGCCTATGCCTCAGTGTGTCTCTAGTGACAACAAAGTGATAACTTCAATACATCAATAGCTAATCGTTTCTCTTCATGTATGTATTTGCGCTATTGTCGTCGTTACAATGTTGTTAATGTGACAGAAATGAGAGGGGATATTGGGGACATAGGTAATTGAATCAATTACTGTAGGAGGCAAGGCAACTCTTCCTTTGTGTATCACTTAATTTAGTTGGCAGGCAGCCAACGAAAGCCTGTTTATGGGTAAACATGATGATTCAATTTAATAATCTGTAGAGTTTTCACAAATATTGTGACTACAGTACATCCCCCAATAAAAAAGAAAAATATTTTTTGGATCATTTTTGTCATGATCTAGGTCTTAAAGTGGTCCTAAAACATTTTAGGAACAGTTCAGTGTGATGCGATGTGCTGCCCACGGTGCTCTTAATGTGTTTATTATCATATTGCCTCAGATGTGCTGGTTGATGCCTTGCATTGTGAATGGGTGTGTGAATGGGTGAATGTCACAAAAGCGACTTGGGCAAAGGCCTAATAGAGGATTATTAGGATGGATTCCCCCTTCATTTTGCTCATAGACCTTTTGAAAATAATCTATATAAAGACCATTACACTGCAGACAAAGCCAACCCGGGTTGTGACAAATCATGACAACAAACACAATATTATCACACAATATCTAATTAGCAAGAAGAAAAAACATGTATAAAACACATTTGTTTCGTTTTTTTTTTTTTTTTCTTTTTTTTTTTCATTGTGCCAAAACATTGTGATTTGTCATGACCCAAGTTGGCATTGTCCGTGGCGTAATCATCTTCATGGAGATCATTTTTAAAAAGTCTATGAGGAAAATGAATGGGAAATCCATTTCTGGAACCAGGGCGACATGACGAGGGGCACTGCTCAGCTCTATATCCTGTGAATAAATGTCCCATTTATTAGTAGTAGAGAATGTAAGAAAGAGGCAAACTTTGTGAAAATAGCCAATCTATTATGCGAGGTGTAGTACTTCTTGACAATTTGTAGATTGCATATAAAGTGCTTATCAAGGGGAGATCCCCATTCCCCAGTTCAATTACAATACTGTAGTTTTGGGAGAATCGCAGCCAGAAAAAGTTGCAAACCTCGTGATCTCCAGGCAACTACAATACAGTCAATACAGTTATGCAGACAATTTTATGCACCTTCAATAATAGTTGTGCTCTTGCAAAGCAGGTACACCGCAACATCTGGAGCAGAAACAGCTGCACGCTGCGTGTCCCAGCGTAATGTGTCCCCTGATGCTAGTCTATTTCAGCACAAGCAGGTACCCCACTGTCCTCGTCAGCAAGCTCCATGATCCCACCGTCAACCTCAGCACCGCTGTGATGAATGACATGACACCTCTGTGTTCCTGTAGCTCCAGAGGTGTGTGTGGAGAACCGACTAGAAATACTTGTAAAAGTAGTCATGCAAATAATTGCTTGCGAGGGAAAAAGTGCCTAGAGAAAGTACCGTTCAAGTACTGAGTTCCTTTAGTTGCTTTAGTTTTACAATGCGATTGATAGTTTAAACAATAATGTAATTGAGCACACAATTGAGCACGTAATTGAGCACACAAAACGATCTGACCTACGTATATGTTCATATATGGGCATAATGGATATCCGGTCAATTTAAAATAAACATACCTAAAATAAATGTTAAGTGACATGGGATTACTATCCAGCTCAGTCAACAGGCCTGCTGTTCAGGACACAAGCAAGCCATGGGTGTCCCAGCAACAGATAAAAGAGATGCATATGTGGATAATGATAATAAGTGGCACCTTATGCAAGCCGACACAAAATGCAGTTCTAATGACGTGGACAATCTAAAATTTAAGCATATTAGTAGATGGTAATCCAGAGTGATTGACATCAAATGTATAAAAGTAGTCATTTAGGATCACAATGTGTTGCGCCTGTATCGGACAGTCAAACGCGGGATTGTTGACTTGGTGTGACCTGTGATTATGCTATGGCTATGTGCCCTGTAAATAATTCTGTTGTAAAGACATGGCTAAAATAACACACCTGACATCTGGTGGTAGTGTTGTACGTGTAGTTCTTCAATGTGAGTCTGTCTGTCCGTCCATCCGTCCCTTTGTCTGTCCTCTCTCTATACCCTCACATCTCCTTCGGTGTGTGTGTGTGTGTGTGTGTGTGTGTGTGTGTGTGTGTGTGTGTGTGTGTGTGCGTGTGTGCACGCGAGTGCATATATGTGTGCGTGAGTGCGTGTCTCTCTCTCTCCCTCTCCCTACCGCAGCACTATCAGCAGCATAAAGCCCAGAAGGACATCCGCTGAAATATTTAGCTCAAGTCTCTCTTGGGTACAACAGTGCCTGAA
This sequence comes from Benthosema pterotum, assembly GCA_039105355.1. Taxonomy (NCBI): domain Eukaryota; kingdom Metazoa; phylum Chordata; class Actinopteri; order Myctophiformes; family Myctophidae; genus Benthosema; species Benthosema pterotum. Next base: position 18,424,038 of record CM076975.1, read on the forward strand.
CGATACTGCCTTTTAGCAGCACTGCTTCTACCCAAAGCATGCCACGGACTGTCCATGCACAGTCTGTCTCACTCACACACACACACGCTGGCTCGCATGTGTGCTCAGTCAAATCTTCAATTAACTGTGAGCCTATGAGAAAAACATTCTTCTCTATTTACAGTACTGTGATTGAATGAGCTGGAACTGGTCTGCTGCTGCTGCTGGTGCAAGAAGACGAAAAGAAAGAAATCTAGTGTTCTATATTTATTTTTAGCAGGGATTGTACACTTGCCAGCGTGCTTCATAGCTGGAGTGTGTCTTTTTGAAAAGGAACCATTTTGCCCCTAAATGATGGCAACCTTCATTACACCCTGTTCAGCAAACGAGAAAACCAATGAAATGAAAATTTCGTCTAATTGTTGCTGACATGAAAAGAAGAAGTTATCGAGTGCATGGACGATTTGCTGGTGTCAGTCAGGGGATTGTAGACATGTCTCTTATTCTGATACTGGAGGAAATTTCAGAGGGTTCCAATTCCATCTGGTCACAATCAACATGGTGAAGGCACGATAAGCAAAAATTACATAAAATCAATCTGCTTTAAGCAGCACACATTAAACTAGGGGTTTCCGTTGTTCAATATCCATTCCGAGCATTAGTTATTGCACAAATACGAACCAACTATCTCTGACTGCAAGTTCTGCGTAGAATAGAGGTTAATAAGTAACATAATCAACCACTGAGCATTCGATTGGTCAAAAAGGAAGACGAAGACAATGGACAATTGGACAGTTCCAGCAAACGTTCGAGCACTAGCGACGTGTCGCACCATGCACTATAAAGAAGCCTGCATTTAGTCACTAATTATCCTGACAGCTGGCATCGTATGAGCACACAGTGGGAGGCAGAATACAGATAGCACTCACATTTCTACATGGCCAAGCACACAGTCCAAACATGTCATTAGATATACCCACCGTTTCCAATGGAATTTATTCTTTTATGTGTCTCTGTATGTGTGTGTGTGTGTGTGTGGGTGGGTGGTGGGGGGTTAGGGGTGGGGGGGGGCTGCGTGCGCATCACTTAGTTGACTGACAGGTCGAGTAATTACAGTTTCGCGGCGGTGGCGACCTCCGCGTGACCTGCTGCGGTGGGGCCCTTGAACCCGGAGCACTTTGCGCGTCCGCCGCGGGCAGCCGTCGCTAACGCTAGCGCCTAGCGCACTAACACTGCTGCTCCAGCTCACATGGTGGGGAGGAGCGGGGCAGTCGTAACTAAATGCAGTACATTTACTCATGTACCGTACCCTTGTACAATTCTCTGTACGTTTACTGCAATACTCCACAACATTTACTACAAGGCAAATTTCGTACTTTTACGCCACCGCAATTATTTGAAAACCTTAGTTAGTGGAATGGTATTACAAAACATGCATGAAAACACTTCGACACTATTCATTTTGTCTCTTCGAAAATAGCTACAATATCACAATGTGTCACGATGCATTTCGCACTTGTAGATTGTTTCTGCTTTTACTCAAGTGAGATTTTGAATGCTTGTACTGTGATGTGGTAGTTGTATACATTGCGAGTATTGAACAATACTTTTTACTTAATGGAGTAGTCTCTGAGTCGTACTATAGATCTGAGGTACTGATCTGAGGTACTGAGGTATTGGAAATCGGAACCACAAACCTCATAATTGCACTTTAAGTGCAGTACTTGAGTAAATGTGCTACACCAGTGGGAGGTTGGCAAAGTCAACACTAGACATGACCAAATTGAGCCTCGAGCGATTAGGAGGAGAGCAGAGGCAGTGGTGTTAAAGGGATAGTTCACCCCCAAAATTGACTCTTCTCCTATCGATCGGCTCAGCTCACCCCATGGAGCCTAGAATACGATGGGTTGTTTACGTGTTTGTCTCCATTCCTAATTCGAGTACTCGATATAGAGACTCGATGGAATCTCTCTGAGTCTCCAACCGGTCCACCGGATACTTTGCCATGCATGCACTCATCAAAGGATTGCCTTTTATGGGGAAAACTATATCCTTTTAATAGGACACGACGAAAAAATAAATGAGGGGGATGGATTGTAGGGACAGCTAAAGAAAGATACCTCAAAGATACAAAACAAGGGAATGAGACAGAAAAGAGTGGCGAGAAGGAAATACTCTCTCTCTCTGATTGTTCATGTTATCATGTTTGATGAAAAATTCATCTTTCCTTGACGCAGTCTCATCTACACACACACACACACACACACACACACACACACACACACACACACACACACACACACACACACACACACACACACACACACACACACACACACACACACACACACACACACACACACACACACACACAATTGCCATATTTATTCCTGCATGGGATATTGTGCCTCACACTCTCTCTATCATAAGAAACAGATCACACCTCGGCTGCCTCACCTCGGCCTCATCTGCACGTTCTCACGTGCGCGTGCACGCGCGCGCACACACACACACACACACACACACACACACACACACACACACACACACACACACACACAATCGTGCGCTCCGCCCCCCCCCCACACACACACACACGTGTGCGCGCTTTCCATCACTCTTTCAATCACTAGTCCTCTCATCTCTTTCCACCGATTTCCCTCTCCCACCTTCCCACCCTCCCTCGCTCTCTTTCTCTCTCTTTCTCTCTCTCTCTCTCTTCCTCTTTCATCTCTTTCTATAGCATGGAGCCACCTTATCCCAGGGTGGTAATCACTGTGTGCTCTGTGTGTCGGCATGGTGAAATGTCGGCTGTGTTTAATGCATGGGATCAGAGGAGCAGAGGATTAGAGGAGGTAATGTGATGCGTGCAGAGCGGCAACAGTGTGCTGCTCTACGGGGCACCGCCCCGGCTCCTGTTAACACCGAGCGTTTCCCAAACTCTGGAGCTCCACACCCAAAGAGACCCAGAGATTAGACATTTTGCTTCTTAATTATGATTTATTCATCTCATCTCCTAGATTTGTTTTTTAAATGTACACAATTATTATTTTAACTGTGGGAAAACAAAATGCGATCTTGACTTGAGTTGAGTCATTAAGCATAAACATTCGGGTGGGTCTGGAGCCGCCAAATGGGGTGTGGAACGGACCCCAGACCCACAGCGCCACACAGAACAGTGATGAGGAATGATGTCCCAAATCCAATCCAAACACAGTTTGGCATGGCAGGCTTTCGTCACCTCACAGCCATCAGTGCTATTTTGCTGTGTTGTTGAACGACATGATTATGTTTCTTCCTCTAACATCTCTTCTTAAACAATGCCATGCACATTTTTGTCCAGTGCATAGCCTATATTACAGGCCTGGGTGACTAGACTTACAAGAAAAATTTGGATCTTGCTATTGACTATTTATCATTAATCACTATTGTCCCATCGTTTAACATCCATCTCAATGAATGAGGAGCACAGATCGCGATCACAGAATCGACTGGATGGAGCTTAGCGAATGGCTAATTCAATTACTTAAATGGCACCAAGCAGTTGAATAGAATGATTTCTCTGAGCCAGAACATTGGTTTATTCTGTATATTACATGGAGATATACAGTAATGCACAGATCTGAGCCAGTTGGGCTGAAATCTTCCCCAAGTTCTTCAACTGTAAGCTCAGGTCAGGCGTGCACGTACGGTAGCATACTGGTCGTGGCCTTTCTGATATCAAGGTCAAGTATCGATTATGCTTCTGGCTAAAGGATAGTGCTTCATCTTTTGCTTTGATTCCACATCACCTGCTGCTTTCTAGCCAGACATTCCACATCTGCAGCATCCATTTAACTCTGAGAATGTCCAAATTCAATCAAAATGGACTCATAAAGGCTTGCACCTACTCAGAGTTACACGTGGATAAAATAGAGTGTTGAATACTCCCAACCCATATGGAAAATGATATCTCATATCTGCAAACTCTTGAAGGTGGCAGCTTTCATACACGCCACTTGACAAAAAAACAGACCTACTATGGGTCTTATAGCTGTTTTGAATGTCATATATAATTGTTATAAATTACAAATTATATATGACTCATATATTATATGAATATTATATTATGTATCTTTCACAGTACAAAAAATACTATGGATCTTATATTAACTTCATTGTATGATTGGTGCCACTTTCAAGAGTTTGCATACATGACATATATATATACAATTTTCCATGTGGGAACTCATTATTTTGTTTACCGGTATGCACATACAGTAACCGTTGATGAATTTGCCCTCTCTGCATCTCCCCATCCTAACCACGAGGAGTGCTGGGCCCCATTAAACAGCACTCAGAGAGCATTTAGAGGTTAAGTGTGTTGCTCAGGGACACTTTGACACATCGACCAGGACCGGGGGCAATGCGAGGACATTCTGTTTCCCCAGGCCACTTTGCTGCCTGTTCCTTTATGTCCCCCTATAGATTCTCAGGTCATCTGTGTTAATAAGTGCATTGTTTACGTGTTTAGTATAGCTTCTTTCAGTTCTTTGTCTTCCTGGTGCCGTAATCAGGGCTATTAGTGTTTGTACAACAGTATCATCCTGTTGACGCTATTAATCACAGACAAACGACTTCATTAATACGATGCGATGCATGTGCTAGTTTGTGTCGTGGCAGGTAAACCGAGGTGGTATAGCTGCAATTCGCAATTACAAATGAGGCATTTAGCGGCCACTTTTATCCCCGGTCCCATACAAGCTCGCAAATGGCAGGATAATGGTGGAGTAAATAGGGTGCAAAGAAAACTATTTAGTGCTTCAGAGAAACTACGATACGATCGGCAGTAGCAAGCGTACTGCGTCTAGGGTGCTGCAGCGGCGAGTGGCAGGCCTAATCTGTCAAGTAAGTCCATCCTATTGATCAAGTGGGAGAAGACACACAATGACCTTTGAACTTTAATGGCGGAACCATGGGACTGAACACACAGGCGAATCTAGAAAGAGCCCTGGAGGCGCAGTAAGGAGGTCAGGTATCATAATATATACCATGTCACCCCATGGCTTGGATCAAACCCAACTGCTGTCTCCCTGAGTCACTATCAGCCTAATAATCTTGGGAGACAGTACGTCTGTGCGTATACTATAGGCACTTTTTAGGCTACCGTACATACATACATACCTACACAGTTAGAAAATGTAGAATAATTGTTATTTCGACCAAGGTTTTGCCAGTACTCTTTCCTAATGAGCTCTTCCCCACCCTTTGGGGTGGGGGTTGCTCACTGTCCAATGGCAATCCAAATACTTTAGCAACTGTTGCTATCCAGGTCAAGCTTACCTGGTCAAGCTTTTCTCTTCCAACATGCCTATTTGACAAGGCCGGATTGGGGAGAGGCTTAGTGAAGAGCTAATTGTGGACCAAAACATCCTTAGTTTTGGGTGCAAGAGACTAAGTGGGCCCTATGAAAATGTAAGATACGTAATGCAGTTCTATACACAATGTGCTTTATTTATGTGCTTTTGAACAAGTCAATCAGTAACTGTGTGTTTCAATGTCAATCTGCATGGTTGCGGTGTATTTTCCAACTTTTTTTTTCTTTCTTTATTTTGGCCATCAGGGGGGCAAATGGCCCCGTGGCATCCTCCTAAATCGCCAGTGTTGTATACAGCGGCTGCTCCAATGGCTCTGATTTTGCACACAGGCATTGAGAATTCCCTTATGGTTTCATGGAAGCCCCTTGATTGTGAGTGTGCACGTGTGCAAACCTGTGCATGGCGTAGGCTGGCGGAGAGCATGTGTGCGTGCATGAGTGTGATATAGTATGATATACTTTTGTGCCCAACTTCCCGAGCTCGTCCCATATTCACAACTCCCTCCCCCGCTAGACCTCAAAATATATCAATAGTAGGATCTGTTCAATTGCATTACCCACACACTGTACATACCGGTAATTTGGTGTTCATTACATTCAGATGGGTATACAGTAACTATAAATCATAATTTTAGAGGAGGAGTGGAGTGGACTGCCCACTCATGCTCTTGGGTTTATTCAATGTGTGTTTGTGTGAAATCCCACAGCAAGGTGTGCTGTGAGAACGAGGGCAGGTGACTGACACCTCGTCCAATGAAAGGCAACGTGGGAGAAGATGGAACTACACAGACACCATGCTTTTCCTACACCATGAACTCGTTCTGAAGGGGTGATAGTGTTTCCGATCGCACAGAGGTGTCTGATTGGTCTAACGATTAAGCGTGTGGGTAGGAAGAGGGTCAAGAGGTTAAGTGTGTGTGTGCGTGTGTGTGTGCATGTGTGTGCATAACGTAAGCATGCTCATGTGCGTAAGCCTGTGCATCTCTGCGAGACTGTTTGTGTGCGTGTGACTGTGCGTGTATGCTTGCATGCGCGCGTGCATGTGTGTGCGTGTGAAATGGAGACGGTATGCTCTCGCCTCCATATCGCACAGAAACAGCCCGACAACACTCCCCGAGCCCCTGAGCCAATCAGAGCCTCCGGTCAGAGAACTCGTCCAATCCCGGATAAGGTGGACTATGGGGCTGATGAAAAAAATGTATTTGATAGATGCAGTGGTGAGAGAGGGAGAGATAGAGAGAGAGAAAGAGGGAGAGAGAGAGAGAGAGAGAGAGAGAGAGAGAGAGAGAGAGAGAGAGAGAGAAAGAGAGGGAGGGAGAGAGAGACGAGGGATATTTGTGACAAGTCAGAAGACAGACGTTGTGTGACGTGTGTTTCAGTTGAATCATTCATTATTTGCATCACATGGTGAACTATATTAGTCTAAGAAGTCTTTGGAAGCACATTTGGTTTACGCTCATGTGGGCTTTCTACAAATTTAGTGTTAAAACAAGAAGGATAACAAAACACCAACAACAGAACCTGTGCATCCTCCAAAATACAGGTCTACACTTATTGCTGACTTACGGTGGTGGAAAGTACTTTGGCTTATTGTTCTTAAAGTACTATTTTGGGGTATTCGTAGCTACTCTCTATTCTAACTATTGCACTCCACTACACTCCTCTACAGTTTACAAATCTACATTTGTAAACTGTAGATACTATAGGCATACATGGACCACTTCAGCCCTATACTGTATACAGTATAAGTGTGGCCATTTGAGAATAGCTACTTTCTAAAAAAAAAAAAAATACGCTTTTGCAAACTTGAAATCGGATATTACTCACAATGGTTACTTTCTACTTTTGGTACATTGTGATGTCAATACTTCAACTTCCAGTAACTGAGTACATTATGTCATTTTTTTTCTTCTGTTATCTGTTCTGGCTGAACCATGCGGTTGGTATTCGTGAAATTCGGTTCATACTAAAAGGTGAAGATGCGAAACCCATGGTGGCGCTATAGCACTCAACTGAAAATGTAAACTTTGAACACTCATACAATACAATACAATACAATACTCATACAATTACTCATGGCAATGTAACTTATATTCACTTATGCATCTGACTTTTGACCTCTGACCTTTAGATGACCCGCAATCTTGAATTACTGTATCTAAAAAACAGTTAAAATCCTACTCCTCCCAGTATCTTAGATCAAAATTTACACATGACACATGAACTTTGGACCCACATAGACAAAAATAGTAGTACATTTTGTTTACATGAAAACTGAAGTTTTTATGAGACCATAAAAACTGCTATTTTGTGAAAAATCTTTTTCTACCCCTAATCCACACATGCAGCATAATTACTTATGAGATTGTACAGTTTTGGTAGCCAAATAGTACTAAAACTAGTCTTGCTGTGCAATTGCTCAAATGGGGGCGCTATAGCAAATTATTGAAACTGAAACATTTGAACAGGCATAACTCGTGCTTCATTTGGGCAAAAATTATGGGACACATTTCCCTATGCTCCTTGACTTACTGCTTGGTGCCGCCTTATGGGTTGTTTCACTGTTAACAACAATGAAGCAAATTATTACGTCTGGATAGCTCAGTCAGTAGAGCACCAGAATTACGAACAAAAGGTTCTGGGTTCCATCTTATCGCTGCTTGCAGCTATATTTTTATGTATTTTTGTGGCTTTCGCCTTTATTGTGGCTTTCGCCTTTATTGAGGGACATACAATAGGCTGATGGGAAATGGAGAGAGATGGGGGGGCAGTAAAGGCTATTGGGATCGTCAAACCAGCGGACACTGCTTGGGTGCCTGGACTGCTGAGCCACAGACCAGGCCAAGGGAAAGCCATGGCTACGGGCCAAGTAACTGACTACTTCTACATTGCAGTATATATAGCTATATCGTTTGCCTTTTTTTTTTGCCTCTATGTCGCTTCTACTTTGATGCTGCAGCTGTTTCCCTGTAGACAGACACTTGCTTTGCCCCGCAGACGGTCCAGAACTTTTGTTGTTGTGGCGGGTTGAGGCGGCAGTGGCAGTCCCCAGCAGTTTCATAATGAGCCACTAGAGTGCAGATGAGGTGGAGTTAGATACAAATCTGTCAAATGACTAAAGTTGCCTATTAAGTAAAATATATGAGCACTTTTTTCACCACTGTTTAATCAATCAATTCAGGCGCACAACATCGCCCCCCTCCTGCCCCCTCCGGTAGTGTTCCATATTCTCCAGGTGACTGACTGCCCAGAACAGGAACACTGCAGGCACAATATAACACTAAACTAATAACTAATTATCACTTCTCTGTGCAGCTGCCAGGAAGAAAGAGCTTTTTTCCCCTCCCCATACATTCAAGACGTTAAATGTGGAAGAAGGAAAAAAAATAGACAGGTTAAACTCCTTCCTCTCAGAAGCTGGGGCCGCGCGTCACGCGTATGCGTGCACGCACGCACGCACGCACGCACGCACGCACGCACACACACACACACACACACACACACGCACACACACGCACAGTCACACGCGCACAACAAGCAGCACTGAGGCAGAACTGCTGACAACAGTCTGTGGATTATCTCTGAGCTGCTCTATCCTTCTTAGAGATTCACACTACCCTCTCTCTCTATCTCTCTCACTCTCTATCACTCCCTCTCTCTCTCTTTATCACACTCTCTCTCTCTATCACTCTCTGTCTTTATAACACGCTCTCTCTCTCTTTCCATCACCCTCTCTCTCTCTCTCTCTCTCTCTCTCTCTCTCTCTCTCTCTCTCTCTCTCTCTCTCTCTCTCTCTCTGTTTCCCACATGTCCCCCCAGTTTCTATGAATATAACGTGCTGCTGCCTTAGCTGTGCCAGTCTGTCTACGCATGCCTGTGCTTTTGCGGATGCATGTGTGTGCACGTGTTTGTGTGTGCACGTGCATGTCTGTCTGCACTGTACTCATGGAGAATCATGAATATTAAGTTTTGCATTGCCTAAGTGTGACACAATCTCTCTCTCACACACACACACACACACACACACAACACACGCACACACACACAACATAATGGCGTATGTGCAAAAAAAAAAAAAACAGAGTTATTTCAAGCAGGAATTTGAAAGGGGAGGTTAAAAAGATTCCAGCTCATAATAATTGGCCAGGAGACATGGCGGCCTATAAAAACACAGCGGCATTAGGCAGGCAACGGATGAAATATGAGCGTCAGGGGTGTGACTGTCAGCTGTATTAGTCATAGTGTTTAGTCGCGGGGACCCGGCGCTGCGTCGGGAAGCCAAAACCAGCGCGGCCAGTGGTTAATGAGGTGTGCTGCTCGGCGGCACACGGGCAACTCAGAACCATTATCCACCAACGTGGAAGGGGAGGGGGGTGGGGAGGGGTGGCAGGGGCCACAGGGGAGAGAGGAGGACTATTGATTATCTATTAGAGACGCTGCCTTAACCACCGCCCAGGGCAACGACATGAAGGAGAGGGGACCCAAGGACAAACAGGAGCCGAAGTACAGCGTCCGATGAACCGAAAGAACACGCGATGGGACAAGGAGGACGCCCGGACGGATGGAAGGACGAACGGATGGAAGGACGGACAGAAAGACAGACGGACGGACAGGCGGGCGGCTAGACAGTCGCATCTGACAGCAGACAGACAGACAGACGGATGTAGGGTGGGCATCATCAGAGACATTAAGGAGGCGCTCTGATGTTCCTCCTTTGAAGCCGCTGGTGATTTATCTGTTTGTCAGTGTCTGTGCCCGTCTCCGCACGCCGCACCAGGCAGGGGGACGTGGGAAATTTCACTGTGATCGCTTTAATTATTTGCTTTTGTGACGTCCAGTATGAAACAGTTCCGTTGAGCGAAAAACACAAAAAAAAAACAAAATCCAAAATGCAATTGACTCGGTTCCATTAAATAAATACACGCACGCACTTGTTCTCGTGCATGCGTGTGTGTGTGTGTACGTCGTGCGTGTGAGTGCATGTGTGCGTGCAAGTGCACTGACATTCAGTCTAACTGCGGTTGAAGCCAGCGACTCGACACTCACACAGGAATTAGACCCGAGAGACTGCAGGTAGTTTTTTTGCAGTGATCCGTGTAAGTGTATCAACAGTGAACCATAATGGCTGATACAGATCGTGTCCCTGATAAAAGCTGATTAGTGTCTGATAAACACGCCGCAACCAACAACACCGCGTGCTCAGTGGAACGTTTATGGCCCTTAGAACTTAATAACAATAAAAATGAGGCTCCTCGTGCTGTTTAATGCTGCCGTAATCTTACTCACAGAGTTAATAAACGGAAGGAGTTAATGCTGAGGACTTTACTGTGCATGTTTGATTGCCTGCATGCGTACAGTATATGTGATGCTATAAACCCAAGGAGGACGTGTGAGGATGAGTTAATGTGGCTGCTGGAGTCATATGATCTGATGCCACAAAGCATCTGTGTTTGATTTGCAAGCAGCACACACACAGCTGGTTTGGGCGTGTGTTATGTTCTTAAAAGTCATATCTGGGTAAAATACAGAACAGACTTTTTCGATCAGATCGTACAGCACAAAAAGCACCAAAGAGACCATTTGTATTTGCTTTGGACCCCACAACAAAATAACATTCACGGCAGAATGTATAGCACAAATACAGCACTTTAAATGACACAACGTTCGTTCATGTTTTCATCATCGCCTAACGCCGCGTAGCAACGTACCGACGCAACAATGTCAGAAATAAAGATCGCGCTTTAGCAAAACCGTCTAACAGCACATCGACACAGGCAAAGCTGACTCCCCAAATTGTGCCGATCCACATCCGTTACATTCCTGCCAACAGTTACCCCGAGAGGAGATTGTTAGACACATACCGTAGTAGTCCTTGCCTCTGTGTCTGGCCCCGGGGCTTTTAACGAGCGTCATTAGCAACAGCTGTATTCAGGTGGTTGGCTGGTTTGTGGCAGAACGGAGCGAGGAGGTCACACAGCCTTTTGTGATGAAAGCCGGAGTGAGGCTGGAACAATAAATAACAAGCATGCCTCCAGGCCGCCCCGGTTGCTCAGCTAGATGGATCACACTTAGGCTATACGCCGCACGAGAGCAGACCCCGTCGTGACACGCTGCTGTGAGGCCCCCGGTGTGATTCGTAACGCCACCACACCGACACTCTCCCTTCATGGGGTTCTATTTCTGAACTTCTGCACCCATTGAAACCGGGGGAAAAGCATCTGTGCCGTTTTAGATTTTCTTTTTGGCTAAAAAAAGGATATGCACGCTATATATGTCATGTGTCACTTGTGTGTCACTTCTTGGCATGATATGGGCTGCCATTTGAAAAAAGAAATCATGAATATTTGTGCAAGTATTTGGTATATACAGTAGATATCTCTGGAACTAAATATTTTCAGATCGCGGTTCACAGACAGATGTCCATGTCCTCGACATGAAACAGTTTTGACATTTGTAGAATGCCTCAGGGTTAACTCAACATTAGACTACTTTAGTGTTTTACACTGTAAAAACTACTGTACTATATATCCTTTCTTTTTTTCCTTTTTCATTTTTCTGACAGTCTTGGCAGTTCAAATGAAAGTTGCAGGCCTGAATCTCTATCTATATTGAGCTGCGGCTATTTTAAGTTCCCTCCTCTTAGCTGTCATAGATAAATCACAAAGCCACTGTCTGCTGGGATGTTTGCAAACAGCCTCAACGACTGTCTGTTTACCAGCACAGATACCCCAGCCTGGATCCAGCCCATAGTCTGATAATCAGGCTGCAGATGCTCTGCTCGTTTCCCTGGACATATACATGTATTCTTATACAGTACATGAGAAGATTGATATATTTATAGTTTGTGGTAAACACTCTTCATACAATTTGTGTAATATTTCTCAGGCAAAACTCTGATGTGTTTGTTTGACATTGTCATGCGTAAATGGAGGATTTAAGTTAAAAAAACACAAAAGTGTCCTACTAACCTACTAAAAATAATAACCTAGTGCCAAGCTGGCCCTTGCCGCCTTGTGACAAAGTGTTGCCAAACGTCGAGTAGACATTCATCAGTTATTCATGTTGATTAAAATATATAGGCTTATATATCCCTTTGAGGATGAGTGTCCCTATGAAATGGTAAATGGTGCATTTATATAGCGCCTTTATCCAAGGCGCTTTACATAGCTTGTGCAACACATTCACCCATCCACACACTGATGGCAGTGGAAACCGTGCAAGGACACTTTGACACTAACTCTTGGAGGAGCCCAAGATCGAACCAGCAACCTTGTGGTTGCTATCCGGTGACTCTACCCCTGAGCCACTGCCGCCCAGTACAACAACCACAACATTTAAGGTCTGTGTAGTATTGCACGGAAGCGGGGATTGAACCCGGGACTCCCACTCGCCAGTCCAACGCACGTCGCGCCAATAGGGTCAATAGGGCTGAGCCTATCCCTAGCCTGGAACACTGACCGCTGGCCCTGGTCAACAACATATAGAAAATAAGTGCTTAAACCAGAAAAACACTGTGTGGACACAGCAATTAAGGCAAAGGAAAAACATTTTAACATAAACCACATTCTATTTTGGGGGAGTGATAATGATGACCGTCATGGTCGGCCATGGGATGGGAGGGAGGGAGGTGGATTCAGTGTGCGACGGAGGAAAGGTTGTGAGCATACATTATTGTTGTGACGTACAGCAGTGCACCATCCATTGCAGGCTCAGAATAACTGCTCCCTCAGGGAGGCCGTGTCTGCTCTCTCTAAAGTCTTCCTCACACTGAACATCCATTATCAGGAGGACGATGGCCATACAGCCCCGGCGTCAATGCAAACCATTGATCAGTTAATGTCAAAGTGTAGCGCGGTCACTTCAGGGTCACCGCGTTGCTCCCGCGCTGCCGAGTGCTTCGTCTTAAGGCCTCTCCTGTTGAGGTATGTACGGTATGCGTGAGTGTGCGCACGCATGCTTTTGTATACATGTACAAGCCTTTGTGTGGTACTACATTTACATTTACATTTACTAAGTACTGTGCTGAGGTACTTGAGGTATATTGAGGTATTTGATGTACTCCTGGAACACCGTACACTACATCGGATCAGATATTGTAGTTTTACTCCACTATAGTTATTACAAAACTTTATGTACTTAAAGGGGAATTCCACCGATTTTTTAAATTTTACTATGTCATTAATATACCTTAGATATGTTGTGTGGACATAATAAGAAAGTCCCCCTATTCTGTGTTTTCCTAGAAATGGAGGTCTGAAAATACCATTAACATGGTGAAATACATCTTGATGGCACCATCAGGATGTTTTTCATCATGATAATGATTTCGTTCAGAGCCCATTTGGTACAAATGGAACCAAATGGAACCAAATGGATCCATTTGGTTCACATTTGTACGCAAATCTAGAAAATGGGTGGAATTCCCCTTTAATATACTGATGTGTGTGCATGTGTGTACATGTGTGCATGTGTGTATGTGCATGCGTTCGTGTTACCGTTTGAGTTTGTGTGCGGGTTATGTGTGTGCGTGCGCATGTGTGTGTGTGTGTGGGCTTAAGCAGGTGCGTGTGCACGCATACAGGGCTCCTATTACTTTTCTGTAGGGCTCTGCAAAAAAAGGCATCAAATAACTGCCTTCCTTCCACGTTCCGTGTCCCAGAAGGCTTTGCTCTGGCTTACGCTAAGGTCCGAGGTCATGGGGGAAAGAGGATAAACCTGAGTTAGTATGGAACGTTCTCTACCTCTGGCGTTACAGTCAGGCATCAATTAGAACAGTCCTATATGCCTGTGTTATGGTGCGTATAGTGAAGGGAGAGCACTACTGCAGTGCTATCTAGCGAAAACACTTTTATTTGATGATATGACACCAAGTTGTTTTATTTTCTATGAATAACACACCCCCATGAAGCCGTGAACTCATGGAGATTCTATTGTATTCGGCACATTCCTATAAGCCAATATTTTTGGAATATTTTCAGTGCTGGAGCCTCTAGTACTGAGTACACTCAAATTATTGTCTTAGGAATCCAACAAAATGCATGCAAAGTGCATGCCATATAGTATACAGTGGTTCCCAAACATTTTCATGTTAAATGACCCCCAAATTGACACTATTTAGCCCCGCAGACTCTCATTTGAAGAGATAATCACGGGACCCCATAATAACAGAAGTTGTTTCTCAACCTGTTAAGTTTTAACAACCCCCAGTTTGACGTGCATTAGCCACTCCCCTGCCCCCCCTTTCCATTTAATGGCATTTCTATCTGGGATCCAATTTGTATGGTCAAATCAATGTTAATTTAAAGGTGCACTAAAGAGATAATGGAAGGCACTTTACTTTAAGGTTTCAGCCTGAATTTTCCTGAAACGCTGGATCTGAAGTTTCTTTTTTTAAATACTGTTCTTATAATGCATTTCTGTATTTTTAACTTAAATTCGGAATATAATTGACAAGGTTCTGAAGTTTCTGAACCAATCAGAACATTGCATCCCTCCAGGCTATGTTTTTTTTTTTTGATTTGTCAATTCCGCCTCTGGAGCCCACGTTGTTATTTTCGTTTGTAAACAGCAGTGATGGAGTGGTGTGGAGCAACCCCAGGGGATTATGTCTAACCTACACACAGCCACATATTTTAGCATGATGATTAAGTTTACATCGGGGAATACACTGTCAGGGTGTCTCAAGACATGGTGGGAATATAACTGGTGATCTGGATTTCTATTGATCTTTTTTATTGCCGTAAGTCTCTACACGTCATCATGCAACACGTGAGCAGCAGCTTCGTTTTCAGGAAGTAATTAAAATTTTTATGTTCGTACATTCTGAGAGTGTATAGTTCCATTATAGTCTCAGAGTTTCAGAACTATACGGGTCCATTTGGTTCCAAACTATCATTTAGCTGGGGACCCCCTGGAACTCCCTGATCGCCGCTTTGGGAACCACTGGCATACAGTATGCCTTAATAGAGCTTTGGCTTAATAACATCCAATGTACTTAGGAACAGTACAGTACCTGCTTTCCTTTACTGACCTGAGCTATATGCACACAGTGCATCACCTCAGCCCTTATCCTCCTATACCGCTTTAAAGCCGATTTATTCCGCCGAGAGGAGCTGAAAGGAGAGCTTACATAAAACCATAAAAGGCATTATGCACACAGTAGTACACTAGACATCATATATTATTAGCAGGGTGAGATTACGTGGGAGAAACGGTTAGATTATGCATTTCCCAGACATGTCGCCATCATGACATGATGGAATAGTCTGGCTGTGGTGATATTGTTGTTGTTCAGAAATTCCACGTGCCCTGTCCCAACACTATAGAGATTATGCTGACCAAAAAGGACATTTAATCTCTGATTTATTCCTTAAAAGCAGCGTAAGGTAAATTACAGTAGACGTACAGTACAGCCGGTTATGTAAGTAGTTACTCTACTTGTGCTGTTTGAAAAATATTAAACGTGATTTGACCAAATTGCTCAGTTCACACAGTATACAGTATATTGTAACTGTGATGTGTGTGTGCGTGTGTGCATACCTGTGCATATCTATATAAATATGCTATATCAAAGGTTTTCAACCAGTGGTTGGTTAACTCTTTGAGAGCGTAAAAATGAAACCCAAGTTGGCCCAAGTCTACAAAACTAGAGAATGTAGAAGATTAATGATAATTTTGATCTGTATGCTTGACTGTTTTGTTTACCAAATACAGCCTGGAATTGTGGACAAAAGCAAGGCTAGAATGCCATCAAATGGTGGTCTGCGGCTCGAATTCTGAATAAATACTGGGCACTGTTATCAAAAAGGTTGAAAACCTGTGCTCTATACATACAGTACATAGTAGCCTTTCTTTCTTTGTGTATTTATGAAGCATTTTCCCCTGAGTTTTCCCCATTGACTTGCTCCAAATGTAAAAAAGGACAGCCATTCCTCTGGGAGAGCTGTACGCCACATGTCGTCGGTCTATGGAGGGTCAGAGCGATGGACTGGAGGGTTAAAAAGTCCAGGAGACAGCATGAGGGTCGGTCAGGACGAACGACGTCTCCGAGAAAGCGGAGCTGTTTCAGCACACGCTCACATGATCTCCTAATGAACCGTGACATTGGGTATTGGAACGAGAATAGGAGAGAGAGAGAGAAAGAGATAGACCAGTGGGATGAGATGTGAGAGCAAAAAGCTGTAAGGGGACAAGAATAAAAGAGATGGACAGTCGTATGACAGTGTTACAGGTCAAATCCACATTCAGTATTTACAATTTAGGCATTTAGCATAATTTTTTATGCCTTAATCCATTCTGGGAGGGAATCTGGCAGCACTATGAGCTTGTATTTTTGAATAACTGTATATACTTGTATATCATATATATTCTTTCAGAGCGAACATGTTTTTTATTCCTTTGGTGATAGTGAACAGTAGCTAAACAGGAAATGGTGAGAGATATGACACATATAATAAACAGTATGCATGTGACATCATCATTAAACCCAGAAGTTATGCAGAAATACCTACTGGGGTAAAAATACTCGGTCCATACATCCAAACAGAAAAGCAAAATTTGATTGTATTAAACTATGTTCAATGACATTAAAGCCAATTTGCCAAGTTACTTTGCCCTTCCCATTAACTTAATCCATGTGCACAGTGCACACCCTATATTCTAGGGTTGAAATCATTTGAGCACCATTGATATACAGTATAGAATCAGGTTTTTCAGAAAAATATTAGGATTTAGAAGCTTAAAAAATCAAGCTCAGTACAAATCCAGAGCAGGTTAAAGTAAGCAAAACACATGTAATGCATGGTGATGCAATGTGCTGTGAGCTTATACATCAGCTATCTTCGCTTTCACTTTGCATTGTGATCAAAACAAACTGGAGGTAAACGAGAGAAAAGCGGTGAAGTAACACAGAGCAACTTCAGAGGAGAAGGGGCGGATTGATGTGGACGGATGGAAACTTAATGAAGACAAAAAACAACAACCACTGTTAAATACGCTGCAAACCCAATACGTGGTGATTTAATTGGCACATTGCCTTGAGAAAGAACTGCTCAAATAAGCAATAAAGTGGTGCATGGCGCAGTGAGGCATGAAATACAAACACCTGCAGCACAATCAAAGTTACAACCTACGTCCAGTGACACGGAAACAGTATATTATAATGATGTGTGGGCTATATGGGGTCACCAGACACTTTATGCACTAATGGATCAACTCTCAGCGGTGGGAAAATACTACTTGGATGTTTTACTGGAGTAAAAGTAAAAAGTATCAATACGGCAATGTAGAAATGCACTACTAGTAAAGTGAAGTAAACGTATGGAATTAAAAATGTACTTGAGTATAACAGTACAGTATTACAGTACAGATACCAATCAGTATTGGTATCAAAATGTACTTTGATACAAAATGTATTCTGTAGGGCTGTTTTGGTGGATATTATGTTTTTGTCATAATCATCTAAATCTACAATGTACAGTGTTTAAGGGCGGCTGTGGCTCAGTAGGTAGAGCAAGAGGTAGAGCAGGTCATCCAATGACCCGTGGTTCGAATCCCGGCTCCTCCTGTCTGTGTCGAAGCGTCCTTGGGCAAGACACTGAACCCCAAATTGCCTCCAATGAGTTGGTCGGTGTGAGCTGGCCACCATTGGTGTGTGAATGTGGGAAGTGGGGACGCTGGCGTCGACTGTTCGCCGCTCTACTTCCCAATGTATGAATGAATGGACCATTGTGAAGCGCTTTGAGCACTTGGAAAAGCGCTATAAAAATGCAATCCATTATTAAAAGTACTAAGATGTAGTAGCAGCAGTATAAGTACTTTACATCATTGGTTCCCAAACCTTTTCACGTTGAGGATGCCAAAGTTGACACTATTTAGCATGCGGAACCCATTTGAAAAGATATGCCAATGAGAGAAGGCTTGTGATTCTCAAGCCTCTCAATTTAAAGGACTGTCAGTTTGACATGCATTAGTCTACAGAGCCCCATTTAATGGCATTTCTACCTCTCAGGCCTCCAATTTATACTCAATGTTAATTTAACATTGGATATTAAATATTAAATATGAACATAAGGGTTCATTTGGTTCCTAACTAACTATCATTTAGCAGGGGACCTTCTGGTCCCCAGGCCCCACTTTGGTAACCACTGCTTTACATGGCTGCCAACTCTGCAGATTACATATTTATTATAGAGCCATGTTGGTGAATGGGGGCACCCCAGTGGCTCCTCCATTTAATGTGCCAAACCACACAACTGTGACATCCTGTTTGATTCCTTCCTCAGGGCCTGCAATCTCTCTCAACCATCACTGTTATGTCGCTCGTCACTTTCCTTGCTCTCCTGTCGCAGTAAAAAAAAAAAAAGCTGTAGCCAAAGGCGTGAAATAATATCTAAATAATGATGTATTATTCTACATGCTATGCTGTATGTACAAGCAAAGTTTATTACAGTATGCAGTGTGTACTGTATGTGAAATGCTTCATTATGACATCCCAAGCTACACAAAGTCCACGGAATTGCATTTCGGCCGTTTTATCGGGTACAGCCGACTAGAACAGGGTTAGGACCCCATCTTTGCAGGCCGTCTGAATCAACAGTCCAGATGCTGTTCTTTGCACAGAGCTGTAAGAGTACTGAGGCTTTATTGTTAGTTTGAATGACTCTGGACATTCCCTCTCATATTATTCATTCACACACACCCTTCACATGTTGTTGTTATTTTTCATGCCTCCCAGTCGGTGGATAGCCATTCTAGACGGATTATGTTTTGGGGGATTATTTTCTTGGGACTGTTGTTTTTGGGAATCGGGTCCAAAAATGACACTGATGCTTCCCTGCGTTTTAATAAGGTAAATTCCTTCAAAGGCCATAAAATGGCAATATGGCATTTCCTTTTCTATTCTTTTTGATAGAGAGAAACAGAGAGAAAGGTAAGGGCGGTGGGTCACACATTCGTCAGATTGGTATATATGCGCTGAGACGCCTGGCCAACTTTCTCATTATTATGAGAGACGGAGTTCAACAAACCATGTGCCACCCAGACTCGGCACAAACAGAGGATCAAAATTAATGCCGCTCCTACGCCGCCAAAATGCGGAACGTCCCACCCAACAGTCATTTAGACACGCAAATTCCTTGACTCGGTACATCAACAAGTTCACAACATGTTGCACAGAATATGTGGTGAGATTGTACATTGGATATTTTCCTTAAAGGGCTATTCCACCCATTTTCAAAATTTTCCTGAGAGGATACAAATGTGAACCAAATGGACCCTAGCGGGTCCATTTGGTTCCATTTATACCCTCTCAAGAAAAAGGGGTCTGAAAGAAAAATCATTAACATGGTGAAATACATCTTGATGATGTCATCAGATGTATTTCACCATGTTAATGATTTTTCCAGACCGCCATTTTTAGGAAATACAGCATTGGGGGAACTTTTTTATCACCACCACACAACATCTCTAAGGTATGTTAATGACATATTAAAATGTTGAAAATGGGTGGAGTTCCCCTTTAATTCATTGTATTTTCCCCAGTTAGACAATAATGACGTGCTCAAAACATAAGTTGGATGCTCAAAACATAAGTTGGATGAAAGAAGTGGTTAATCAATTATCTTATACAGTGTGTAGTGAATTTGATCGTATACATGGTGCCTTATTTACCGTACATTATGTCTTTACACAGCCTGATTTCGTTATCACATTAGTGTAGACTTCAATTATAATGATGGATGGCAGGCTATGCATGTACAGTACGTATGGGTGTCCAACACTGAGGCTAACTGTGACAGACAGACACTAGCTCCCCACATGACTCATCCATACCGCGCATCAAACTTCATTATGCTGCTGAGATTATTCCAGTCTGTACAGGAGTACATGACACACTGCACCGCTGAGACACACACACATGCACGCACGCACGCACACACACACACACACACACACACACACACACACACACACACACACACACACACACACACACACACACACACACACGCATGCGCGCACGCACGCACACAAGCACACACGCAGGGCATGAGGGCATACAGTATATGCCATATGCAGAGGTGCTTGTATAGTAATGATTTGAACAATCAAGCTATTCTCTCTTTCTCTCTCTCTCTCTCTCTCTCTCTCTCTCTCTCTCTCTCTCTCTTGCTCTCTCTCTCTCTCTCTCTCTCTCTCTCTCTCTCTCTCTCTCTCTCTCAGTCTGTCCCCATAGACATATTGGCAAACATTCACACATTCACACATGTACACTCAAGCAGGCAAGAACACATCCATACATCATGCATACAGTACAGTACATGTGAGAAAAACATCTCTCTCACACACACACACACACACACACACACACACACACACACACACACACACACACACACACACACACACACACACACACACACACACACACACACACACACACACACACAAAAACACACACAAACACACACACTGTGCACAACTGCATGGCTGCAGGCATGCGCTGTTCTGCCCCTGCCTGGTACAAACCCACTGGAAACTGATAACATTATGCATGTTTAAAAAATGAAACAACAAAAAAAAGACTCCATACTGTGGGAAGGATGCAAATGTGTGCGCCGATATTTCAAGTTGAACTACATATCTTCTCCCCCGGCCCCTTCACAGTAAAGCGTCTTTGAGTAGGAGCGCTATATAAATCCCACATATCCCACTTCCACAATCAGAGAGACAACGTCAATGTGTGTGTCAGCTCATCACACATCTGGCGTGCGAGCGTTCTAGTTATTGTTATTATTATTAAACATTAACAGCAGGGAGATAGAAGAACCCCCCCATGGGGTGCAGAAATAACACAGCCCACCGGGGGTGGTGGTGCGAGCAAACATCACATACAGTAACAACCAGAACCAGGAAGAAAGGAAGGCAGGAAGACGCAGGCAGTCTAGAAAGCTTAAATACCATGCCTAATTGGTCAGCTGACTGCCACACACGCAGTTTGGGCAGGGGCGGATCTATTTTCCATTTTCTCTTGCCCCCTCCCCCAATTGGGACATGTTACATCCGCCCCTGAGTTTGGGCCTTGCACATACTGAATACACCCACATAGAAATGCAGCATATTAACCCTTCAGTATGTGCCCTACAGCACAGCATGAAACCTCATGCGTATATCTGACTGAACTAACTTGGAATTATATTTTGTATTAGTAGTAGTTGTAGTAGAAGTAAAAATGTATTTTAACCCACCGCAGTAGCTGGAAACAGCCCATATCTGCTATTTACCGAATGTTTGGCTAAATGACAGAATACAGAATACATGCGGTATGTTTCAGCAATCACTGAATGATCGCCTCCAGAATATCTATATGCTAGGCTCCATGCGGTTCAACGATAGGTAGACTCATGATATTCTGAGGAGGGACGGACGATCGCTAACAGAATAGAGATTTTTTTAGGGTTCATACGGTCGCTGCAGCAATTATCGGCGAATGATCGCTTGCAGAATAGAGATATATGCCAGGGTTCAAGTGTTAAAAAATGTATCATGCAGCTCAGTGAGCCGGATGACTGACAGCTACCGTAGTGCTAGAGATCGGGAGAATCTGTCTGAAATGTGGCAGCAATTTGGAGTCGTCGGAGGGCTGTAAATGTGGTTTCTCAATGCACCGCCAGAGTATGGAAGCCGGGGTTCATGTGGTTAAGTCATCTAGTCATCCCATCGTGTGGTCCAAACGTGTGTTTTTCCTTGACAGAAAAGTGGCCCGCTTCAACTAACTCAAATAGTAGTGGTTCAAACGTTACTGGGGGAAAAGTGCAGTGCTGTAATGTTTGATGTACTTTTACTTCTACTCCATTACATCTCAGTGAATATTGAGTGAATATTGTACTTTTCCTCCACTATAGTTACATAGTTAGATTTGTAGATGGATACTTATAGATCTGTAACTCCTAAAATGAAATCAAATGGACCCTTACGGGTCCATTTGGTTTCGTATTACGTTCCCAATAATTATACTTAAGCATCTGAATGACTTAATTTTCAAGAATGTACACATTTAGAATGTGTAGAATAATTGTTATTTTGACCAACATTTTTTTATAGTTTATCTCTCCTGAATTGTGGACAAAAACTTGAAAATCGTTAGTTTTGGGTCTAGAGAGACTAAACCCAACATCAAATGGTGGTCCTCGTGGCTAAAATGCAGAAAAATAGTGGGCCCGGGTATGAAAAAGGTTGAAAACCACTGAGCTACACCTTCCACCTCTGCTGTTCCTGGGCACAGTCCACTGCGCTGTCGTCACTACTCCACCTAAACACTAAGCAGGGCCTCAGGTGTTTCCCCTCCCCTCTGACGAGCTGCATGGGTGTGACACTACACAGCTGTTCCCACTCTACAATCAACACCAGAGTCTTCAAGAGCCCTGCATTCAGCCCTGCTCCTCCACAGGTCTTCTCATAGAAACGCATGGCAAGTGACAGTTTCTCTACTCAGTTGTAGTTCGTACTTTGTAGAGCGTTTTCTTTTGGTTTAGCTGCAAAGTTAGCTGTGTTGCTAATAGTTTTCTCTCCGTCCTCCAGACCGGGCTGTTTGCAGTGGCACCCTTAGAGTATGCTAGAGGGAACACCCTGAGGAAACCTTGAGGCGAAATGGACATAGTGGCCAAAGTTGAGAATGTAGTTTGAGCAGCATGGGGCCAGTAACATGAACACGCATTAGGCTCCGCCCCCTCCATAGCTCTCCGCTCTGACGCACACACACACACGCGCGCCGATCGTGCATGAGGTCGTCTGCGTTCGTGTTCTCGGCCCCATTTTCCCAGAATGCACTCTGGCTTTTTCCCCGAAAATAGGAGTGAAATCGCCTCATGCGCTGAGTGAGCAACTCAATGCAAGTGGATGAGAGGGGAGCTCAGGTGTCCACTCTATTTAATATATACTCTAAGGTGGCACCCCTCCTACACGTCGTCCCTTTGTTTGTTTGGCTGCCGTCTGCCAATCTACTCTCTTGCAAAGTATAGTTTTATATTATATAATATAACCTCATAGATACATGTATACCTATAGAGTAATTATGTATTTATATGGATTTATATATATATAATCTATACATTGTCAATATCCTGCTTTATATATATATATATATATATATATATATATATATATATATATATATATATATATATATACCGTATTGTCCCGAATATAAGACGACTCGTTTATAAGACGACCCTCATTTTTCAAGACCCATTTACAGAAAAAAGAACATTGAATGTCAAATAGCATAGCCCCTGAATATAAGACGACTCCATTTTTGGGATATTTCCATTGGGAAAAAAGCATAGTCTTATATTCAGGCCAATAGGGTATATATATATATATATATATATATATATATATATATATATATATATATATATATATATATATATATATATATATATTAGAGCCCGACCGATGCCATATTTTTGTGGCCGATGCCGATACCGATTTTTGGAAAAAACTGCACCGATGTTACCGATGTTTGGGACCGATGTATAATAATGAATTAAAATAATTAAAAATACATTTGAAAAACTTCTAAACGTCAAATCTATTCTCTCTTTCAAGTAAACAATAGAATACGACATTGACATCATTTACTTTTGTGAAATAATTCCATTTGCTGTGTTTCTTTTTCTGTTCCAGGCAAATATCGGCCGATATATCGGCCGATGTTACCGATATATGGGCAGATTTTACCGATATAATGGCCGATGTATCGACCGATATATCGGTACGAATATCACCGATATCGATGCCGATATATCGGTATCAATATCGGCCGATATATCGGTATGACAGATATATCGGTCGGGCTCTAATATATATATATATATATATATATATATATATATATTGCCAATACCTGCTTTATCTGTGCAATAAAGTGTTTAATTGCCCTCCTGTCTCCAGAGTGGTTGCATTTGGGTTCAGAACACAACTCAATCTTAACATTTAAAACCAGACCGAATCAGCTGTTGACAAAAGTAAAGAGTGTCATAGGCTCGGGTATCGAACCCATGCCAGTCTATATATATAATATATATACTGTATATAATTACTTGTCATACATAATTGTCATACATTTTCAGTGTTGGGGAAGTTACTTTTAAAAAGTAAGGGCATTATAGTTATAGTTACTTCCCTGAAAAAGTAATTAGTTACTTTATTCCTTACTAAATTCTGAAAGTAAGGGCGTTACTTTACTTTACTTTACTTTTTTTTTTAAACATACAAAAAAGGGGTGTTGTTCTGTGGTATTCGTGGTCACAAGTTTAAAGTGGAATTCCTCCCATTTTCAACATTTTACTGACATTAATTAATATGCCTTAGAGATGTTGTTTGGACATGATTCTGTGTTTATTAGAAATGGAGGTTGTGTTTCGCCATGTTAATGATTTTTCTTTTAGGACCTTTTTTGAAAAGGGGTGGAATTCCCCTTTAATGGCAGCATGCTGAGCATGGACTGTAATAAGATTTTCTTTGCTGAGGACAATGCTTGCTGCCTACTAACATAATTTACACTTCACTTCAATGTTTTTGTCCTGGTCCTTTACCACAGTCGTTTTCAACCTTTTTCATACCAGGGCCCACTGTTTATTCTGCATTTGAGCCATGGACCACCATTTGAGGACATTTTGGCCCCACAGACCCCAAAACTAAAGATTTCTTTTGTCCACAATATCAGGCTGGATTTCAAAAACGAAACAGTCAAACATACAGATCCAAATGGACCCGCAAGGGTCCATTTGGTTTCATGTTTACACTCTCAGTTACATCTGGTTAACCAACTTTCCATCATTTAGCCTGAGGACCACCTGTTGAAAACCCCGTGCTTTACCAGCAAGAATGTAAAATAATGTTTATATTTCCGCGCTGCAAAGGCTCCAGTCACGCTGCCGTCGTCGTGTCATTGCGTTTGAGAGCGTATGTTTTATTATTATTTCACCGCAGCGAGTGCGAGTGTGTGTGTGCGCAGCAACAACACAGCTTTGTGTATGTGTGTGCTTACCAGAGGCCAGAGCCTTTAATTACGCGAAAACTCTGTTCACTTCATGGGGCCACTTCAATGGCGGCTCATCTATATATACTCTTCCAATTGGGACAACCGAGGTTACCAAATGCATTTAAGTCTATGGGATCATACGCTTTGTTTTCTGCCCCCTCAATGTCGCAACTCTTCTACTAGATGCTTGACGAATAAGACTGGCTCTGATTGGCTTATACTGCCATGTGGCGCCGTGTTAGCCAATCAATGACCTTTTCTGTGACGTGGTGGACGGCATCACGTTAGACACATAGATATAAAAATACTAGATCAGGCATCCGGAATTAATGCAAGTGGATCTGGATGAGAGGGGGACTTTCGTCCGGTGCCTTCTCTATTCAATATACTCTATGTTAGACTGAAGAAGCGAGCAGACAACACAGTGCAGCGAGTCCTGCCGCCGCCGCGGAGTAACGACAGTAACGATGCTACAATAATCATAACGACGTTATGGATTTGAGAAATGTAAGGAGTTACGTTAGAAGTTACTGAAACAAGTAATCCCTTACTGTAAGGGCGTTACTTGTAAGGGCGTTATTCACAACACTATACATTTTATACATTTGACAAAAAGACATTTTGCATACTGCCAACTTACTATTTGGTACTCTGCACACCTCCTATAGCTGCAATGGACACTGTAGCAAACTGTCTCTCAAAATGAAAACAACAGTCTCTTGTACTATTCTTGAGCTGACAGATAATACAGTAGATTTACTGGGGCTACAGTACATGCATCACACACATCCGGGTCTAATTTTCCTTAATTGCTTTGGATGCTTCAGAGAATTGCGTAAAGAACCTTTTCTTGTAAATGAGTTAGAGTCTTCTTCCTCTACACCTCACATCTACAGTATTAACCACAGTTCCCTGCAGGGACTGCAGCACCTAAGAATGTTCTAATTTACATATATTGACATGAAACGATTCAAATTGATCTGATCAACCGAACTCTGATTAACTGTGCTGCCTGTGGTTATACAATCGACTACTTTAAATGGTTGTCGCTACAGTACTCGGGGACATCTTTGGAATTCAATGAGTTGTGAAGGTATGAGCCATTTTGGTCATGCTTTGGTAGCTCTTCCATGGCTCATGGCGTGCAACATTGTTGGGTCTCAACTTGATTTGATTGATTTCTTTATAAAGATTTGTGGCCTTTGCATTTATTGATAGATACAAGTGAAGAATGACAGGATATATTCTGGCGAAGGCCATCCCGTGTCCAACATGGTTGAGAAATGACCGTTTGGGGTTACCCAGGGGGTCCCTCTACTGAACTGTACTGTACCACCTCGAAACATCATACTGTATATACACTGTTTGCGTCTGTTTCCATTCTTGAAGAGGCCTGCACCTTTAATTCTAGCTTAGAAGAAGCCTTTATGAGCAAAGTCATTAAATATCATACATCATAGAGCTATAGAGCTATAAGCTATAGGTGCAATCTGTTTGTGTTTATCTTTGGCAGCGTTGGACATGTACAATTTGTACAGGGTGGTTGCAAAATTCTGTGCAATGATTCGTGTGTGTGTGTGTGTGTGTGTGTGTGTGCGTTTGTCTATGCGTGCGTGCATACTCAGACAGACAGTGACAGCCAGACAGCCAGGAACACGCATAGCTCCTTAATGAAGTGGTTGCACCACTTAAAAAGCCTGTCGGCTGCCCCGGCGGTCTGCTGTGAAAGCTGCATTTGATTTAGCGCTACACAAAGTCGGACGAAAAAATAGCTTTTCATAAATGATGAAAAGCAGTTATTTCTAACGATCATAAGGTCACTGGTGCTGGAGCGCATCCAGTGTCTGCATTTTCTAAAAAGCCCAGAGTCTGGGAGTTTGAGGTCACCAACCCAGACCTTAACCACATGAAACCTGTCTGGAACTTTAACCTAATGCCTAAACTCAACCATTAACGCCTGACCCTGGCTCTGCTGCTGTCTCTGTCCATTGTGGGATCAGTTCAGGCCCAGCAGCCTGCCCCACTATACCCATATAGATTATTTCTCCGGAGGAACATGCCTCTTTGAGTAACATGAAAAGAAGTGATTGCTTGAACTTCGATTCCGAAACGGATTTCCACTGTCTTCTATATAGATCGCTGCTCCCCGTCATGAACGATGATGACACACAACAGGCTCTGGTATAGCAGTGAGATGAAAGGATGCTCCTCGGGGCGATAGATCATGTCCAATCATTCAATGCGACGCGTTGTGTCTGTGGTCTGGGGGCGACGTACGTACATGGCCTATGAGTCATCACAGCGGTGGGGAAAGCAGTAAACAAATGTGCTTTACTTAAGTAAGAGCATCAATACGGCAATGTAGACATCATACTTTGTTGCAGTATTGATATTTTTGGAAAAAATGTGAAAATGTGGTGCAGATGTTGTGTCAAATCTTCTGTCACAGCATAACTTTTTTAAACTCAAAACTTTCGCTTCTGGGGTGGTCCCTGGAACTACATACTGTATTTTCAGACAGGGTTTGGCCGGGCGAACATATACCTACAGATGATCTTGGGGGTCCATGACATGAAATATTGAGGTCAAGGCTGAGGATTTAGAACACACCATAGATTCTGAAAAAACAAGGCAGCAATCCGAGCACTCAAAAAGTTTAAAAACGAGGAGGGGAAGTATAAGAACAAGGTACTTTATTTATAAGTAAAACAAGCCAACATGTTTCGACTCAAAGAGTCTTCCTCAGGGCTAGTGAAAAGAACAAATGGCAGACATGGCACATATATATTATATATAGAGTCAAGTAAACTAGACAAGACAATCAACTGAGTGTGCGCGCACCACACCCCAAACTTTGTGTGAGCGTGCAGGGCGCTAAACAAATAATTGGCACCCGGTAATGACTAAGAGAAGAGTGCAAACCATTAACAAAAACGAAATGAATTAAAAAAAATCGAAACACCATAGATTCTATTCTGCACAAGGTCAAAATGGGTAAAGGACGAAAAAAGTAGACTCATGGTGAATCATAATGTCCCACAAAAGACCGAAATGTATATACAGGGCTGAAGTGGTTACTGAATGTTTTGTAATAATACTAATAGAAATCTACAAAGTATTCAAAGAAATGGAATAGAGCCAAAGTACAAATAACATTATGCTCCAAGATGTATCGGAGTAGATGTAAATGTATTGGAATTTCTGGAATACTCCCGTAAAGTACAAGACAAAATTGTACGCTTAACTGCAGCACTTTACTAAATGTCACTGTCAGGCTTTGTGTATCCCAGACAATCCCACAGCGCGTTCCACTGCGTAAATGGTGAGCCGTGATCGAGCGCACAGAATGGCCTCTGCGATGTATACCGACACAGTCCGGTCCGCGTCCATCCAGCCCCTAGACCAGCCCCTGGAGGGGCATTTAAGTACATTACAGTGTATCTATCTATCCCGGCTGTAAGCGCTCAATAGAGAATTGATTTGCGCTAGATTTTCCAGCCATCCATTTCAAAGGCATTTAGGGACTCTTGTTTTTTTTTTCCTTTCCTTTTCTATCCGCCTTAGGTGCCGAATCTGCTGGGAAGCCGATTTTCTTTTCAGGAGTATCGTTCCCTCTCTCTCTCTGTCTCTCTCTCTCTGTTATTAAATAAAACAGGGTCTAGAGTTAGAATATCAAAGAGCGATTTTTCTTTTGATTTACTTTTTGTAAGAAATCCCGTCTAGCTGTGCGATGAGAAATCGATCAAACGGCTCTGCAACCTCTCCATTAATCTTGCTCGCTCTACTATATATGGAGGGGGAAAAAGGCACCTTTAAGAAAAGGTGCACCCTCGCCCCTTCTCTCTCTAGAGTCCAACACACACACACACACACACACACCCACACACACACACACACACACACACACACACACACACACACACACACACACACAGCGAGAGAAAGAGAGAGAGGGGTAATCTGTCTGATTGAAAGAGCTTTCAGACGGGTAATTAAATTTCCCAACGATCCGCCGCGGTAGCTTCACACGGATCCGGCTTTCTGAGGAGAGCAGATGACCGAGACCCACAGCAATAACACAGTGCTACTACTATCACAAAGAGAGAGAGGGAGAGAGAGAGAGAGAGAGAGAGAGAGAGAGAAGGGGTGATGATGAGTACGAAGAGAAAGGAGAGAGGTTATATTTCATGTTGACAAGGACAAGATAAACACTCAGGCCTTTGGAGACCATTAGCTCAACTCTAACCTTCATCTTAAGCATTACTGCCATTACATAGTATTATGCCAACAGTAACAAGAAACTCTGTCACACGCACACACACACTCACGTAAGCACACACACACACACGCACGCACGCACGCACGCACGCACGCACACAAACACGTCGGCAGCCTACGCACATTTGATATGCCTGCCATCAGCGATACCAAATCAAAGCGATAACGACGATGTGCGGCCGCGCAGACAGTAATGATAACGATCGGGAGTCCTGACACGTGTACACTTGTGCGCGCACAATTTCAGCACTGTGCTATAGCGAATGTATAATGAGGGAAGGGAAATGAACACACAAGGCCATTCAGCAACTCGCGGTAGAGCTATAAGTGGTGATGTTAACCGTGTATGGTGGTGAGCGTTTCAACGTGATTTAAATTGGGTGTCTGTAAAGCATGTACCCGCAGCACTGCAGGTATGTCAAAGGCACACAGTATTATTAACGTGTTTAAAGTAGATAAGAAATCTCTGTGTAAGAAAGCCGCAGTAGCCCACCAAAGATGTCCCTATAACCTTTGTCATTGGTGGAGGACTGCTATTGGTAGCCAATCAGAAATCCTTATGTTATATAGTGGAGTACTATGAGTTTGAAAGGGCCAGTGCAGCCCCTATAGTTGTCATAGATACTAGATATTTTCAGGGAGTGATCTATTAATAGTCTACTAGCCGGCCCATAGAGACCCCATTGTGAAC
The DNA here is from genome assembly GCA_039105355.1 of Benthosema pterotum. NCBI lineage: Eukaryota > Metazoa > Chordata > Actinopteri > Myctophiformes > Myctophidae > Benthosema > Benthosema pterotum. Next base: position 18,454,389 of record CM076975.1, read on the forward strand.
CCATGTGACATTTTGAGTACACCAAGGTTTTATGTTAGAAATGTTGAGTATGGGTATGCATGTAGAAACTCTCAGATGCTAACTTGCATATGTTGAGCATTTTTTATAATTGCCATAATATGTCACCATACCAGTATACCACACCACACCATACCTATAGAAGGCAAAAAAAAAAGTTATCATGCTTTATGTAGCATGTGATATGTCTAACTAGCAGTTTTTCATGATGCTGAATCCATTCCAAGCATTGCAAAAAGTACATTTTTGGTGACTGGTATTGCTGTTTTCAGCAATTAATGGCTGTTTTTTTTTTTTGAGTAAAATTAATGCTTAGAATGGATTCAGCATCATGAAAATACCCTAGTTAGACATATGATGAAATTTTGACTTTTTTTTTTGCCTTCTATCGGTTGTTAATGGTATGGTGACATATTATGCCGATTATTAAAATTGCTCAACATATGCGAGTAGTAGCAGTGTGACGTCTACATGCTGGGGACCCCTACTCAACATTTCTAACACAAAACCTCATTGTACTCAAAATGCCTATAGACTCACAATCTGGCTAGTAGGCTATAATGGACATTTCTAAGGAAAAAAGTCATTAACATTCTGATATTTCTTACATATATCTACTTTAATTATTACTTGTGTGTGTGTTTCATCCCCAACTTAGTCGATCCCCATGTGTACTATGTGGTCCCAGTCATTGCCAGCCCCTGCTGTTTCGTGCTTGGTGCCACGCTGTGAGCTTGTAGATAAGCTGTTTTCACTACTTCTTACACATTTTGTTTTATAATTTAGGTCTTATTCATGTTCACCCATTTTTTTTTATTATTATTTATTTTTTTTTTTTTTATTATTTTTTTTGGGGGGGGGGGGGGGGGCATTTAGGCCTGACCTAAGTTTTTTGAAAAACTTTAAATATATCAGCATGAAAATAAAATAAATTGAATATTTGAATACTGTACATACTGTACAGGATCCAAATATGGATTCCCGTCACATCGGCACACATCGGAGGGACACATTGGCACATTCCAGCAGGAGCAGGGACACTGTCTGCACTGATCTTTGTGTGGTTCCAGCGTTGCACTTCCCCTGTTTTATTGAGAGAGTCTATTGAGAGACTCCCAGGTTGTCCAGCCAAGGTCATGGCCACTATAGCGGCTTCCTGTCGGTGTTATTCCTCTGTCAAGCTATTCCAGAGCACGCGTGTCACTGCTTTGCCATTCATCTTCCCCCGACGTTGCCGCTTGTTTTGGTTGTCTGGAGAGGCAGGACTGTCTGCACACAAAACCGGTTCTGGCACAGGCCCGGATGTAACATTTCCCAAGTGGTGTGGGGGGGGGCAGGCGAAAATGGCCCCCGCATACGCTTTTCATTTAAATTCTTTAGTTCTGTGACCCACAAGGTTTATATCTTGTACAGGACTTACATTAGGCGAGTAAGCATCAATAATACATGTAACATCGGTTGTTGTTGAAGTTGCAACAGGCACGTTGTTGAAGTTGCAACAGGCACGTGGCATGCATGAAACTAAAGGCCTGACTCCGATAGCTTTCTGTTTTGAATGATGAAATACTGTAGTGTTGGATTAGTGGTGTCACAATTGTAGTTAGTTAGTAGCAGTAGTAGTGTTTCAAATCATTTTAAATACAAACACTTTAATGTGGAATATCTTTGTAAATGTGGGTTGCTTGCATGCCATCATGTTTGGTGGGGCAGTCTCTGGGCATTTAGGGGGGGCATTGCCCCTCCCCCGTGCCCATGCCTAGATCCGGCCCTGCTCTGGCTGGAGGTGTGTGTGTGTGGGTGGGTGGGGGTGTAGGGGGTGTGTCCGTCTTCTGTGTTGTCCGTTTGTCTTGAGTGATGCACAGTCCCCTGGCATGCTGTTTGGAGAGGAGAGGCGCTGCCTGGCACGCAGAGTCACCGGACAGGTGTTGTCTGTGACGCATGCGGCGATGACGCCGTGTTGACCAGTTTGATGCGACGTGACCGATCACAGGGCCGTGGCAGTCGCAGCAGATTGTCTGTGGGTATACCGGCCCGCGCCCCACTTTTTATTGCATTCGGAACAACAACAGTGCTTGGCAGGAAATACTATTTTTAGTACTTCAAACACACCCGCATACGAGAAACACTGCCCCCCCGTCCCCCGACAGGGGCGGATCTAGGCATGGGCAATGGGGGGGCAATGCCCCCCTAAATGCTCAGTCTGCCCCACCAAACATGATGGCATGCAAAACAACCCAAGATATTTCAAATTGAAGTGCTTATATTTAAAATGATTTGAAACACTACTACTGCTACTAACTAACTACAGCTACTAAAGCACTAAACCAACAGCATTTCATCATTGAAAACAGAAAACTCTCTGAGTCAGACCTTTATCTTTATGCATGCTGTGTGTCTGTTGCAACTTCAACAACAACTGATGTTATTATTGATGCTTTACTTGACTAATAAAAGAAAATGGTATGGGTGCGGCTTCATCGCCCGTGTCGCTTCGCACCACAGGCGATGAAGCCGCACCCATACCATTTTCTCTTGCCCCTCCAACATGTTCTCTTGCCCCCCCAAATAGGACATGGGTACATCCGCCCCTGTCCCCCGAAGGTGCGTTTCATTGCCTTGGGGTTGTTTTTCTTTTCCTGCAGAGCTGCGCATCTTTTCTTTCAGCAGATGGCTGTTTTCTAGCGAGCAGCGCGTAGTTCCAGGTGATAATAAATGAGCGCTGTTACCGGGAAGACGTGTTGTCTGTTAGCGGCTAATAGAGGCCACGATAATAATAGCGTCCCGTTGGGCTAAATGTACCGTAACCGCCAGCCAATGAGAAGAAGGAGGAGGCGACGTCGGTGGCGAAAAGCAATCCGTGTTGGCTTGTTGTTTCGGCAATCGACATGGTAACGAGCCAAACAGCCCTATGTGTGCACAAATTCGGGGGGGACCTTTTTTTGTGGGAGCTGAGCGAACCCTGAAACTAATGGAGCTGCTGCTGCTGACGTGATATTAAGCTCTGCGGGACGCCGATCCCTGCGTGGGTCTAAAAGTATACATCCTGCCTGCCTCAGGTCCTCACGACACGCCTTGCCATGATCATTAGCCACGTCTGCGCACGCACGCACGTGTCTGTCAAACACGCACGCACACGTGCCCCTACACACACACACACACACACACACATACACGCACACACACACACACACACACACACACACACACACACACACACACACACACACACACGCACTCACACACATGCCCACCATCACTCCCCGCTGCTGGTTGTTGCAAACAGTGATTCAAATCCACCGATGTGAGGAGAGCTTACATGTTCATCTGTCTCAGCCCATCTGGAGCCGACCCGCACGGTGCATACACACATGGAATGCGCGCGCATATGAACGAGCAAGCGTGTGTGTGTGCGTGTGTGTGTGTGTGTATGTGCGTGTGTGCGGCAGCGTGCAAAGAAAAGTCTAAAAGATGGATAGAGGCAGAGGGAGATAGAGAGAGGAGTGATAGCAGGAGGGAGGGAGGGAGGGAGAAAGATCTGTCTTGTTCCCTCTTGTTTTGTCTCTTATTCTCTGGCTCCTCTATCTGCTGTAATTAGACAGGTGTGTGAGCGTGTGTGTGTGTGTGTGGGGGGGGGGGGGGGGGGCATGGCAAAAAGGGGATGATGGAGGAGACACAGAAAGAGAGCAGTGTAAGGGCAGGGATTGGTGGAAAGAGGACACAAAGGGCAGTGGTATAAAGAAACGAAGTACATTTACTTAAAGGGGCAGTCCGCCCATATTCAACATTTTACTATGTCATTGATGCACCTTCGAGGTGTTGGGTGGACATGATAAAAAAAGTTCCCCCATTCTGTGTTCCCAAGAAATGGAGGTCTGAAGAAAACCACTAACATGGTGAAACATCTTGATGACATCATCAAGATGTATTTTCACCATGTTAATGGATTTCTTTAGACGCTTCCCGTTAGGGTTCATTTAGTTCCATTTGTACGCTCTTATTGAAAATGGGTGGAATTCCCCTTTAAGTACAATCTTTTTGTAAACATATATTGTACTACTTCAATTATTTCCACTTTTTCAGCATTTCTGATCCACTATCCCAGGCTGGTATACTTTTATACTTCAGATAGGTCTAGCCTATCTGAAGATGCCAATACTAGCGTAGCTTATCCTGATTTGAATCATAGCGTTGAGAGTTGAGGTTTGACATGCCCGCGAGAGATATAATAGACAACACTGCCAGAACTCCCCACACAGTATGGTGTATACCTACAGCAATACATCAATATTACGAACAGCGTAATATACATAAGCAGCGGCGGTGGAGTGGCATGCTGGAGTTAAGATATACTCGGGAGGAGGCTGAGGTGGGTGGAGGTATTTGATCGTCACTGACAAGCTGACACAAGTGGCAGCGACTGGAGAGATTATATGCTGAGCATGGATGTGGATGTGGGTGTGGGAGCGTCTGCGCTCTTAAATAGACAGTGTGGCCGTTCCCTCGAGCAGTGGTGGGAAGTAACTAGCTGTAAGTACACTTTACTTACAGTATGCAGGAGGTACTGCACTTGAGGCATCTACTGTATGTGTGTTTACAATACTTTTTTTTATATACACCACAAATAATATACTTTTACTCCAATATACAGTATTTATTGGAATCTAGCTTTCTGATTACTTTGATTATTATTACAAAATGTACCTTAAACACTTCAGCCCTACAGTATATGCTATATTCAGCCAATTGAAATACTTTTGCACTTCTAGTCAAACACATTTCGATTTCCAGACTTTTGCTTGTAACAGAGTGGTACTACATTGCAGTATGGATACTTTCACCACTTTTCAACCTGCATTCATATATTAGAATATTATATTATTATTTTAGTGCCTTCACTAATTTCACTAAGGTTGCAAAAAATGTTTTTAGAGTCGTGAAACGATTTCCTATAGAAACGGTTATCTCCAGTGGAAAGCCATCCATTTGCCATAGGAACGTACATGTTGTACGGGTCGTCTGTTTGGTTTGGACACCAGTACGAAATGGAAGCTGTGATTGGCTAGCCCAATCACGTGACTGTCAGTACAACGGAGCAGAGTTTGCATAAGGTTTGCAATGTGCCTTCACATTAAAATTGTGCGTTCACATCAAATTGGCCATCTTTAGTCCAGCTCCAGTCATATAAGGAAGAATAATTGGCAGGTTTCACAACTCCACTTCACACAGGTGTGATTTTTTCTCATAAAATAAAAAAATAAATGTATTTTTTTTATAAAAATAAAAATGCCTAATGATGACGCGCACGGTGGGCGGGTTTCTGAACTGCTCTCAACCTTCCGATGAGACGCAGGCTGAGTCGGAACAAAATAAGGCATTTTATCATGAACATCATTGAGGACCAATTATATGAAAATAAGTTGTAAAGCATGTGTGGTTGTTAGGAGCATGAGTGTGGCAGCAGGGAGGAGGAGGAGGCCTGGAGTCCAGACGCAGTAGGGATTTTTCTGCTTCACAGGCTATAGAAACGTTTAGCAACCAGAACACAAGCACAGACGTAGCAGAACCAGCCGCTATTCTACTTCACCCTCGCCATTCACTTGATGAGATATGTCAGTAGTTTTCAAACCTTTTTCGTATCAAGGTCCATTATCGATTCAGCATTTTCAATATTGCATGGAACTGTGGACAAAACCTTGTTCACAATTCCATGCCATATTGATTTGGCACCATCAGAGAAATACCAATTATCTGACATCCTCTAGTTGTTTAGACTTCTTGTAAATTAAATCGTGCTACAGTATTTTTCACAATACTTAGTCTGACTCTGTCAGCGTCCATTTAGTTGCATTTTATGCTCTCATGAGTTCAAGATCTACAAGGGTCCATTTGGATACCAAATATCCATCATTAGGTTTAGCTGGGGACCCCTCAAGGACCACTGGCTGAGAACCCCTGCCCTATCCTCACCATATGTGATATTTGGAGCAAAACAAGGCGTGAGGGAGGGGGCTAAAGTGTTTGGTAAAGAGGAGAGATAGAATGCATAAGTGAGGGAGGGAAGAGAAAGGGGCGAGGGAGCAGCACTGGGAGCAATTTACAAGCTTGTTAAAATACCACTAATTACCAGCTGGCCCTTCAGCATAATGAGTTGAGCAGAGAGACGACAGCAACGGCTCATTTAAACTTCCATCCGCGCAGTGGTCTGGTGTGGTGTATGGCGTCGCTCAGCAAAACATAGGCTATACCATGGCTTCGGTCGTGCAAGTTCTGGCATGCCCTAACCGCGTTGTTTTGGTCAATCTTTTCTTTTGTCTCGGGTCACCCTTATGAATAACCGTTTCGCCCATATTAAGTCACATTACGGTGTGTATATAGTTGGGATGCATATACCTGAGACTTTGCCTCTCCATGCCCAGTATGTCATGAGACCTTGCCCTATAGCAGTGGTTTTCAACCTTTTTGATACCAGGGTCCGCTATTTATTCAGAATTTGAGCCACGGACCACCATTTGATAACATTTTAGTCTCACACAACCCACATTCCCATAATTTGGGAAACAAATCGGTCAAACATAAAGATACAAATGACCATTAATCTTCTACCTTCTATAGTTGTGTAGACTTGGGCTAATTCAGATGATCAATATTTCAACTCTTGAGAGTGTAAACATGGAACCAAATGGACCCGCAAGGGTCCATTTGGTTTCATGTTTAGCCTGGGGACCACCTGGAATCCTCTCTCAAGCACCACTGGTGGTCCCCGGACCACTGGTTGAAAACCACTGCTCTATAGAGTCCATGCTCCAGGGTCACCAAAATCGGTATAAGATTCAACCTCTAGGGAGCATGACATGTGAGCTTAGCACTTTGAGAGCTCTTGTGGGGATTGTGGACATTTTGGCCTATCGGAGGCACTAGAGGGAAATGCCATGGAGTCACTGAGATGACCTTTGTCTGTGTTTAATGAAGGTGCAAAGCAAAGTCCGTGGCGATGCATCATTCTTCTTCCTTTTTTTTTCTTTACATGATAATGTCTGTTTGGGAGTTGGGACGGAAGTGCTGAATGGACAGACGGAAGGACACACTGACTTTGCACTGACAACAGAGGAAGGACAGGAAGGGAACATTGTGAATATACAGTATGATGGAGACAGATGATGTGCACTGTATGTGTAAAAGAGAGACTGACTCCTCACGTGTAATGTATCACGCTTTGCAATGCTAATCACGGAATGTACAGTGTACGCGTCACAGGCGTGCAACACTTTCTATCCCCCAACGGGATCTAAAGGCCTGGTTGCATTTACAATGATACAAAATGAGCAAGCTTTGCAGAAGCGTTTAAATTTTGATTCATGACGTCAATGTTTCCTCATAAACAAGTCCCCCAGGTTTGTGCAGTATAATCAAGTATACGTACATGCACAAACTTAAACGTGAATTGAATGTGTTTTAATACATTATAGAAAATTCCAAACCTGTATAGAGTAATGTGTAATGTACACATTACAGTAGTGATTTTAAAACTTTTAATTCAAAGGCCCTACGGTGTGCTTGAACCCCCAGTTGGTAGGAGTATGGTCTCGAACCCTAATCTATGAGAGTGTCCGAATGGAACCAAATGGACCCACTGCTATGCTCTCTGAGTTACAGCCCTGTAAGGATCAGTGTTGGTCAATATTACTTAGGAAAGTAACTTCTTTACTTTACTCGTTACCGCTTAGACAAAGTAATATCATTACTTTACTTATTACTGGAATCAAAGAGTAATATTACATATTACGTTATTACTTTCCCAAGTTCTCAACTCCTACATTTGAAAAAATAGAGATGTACAACCTAATCTGTTTAGCGAGCTCTTTTTAGAACTGAATCCAATTTATTGGAATAATAATAGTGTCTTTGCCTCTTTGACTTTTTAAACTTTTTCACAATTGTTTTCAAAGACAGTTGAGGTCTTGTATTTAAAAATAAATACAAAATATAGCAGCAAGCGATTTGTAGTGTACATAACTGTGCGCAGGATGCAGCGTGTGGACTGTCGATAGCTTGTAAATCTGTTCTATTTTTGCATGCAACAACAAGCTTATTTTAAAAAGTAACTTGCCGTTACTTGCAAAGTAATGCGTTACTTATTACCCATTTTTGCAGAGTAATCTCGTTACTTTACTTTTTGGAGCAAAAGTAATAATATTACAGTAATATGTAATCTAAAATTAGTTACTGCCCAACACTGGTAAGGATCCATATGGTTCTAACTTTCTGTCTATCAATCATTTGGATCCACCCATAAAGAACCCTGGCGTTGCCCGGACCCCTTGTCGTTCAGAGCACAGCGCTTTACACAAACACGGTGCAGTCATTTATTTAACGGAGCGCCATATAATTGACTTCCTGCTCCATTAAGTCCCACAACATTCCATTGACGGTATGGATCCCTAGGATGTAAATAGACCTGGAGGAAAAGGTCAGTGCTTCCACCATCATATGGAGCGTCAGGGGGCTAAATGCTGTGGGAAATGATATCCACAGGGAGGGACACAGGGTGTACACAGCAGACCACAGTGGCAGCATCATGTCAAGCATATACTGTATAGTGCACAGGACAACTTTAGTTTTTTCAGGTGATCTCCCCCCCCCCAGGCACTAGGCGACCTTTCTCTCTAGTTGCCAAAAACCCATTGTCCAAAAGGTTGCCCAAAAGGTTGTCCAAAAGCTTGCCCGATTACCCCTCGCACTATTCCCAATTTCCCATTGTCCAAACAGTCTCCCTGATTGCTGACTTGTGTCCGGCGAATCTCCATGGGGACAGAGTTCGAAAGAGTAATTCCAATCAGCACAGCCTTGGAAACGAGCCCACACGCATCAGCGACTTGTAGAACCAATATTATGCCGGCCTAACCTAAGGACGGCAGATGAGCTGATCTGATTTGATCTCAACAACGTGTCGTCATCCCCGGCCCCTCCCCCTACCGCCCCTCCACTGCTGTGCTACGTCACATCATTTGGAACGACACCCACCCTGAAAGGTTGACTCCCACTTCTAGGCCACTGTGGCTAACAAACTAGTCCAGGCTTTCAGTTTTCGCGAAATGCAGACGAATATGAAAGCCAGGGTGTCGAGGCTATGAGGCATTTGTGGCACCGTCCTGCCACACCTTGTCCGTCCCCGCACTCCTGTCGGTACCTTTCCATTCCTCATTACAGCAGCCTCCAATCCCTGCCGTGCCATATATGACACCTGGTGGTCCACAGCCAGCAGCCACTGGAGGGACCTATTAGTTGCTCCTATTATTTTATACCTGCGACGGCTAAGCCGGCAGTGAGATGGCATTGCCATCGTCAACGCCGGTGATTGCATACGCTCCTTCTGAAAAGATCGTACAACGTATCATCGTATAGCAACGCACTCTGTAAGTAAGAAAACACTCTGCTGTTTTCTTAGTTACATTTACACCCCTGCCAAGGAACCCCAGATGAACATGTATGTGTGTTCCAGGCTGGTTCCAGACTGGCCTCCTCTGATAACAGATACAGTAAGTCTTAGTCGGAGTGGGAACAGCCCCTGAACTGCATGGTGATCACATGGAGGCTTACCAAGGCTCTGCAGTTCTGCTGGGCAGAGTGCAGAGAGGGAAAAACACACATGCTTCCCTGGATATAAATGCTGAAACACTGCCACGACTCACATTCATGATTTATGGGCTTGACTCCACGAAAAGGGCCTAGTTACGGAGGGGAGTAAGAGTATGCAAACAATGCAATGTTGATGAGCACTTTGAGCAGCACTGTATGCATAAATTCGCCATTTATTTATGCATGCATGAATGAATACATAAATGCATGCGTATTGGTACTGCGGCAAAGAAAAACAATATTATGCATCGTCGTTATTACTGTTTAGAAATGGGACGGGGCGCCGATGAAACCACTTTCAATTAAAAACAATGGAAGTCTTACAAAGCTTTTCAAAGTGGAAACAGTTTTTTTATGCGATGCATGTAGGCTGCCAGTGACAAAGCAGTTCTTGACTGTTCGTTTTAGACTGGCGCAACCTCTCCAAGGAGGAGCAAAGTTTTCTCTTTGCTGTCTATTTTCACTTGTATAGCCGGAAAAGCTTCTTCTTCTTTCATAAACGAATGCCCTATTATTATACTGGGTGTTTGGGACACATTTTCACTACAAACATAGTCCTTTTCCTGAATTGTTTTTCCTGATTTGTTTTGGTGCATGATGACCCTGATTGTCAAGAGGACGCAGCGTTTAATATTTAGTAATCTACTGATCTTGGTTCTGTGGCTCCATCTGAAACAGTGCTTGGTTGGGATGGCTGTAGGATCTTCGACAAGCCTGAAAGCTTTGCTGACTGCCACGTCCATTGTATATGTCCTAAATGGAGGGACGCTCACATCCATCAATGGATAGATGTGCTGTCGGCATAACCCTCTGAATGGGCTCCATACACTGGCGTCGTTTTGGAAAGAACTTTGCCCCCCTCCCTGTATTTCCATCTTTAGCTTGAAGGCTCTGTTTCATTTTAGTCACACAGAGTCAGGGGTGCTGCGATTATGCATATTGGATAACTGGGGGGGGGGGGGGGTCTGGGTTGGCCCCATACAGGTGTTTACTTGGGTTCCATTTGTACCACAGCACACGAAATGGCTTTAATTTACATTTGTAGAATCATCTGTAACACCTCTGAAAGAAATAGGGAAGCAGCAGTAGGAGGAAGAGTTGCTCTGTTCTGTGTGCGTGGAGCTCATTGCTTTGCAGCTGATGTCGGTAGCGTTTCATTCTAGTGATGCAACCTGTCAAGATGCTGTCAGTGGTATAGCTCTGCATTTAGGCCCATATGCACCTCGGGGCCCATTCCAAACGGATGCGGCCTGAGGTAATAGAGGCATCGCTGTGCCTTCCTCACCACTTAGCGCGTTTACGTCCCGGGTGAGTTTCTCTGTGATGCGTCCACCGATATGACCCAGCAGCCTGCTCTCTCTCTTTGCTTGCACATGCAGTGCTGCGTGCTCCATCCTGGCTCCCGCGCAGTGCAAAAATAAGGTGGCTTTTTCGATCGGTCGAATAATCGAAAAGCCTGGTTTTCATGCTAAAGTCACGTGACATTGTTGAATGATTCTTTTATTCAGTGATCTATTACTGATCATTATACTGTATTGTCAATTAGCTGCCGATGTGCCAGTGTGAACACTAACCCACAGTTCCTTCCCGATTGGCCCCTGGTGAATGATCCAAATGCTGTAAAAGCTGCTGTAAACAGCGCGCTGGCATGTTGCTTTGTGGTTTGAGTCCAAGACAGCAGGGCTTTGCATTTTGTAAGAGCTTTGTCACACTGGGAAGCGTCGCAGCATTTAGCATGCAAGTAGAAGCTTTTGGGACGTTCTCAAAATGAAAGCTTGGCGTTTAGTAATTCATGCTTTGGTGAAATGGTGTGTAGTGGGTCACGTCGCTTGATTGAAGTGATCCATTTTCATCTGCAAAAAAAAAAAAAGAGTGATGAACAGTGGATCAAGCTGTTCCATCCCTTATGTGCAAAGGCAGCAGTGGCCTCTTTCCCAGCACTCGGGGATGGGGAAGGGATGGCAATTTGCTTTTGGAAAAGTTTATTTTTGGCTGTTGATGCATTCCTGCACAGCTTGCCTGTATTTCTTGTACATGCTGCTGAGGAAGGCTATAGCTCTGTGGTTGGTTTTCAACAGGACAATCTGATGGTAGTTGCAGAGTGGAGGAGGTTGAAGCTCTCGGGACACATAAACCCCCTTAAACCTTTCTAAACCGATGGATTTTCAAACCGTGGTCCAGGGAAAACCCAGCGGTGCTCGAGGAGGTTGCAGGCGGTTCCCAGCTATTATGGACAGCTGGTAACCAAATAGATCCTTATTAGATCTTCAGATCTCAACATGCTTTTGGTCCATTTTCCATGGTTCACGACACGTTGATATGAAAAGAGTTGAAAATGTAATATCATCAGGTGAGGGTATTCAGCAACAAAAAACTGTACTGTGGCCCATTTTTCTCTTTTTTATCACAGGTTTAGACGCCTCAATGTAATTTGACTTCCACCACACATGGTGTTATTGTTGCAGATTTTTTTACTCCTCCCTAAATTAAGCACAAAATGTTCTCGTGTGTCCTGTGACACGATTATTGTTTGCTTATTTTGCCAAAAAAAATGCACAGCTGCACGCCACAACTGACACAGTTGGGACACTGGGTAGACAACTCGCTGTTGTAGTTAGTATGTTTAACAGCTATTTCTATTGTCATTCTATTGTGTTTTTTTCCTCGTATTGCTGTCATGTCGAGTTGCCAAATTCGACTCTAATTTCACTTGTGTACAGTAATGGATCATAACAATAAATAATCAATCTGTGTTCTTCTGGCTGTACAGTACGTATCCAGTGTTTCATGCTTACTGCCGTTTCTGCTACAGCAGCGGAATTTATCCACAGGGATCAATAAAGGTTTGCCTTACCATACCTTTTTCATTTGCACACGCTACATTGTTATGTTCTAAACCATCATGAATTAGGATACAATTATAGCAATGAGCAAAGTCATTTTTGCTGAATCACATAATTTTTCTGAAAGCACTTGCGTCGCGTCTGAACATTGTTTTCTCTCTCTCCTCTTGTTGAGAGCTGTCATGCACTTAAATTAGATTATGGCTCCATATAGATACATCAACCTTGACATAACTGGGACACAGCTGGTCTGTCCGTAGAAATTTGAAAAATGGTTCCAAGCATCAAGAGATGGTAGATTTGTCATTGTTTTCAAAGAAATCATCCCTCTTCCAAAAAAGAAACTCTCCGTCCAGGCAGTGCGCAGTCTCCATCCCCCTCTTTGCATTCCAGCTCAGTACTATCAGTGTGTCTGGATTTGTTTAAGTATTCATCAAAAGACAGCGCATATCTCTTTGACAGTCATGCATTGTCTCTCTGAAGTGCTATGACCGGTCAAAAAGAAGTTTTTGCCAAGCCACGTTCAAATTCGGGCACAATGAGTTTAACGAGAAAGATGAGGACTGCATGCCACATCTTTGGGGCAAATAAGCATATAGTTCATTTCACTTGTACCTAATGCTGTTGTCGGTTGGGGTTGGCTCAATAAAGTGCTAAGCCTCCCCAGGTCCACACCTGCCTCATCTGCTCCGGCTGTTTGAAGCTCTTTCCCTGGCTGCCGTCCCTTTTCTAACGACCGCTCCTCTGATATGCAATTTCAGGCTCCTTTTGTAGTCGCCCGGGAGTCTTTCAAAGGCCTTGGCCTCAAAGGGTTTTCAATAATATCTGCAATAGGCGGCAGTTGTTTTCCCACAGAAACTTGGGGCCGTCTAGTTCATCTGCAGGATTAGATTTATAGCAGTTCTGGCATTAGAAAGACGCGGTCGAGAGATGGAATTACATTTTGATTAAAGTATTTCCCATGATTCTCAAGGACATGTAACTCATTTTACAGATGTTTTTTCCATTTCCCGGGATGTTCGAGCGTCATGGTTCATCAGGCTCAAGGGTGATTCATACTAGGGTTAGCGTGTGGCTGATCTACAAGCTCACAACGTGTTGCCGTGCACAGTGAGTAACCAAGTACAGATCAGGCATTAGTCTGTGTCAGAGCTCAGTGGGGGTGTGTGAGGGTGACATGTGAGTGAATGTGTGAAAGTGGATTGGAAGGGTCCATAGAGGAGCTTGAAGTCAAACTCTCACGCTGGAACACATTGTGTCAGAACCTTTTGAAAATGCAGATCAGTATTCCTAATCAGTTCTGGGTTAGGATCATGCTGAGATGCATTAAAACACCTAAAGTAGATAACATACTAATCCATATCTAGACAAAAACAGTTGTTTTTAAACAAGTTGTACTTTCCATTAGATAACATTCAATGACAGCTGAAAAGGCTTTACCAGATCATCAATAATGACATCACAAGTGCTGCTATAGTTGTACATTGTGTGTTGACTATACTTCTTACTTATCACTTATGTACTTTCTTAGAATACTGTATAATATTGGCCAATAAAATAATTTTAAAACAAGTGTACTGCCCACTCTCTTAGATTCCAGACTATAACATCTCCATAAAAATATAAATATAAAAATATTGTTTACATAAACAATAATGCTACGGATATATGGAATACTAGGCTTCTTATGCAATATCCATGAGAGGTGAGATCATGATGACAACCATTTGGTGTGTAGGTGAGTCACCTTCCCTGTGTTCTGAATTGTATACACAGTTACATTACTCTGTGATGACAGAAATATGACCAATTTCTACCAACATAACCATTTTTTTTCTCTGGGTGACAAATGGATAAATTAGGCAAATTCAGAGTATTCTTCTAGGTATTAACACTTATTTGAATAAAAACCTTTCCTTTATCTGGACGAGCCTAAGGGCCTTTCAAACCAATGTGCTATAACGGCATTTTTAAAATTGCTGAAATTTAAGAACTGCTACCTCAAAATCATTACTCAACATTTAATTGAATATGGATGAGTTGCTATTCGCACTTGCAAGGAGCACTGCCGTACGTGAAGCTGATTAGCTGTTCTTTGATTAACTCGGAGGTTGCACTTCTTTTTATAAAGAACCTGTCAAGTTTTTATGACGTGGCTCCTCCCAGGCATTCTGTCAAGAAAAGTTTGTCTGTCTGTCTGTCTGCCTGCCCGACCTGCCTGTCAATCTTTAAACTCCCTGATGAGTCACAACCAGGTTGCTAATTTTACTACTCCAAGTAAGACACACAAACGCAAAAGCGAACGGAGCTCGTCGCTGTGGTTATCATTGTGACAGACGGCACAGCACAGCACAACACATTGCAACAGTGTATTTGAAGTTTTTTTCCTGTAATTTTCCCTTTTGTGTAACGGAGCCCTCTGGTGGCAGGTGGGTCAGAGCAGTGTGACGCACCCGAAAACACATACAGACATTTCTGCTCGGCTATCATTGTGCTCACTGCATTCGCAACAAATAGTTAGTAAATATGTAATAATTGTGACAGCAAGTCACATTTACAATGAAATCGTACATTTTGTGTCCATAAATAGCCTGGTTCAGACCAAGTCTCTTGGTCTGGCCTTCTATTGTAACCTCTGACTGCTTTCGGTACCAAGATTTATTTAACCATGAGGATCGGAGTTGGGGGTTGGTCAAACGACATATCCGAACAGACGCAGCTGATTGGCCAGCAGCTCCGTCACTCAACAGTGCAACAGTTACAGTGTCAAACAACAACAAACATGTCGGCTGCAACTGCGGTGAAATTTAACTACCATATTGTCCTGAATATAAGACTACCCTGGTTATAAGACGACCCCCATTTTTCAAGACTCATTTGTGTAAAAAGAACATTGAATGTCAAATAATATACTCCCCAAATATGTTATGTTACAATCTGTTCATTATACCGACAATTATGAAGCGTCGGGTTGTATAAACATCATCATCCGACATATTTCACTGCTTTTGTTCACATCCTATAGTAGCGCTTGTTGGCTGATGTTTGGTTGGCAAAGAGACTAGCCCATTAGCATCCTCACAACAACAACCTCTGGTTTGTTTGGTATGAACCAAACCCCTCCCCCTTGAAATCTCCCAGATGGCGGACAATTTCAGACTCAAGCTTCAGGAAGCTGATCTCGAGTCTGATAATCAGGCTAGTTCATAAAGGCAGTTAGTGTATCACAGGGAAATCCTGATACAAGTTCTGAGGTCTATGCTACTCTAGGCTAAACTTCCATTGATGCATGTTACATCATGAACATCCATCCACTTCCATTAACGTGCTCCATTTCCACTTTTCGTCTCTAGAACTGAACTCACTCGAACACTATGCCACTGCTGTTTGTGTCCCACCATGTGACAATGTATGAATGGCAAAGAGGCACTACTGTAGGTTTTTACTGCATAGGAGGACACGACACACACACGCACGCACACACACACACGCACGCACGCACACACACACACACACACACACACACACACACACACACACACACACACACACGCACACACGTTTGTGTGTATGTGTACTCCCCGTTCATCCAAATCCCTCACATCAGCTCTCCGTATGTGTCTGCAGCCTATCAACAGAATGAACAGTCCATTGTGCTGCTCCTGACATGCTGTCACAACAGCCCTATCTCTACTAGTTTAACATGCTGCTGCAGCTCTTTTTCTCACTGGCGTCAGTGTGTGGACAAACGTGTGTGTGTGGGACGGGTTGCATTGTTATTATTGTAATGGCTAAAAGTGCACATGTATTAGGGAAATATTAGGGGTGCACCGATATGGAAAATTCTTGGCTGGTACCGAGGTTCAGAGTAACAAATTATCTGATACAGTAGCTGATACCGATATATGTTTTTTTTACCTACCACCAGGGCTTAATTTGTGCCGGAGCCAGGCGGAGCGCCGCTCCCCCTTGCTCCACATGCATTCCGGGGGCTGTCAGTGGCGCTCCCCCACCTGCAGGTGGCGCTCCCCCACCTGCAGAGGCCTATCCGGGAGAAATGAGTGGCAATCCAGCCAATACATCCCCGTTCATTTCAGTCGTTGCTAAAGGATACCACTCTATTGGCTGAGGCTGAGCCTTCCCAGCTATGGGATGTTTATCGAGAGTCGGGGAGGGATTTGGTCGCTCGCAGCTCAGGCACACACAGTTCACTTCACAGTTCTCACACGTTGCCTCCTGGGCTGCTATGGCTGGGCTGCTGCTGCTGCTGCTGCTCCCACCGGCTGACCGTCTCCCCCTCCCTCGCGAGACACGGTGGAATTAAAAGGTACCCAGGAAGCAGCCGGACCCCTACATTTGAGCTTGTGGATCGGCTCTTTACAAAGTGTGTGTGCCATAGTGCGTCTCTCTCTCTCTCTCTCTCTCTCTCTCTCTCTCTCTCTCTCTCTCTCTCTCTCTGACACACACGCTGCGTGTGTGTCTGAGAGAGAGAGAGACGCATGCGTGCACGCACGCACACACACAATCTTCCGCCAAAAATGACTTTTCTGCGCATGTTTTTCGGCGTGCGCGCGTGCGCGCGTGCACGTGCGTGAGGTGCGCTCCGGCACCTCCCGAGTTACAAATTAAGCACTGCCTACCACCAAAACAAATACATTTCATTATAAGAAATATATTTTGAGGTATTTCAGCCAGAGGAAAATATTGCGCTTTCCATATCATTTACTGTGATTTTTCTATATGCTTCCTTTTAAGTAAAACAAACAAACAAACAACAAAACAAAACACATTTTGAGTTTACAACTAGTAAACTCAAAATGTACAACTTTACAACTAGTAAACGCAAAATGTACACAACCCAACACAACATTCAGGTTGTGTTGTGTTGTGTATTTCTGTGTAGGCGACAGCGCTTACAGTAACAGCACCATACTCAAAGTAGGGGGGAAAAAGAAGCAAATCATTTCTGTGACGGAAAGGCATTTATTGAGACGACGTCTTCATTTCCATACGGAGAGAGAGAGAGCCATATGCTGCTGTTCCAAACAAATCTAAAACGGTTACCACTGACACGCCTTCATGAGGAACTTATGTGTGTGTGTGTGCGCGCGTGTGTGTGTCCCTGTATATTTCTGAGCACACACACACACACATTTAGCTGCTGATGATGAGTATGAATGTGCTGTGCATGTGTCTGCATATCTCTGCGCCTGGTGGACTTTACTGGGGCCTGTTTTGCATAAACGCCCGTTCCCTCTGGCCCTGTGAAAGTAGATGTGGGGCGAGACAATAACGGAGGATTAGATTTTGTGTGTGTACGTGTGCATGTGCGCGCGCACGTGTCTGTGTGTGTGTGTGCGTTTGCGGGCGCGCGCACATGCTCTGTGCTTGTGTTAACAGTGCTGTCTGCAGCATATGGGTAAAACTGTTTAATGGGAACCTCGAGGCTACTGAGTCTAAAACATGATGAGAGAGCATGCTCGCGCGAAAGCAATAAGCAGGCCACGGTATACGCGATTGGAGAAGTGCCATATTTGATTAGGGCCCGGGCGCTAATGCGGTAAAGCACGAGCGCGAGTCCATCTTTGTTTTTATTGTGAGAAGAAGAGAACGTCATGATATAGCAGGGCGAAAATGCCAAAAATATTTGTGTTCATGAATAGAAAGTAATTATAGTGAGATTATTCGCTCGGCTTTGCGTTGATTCCCGGCCCCAGCAGCGGGATCAGTGTGACAACGAACCAATATGACAATCATCAAGGGTTTTAGTCTTGTGTATGTATTACAGGCAGTTCTGACATCTGTTCTGTACTGGTGTAAAGTACATTTATTCAAGTACTGTTTTCGTACAATTTCGTACAATATTCGGAAAATGTTCCTGTACTACAGTGCATCTCAGAGGCAAATATTATACTTCTACTGCACTATGAATAATTTTGTGACACTGCCACACAAAACTGTGAAGAAATGTATGGGTATTATCTGTCCTGGTATCATTCAAGTTAACCCTGAAAATGTAGTGTAAAGATTTTTTTGTCTTTCTTTTTGTAGTTGAATAGGGTAATTCATGTCTAGTTGACAACATTTGATCAGTGGAGAAAAGCATGTTAGCAATAGCAGTGAGGCACCAGGAATGTTTCGCAAGGAATCTTAGGAAAGCTATGGTTAATATCGCCTCACCTAAGTCGTTTATGTCTACGAGGAACACCTATAAGGCCAACACTAACCCAGAATTAGATATTGATAATCCACAGAGTAGTAAGGCCGGAAAACCTTTGAGATCTGAAGAAGAAAGGTTTGGTCCAGGAACATTTCTTGGGGTTAAACTCTGAATCAATCCATTCAGAGCTTTTGGACCAAGGAGAACCTGCTGTGGCCTCATGTCTTAAAGGATGAGCAAAGCGTTGGCTTTTTATTTTCTGACTTTATGGATTACCGGTACTTAAAAAAAGAAAAAAAATCACCTTATGTACAGTATGAAGACAAATTGGCAATACTTTCCCCCTCTAGTAGTGCTGGGTTTCAACAGCTGCTATGTGTCTGCTATGAATATGGTGTAGCCTCAGATATAGACTAGTTTAGTTAGTTTAATAACCTTTATTTCAGGGAAATCCAATTGAGATCAGGGTTTCTTTTTCAATGGGGCCCTGTATACAAAATACGACATATAACAGCATGGTTTAACATACAGTACATAAATACAAGCTTCAACAATAGATATTACAGAGAGATGCACCTAACATTAAAGCAAAACAAAAAAACGACTCTTAGACTGAGTTATTACAAAAAGCAAGTGCATAATCCTTATTCCATGATGAATGTCAGATAGCATATTATTATAATGCCAAAAAGTCCCACTGTACCCCGTGCCACTGTGTTTGTTAATTTGCTCTGCAAGGATGTAATTAAGCCGGAAGAAAAAAAAAAACACTTTGTTCGAGGTGTTCTGCATCTTTGTTCTCACAAAGGTCACTCGGCATTTGTTTTTAACCCTTTATGTACTGAGCGCGTTTTGGTGTTCAAAGCATTATGTTACACTTAAGCTCACAGCGAGCTTGTAGCTCTGATATTTAAAAAAAAAATGTGAAAATGTGATGCAAATCTTTGAATATATATTCTTTCGGAGCAAATATTTTGAACTAAAATTGTTGCTACTGGGGGATCCCTACAACATGTTTTCAGATAAGGGGTCCGCAGCCAAATATAGATAATTCTGGTGGTCCTTAGCATGAAATATGTGAACCATCACTGACACATCACTGAACACAGATTTTTCAGAGGAACTAGAATCTGTCAGAATCTAGCACCAGAAACTAGAAACTAGTCAGAAACTAGAATCTGTCAGAATCTAGTGTCAGAAACTACAATCAGGTGTCAAATAGAATATATTCTTAGATTTGTTCCTCATTTTCACAATTTCTTTAAAAAAATCAGATCTACGATCTCATATCGCGCCACTCGGCGGTGCGATATGAGCTTGTAGATCTGATATTTTTCAATAGCTAAAAGTGTAACAATGCGTTGAACACCAAAATTGACTACACAAAGGGTTAAAGGCATGCAAAACCGTGCAGCCAGGTGGCGAGGGACTTGGCTACTTTGTCTGATGGAATACTTTCCTGCTTCTCCACCACAGAAACACCGTCGTAATTAGGCTTTCAACTGTCTGCGGCTGCCTCAACTTTCAACTATCTTTCGCTGCCACGACTTTGTGGCAATCAATATGTGCTGTGTACTGAGAGCAAACTCTACCCCTCTGGAAACTAAGCTGACTTAATTCAAGGAAATGTAAATGTGATTTACATTCCTGTTTGCCCTTTAGCATTTGTAAACACTGCAGATAGGATGAATAATTTGAGTACACAACGAAATGACAGACATTCACGATCAAAACAATGAACGTGATTCATAATTTTAGATTATCTACAAACCATTTCCCAAGCTCGCAATCCGCCACAATGCAATGTGTTGCGAGTATAGATTTAATCAATATTTATTAAAATATGACATTAATTATATTTCTATATATTGTACATATAACAATAACTAAATAACAAAAATGGAGCTTTCAGACTATGAAGGTAAAAAAATTAATGGGATCTCATGTTGAAATCGGTCACAAGAGCATGGACAATTACATGGAAAATAATGAGGCTGTTTTTATGCAGATGAATGAGCATGACTCTAATGAGTATGCAAAACAATTGTGATAAGAAGAAGATTATGTAATGATTGTAACAGGCCAACAGTCCATGTATTATAACTCACTCTTATGCCATCTGTCTAGTATTGCGTATTAAATGTAGCCTGTAGCTTGTAGATCTAGTGTACTCTGTTCAAGATTTCCATTAGGACAGAAATTGTGAACACATTTAACCATGTGGTGGCTTACAATAGCTTACAATGCATCAAAACACTTTGTGTACTGTGAACCGATTGAAAAAGAACGCCTGACAGTTAGGTCCTGGGTTCGATTCCCGCTAGGGGCGCTGCTGTGCTGGCAGAGTGTCTGCTCCTCCGCGTCATCAGTGCCCATACCCGAGGCGGGGTTGGTGAAATGGCCTTTTTTGTGTGGAGTTTGCATGTTCTCCCCATATCTCCTAGGATAGATACGCTCGCAAAAACATGCAATAATCCTGGGATCTAAACTGCCTCCCCCTGGCTAGCCAGAGCCTGATGGATTAGATGGGACAGGAACTGGTTGAAACTCCCCCCTGTCAGGTGAAAAGAAGGCAGCTTGGACTCCTCATTCATTGAAGAAAGCATGAGGTCAGTCCGCTGCCTCCCCAGGTTGGCAGAGGATGTGTAGAGCCCAGAATCACATTAGGAATTGGCACTGGCTGATAAAAATGGGTTGCAAAATCGTGGGGTTAAAAAATAGGAAAAAAAGAAAGAAAAAGAACATGCAAGGAACAGTGCAACTCACGTCCCACTTTATTAAATCTATAGTCTAGACGGACTAAGTGGTTCAAACTAAGTATTGTGTGACGGCCCTGAACTTGTGTCACGCCAGCCCTGCACTTTATTAAACCTTGCTGTGCTTCTAGTCACTCTAACCCACTCACTGGGGCTGCCATTATCGTGTGTGCATCTATACATAATGACATGGAAACGCAGCCCACCTTACCTAAAGAGGGAATCCACTCAGCCGCAATTAAGTCGACCTGAGATGTGTACCTGACTACAAGAAAGTACACGTTTGTTGCACGCGCGAATGCACACGAACACGTGCGCAAACAAACACACACTCGCGCGGCTGCCTCATGTTCATCGTTGGAAACACTCTGTTCCTTTTATCCTGCTGCTCAAACCTTGTTACCGACCCCAAGGCCCCGAGTGTCACAACCAAGAGTCTGTCTCTAATTTAATACACTGTGAGAAGCGGACAGCAGTGTGACACCGCATGCCAATAATCAGCACTGTTATGCTTTCTATTGGTGTGCGTGCATGCGCGCGTGTGTGTGTGTGTGTGTGTGTGTGTGTGTGTGTGTGTGTGTGTGTGTGTGTGCGTGTGCGCGCGCACGTGCATGTGTCTGTGAGTGTGTATTGTATAAAATTTGCTTCCGACCACAGAAGCATACTACTAAGTATACTGTGCGTGTGTGTGGTGTGCATGTGTACTGTATGTGTGCGTGTAAGCGTGCGTGTGTGTGCATGTGTGCATGTGTGCGTGTGTGTGTGTGTGTGTGTGTGTGTGTGTGTGTGTGTGTGTGTGTGTGTGTGTGTGTGTGTGTGTGTGTGTGTGTGATTACGTGCATGTGCTGGTAAAATGTGCGCGTAAAATAGAAATAATTACACCCACTCAAACATTTTCAGTTTGGTCACGGCGTAAATGGAAGTGGAGCAACAAACGGGCCTACAGCAAATCAGTGACGAGGGCGACACAGAGGAAGACACTGAAGTGTGGAGCAGAAGGGAAATCCATTGGATAAGGTTATCAGCTGCACAGCGCTGTGGCCATGCAGACAGACCTGGTGTTCTGCTCGCAGTCGTTGTGGTAAACACAACGTGGTTGTCCATGCCACCATGACTCGTCTCAAAGTTACCAACGGAAGAGCGAACCCTCAGGATTACGCCCAGGATAACGGATGACTTTTTCTCAACCCATGGCATGCTCTGCCAAGGACGACTCTTTTTCGTCTTCTTCTTGTTTTAAAGCACCACACGAAATAGAACCCTCTTGAGTCATCCCGGTTACGTCACAATTGCAGTCCCGGAAGAAACGGAACTAGGAGCGATCGCAAAATCGCATCCTGACCCGGTCGCTGGTCTATGGGTGCCACCGTGCCTCCACACCTTGCTTGTGTACTGCCCGTATTTTCGGCAAAGCTGTTTTGAATCGGTGTCAATAACAATTGAGGACGTGTCTGTGCACAGTGCACAAACAAGATCTGTAGAGAGTCAAAATTGGAAATGTAAATGCTGCTTTATCACATAAACTAACAAAAGCAGATTCTGACAATAATGTAACACACAAATGTCAACTTGTCAAGGCAATCTGCACTGAATATGTGGATCCTGATCCAGATTGTCAAATGGTAAAAAAGAACAGGAAGTTGACTATTTTGTATTCAAGTGGGTAAAGTGTTGAGTTCCACCATGTAATGCATCAATTCAACATCAATCAATGAGGAGAGCATTTTTGAATATAAAATGTTGAGCTTTGAGGATAAATTGCACTTTGATCGTATCTGACCACCTGCATCACACATTTTGTCAAAAGGAGGGCAGGGGAGAGCAAATACAACAACGGCATTGTGCTAGTTGTGTTACATACTCTACATACTCTAACATTTGATCCACTAAAAAGCCCCAGAAAACAGCTTTATTTTAAGGTTTCAGATGTTAGCAGATCCACTTTTACCTTTTCTGAATATCTGAGGATTTTTCTTTCTGTCACGTTCCTCTCACACAAACAGACATCTTGCATGAACAACAACATAACAGCGCGGCAGCCATCTGTACCTTTTGCTTGCCGTCTTTTTTCCCTCAAGTGCAAATGTTTATTACCTGAAAAACACTGCGTTGGGGAGGAGAAAAAAGTAATTTTACTTGATGAGTCTGTTAACTGGAGTGGCGCCCCACATTCATGCACATTTCAGGGCTTAAAATAATTGGAAAATTAGATGGCGGCGCCACGTACCGCTTCGCTGTCAAGGAAGACTTCACAAACATCAAAGCCAACAGATTCACGCGCCTCTCTCTCACAGCTCACTGGGTCCGACTGCAAATGACTATCTGCTCCCTCTCTTTCGTCTTTCCGTTTCCAAATCCGCCCATATCTCCTCTGCCACTGTGAAACAGATAACCCCCGCGCTGTTTGACTGCACTGCACGTATAGCAGAAGCCTCTTTTTTAAAGTCCCATCCATATAGCGTGCTCCATCTATCTTGCATTAGTGCCCCATACAATCCTATCCGTGGTTTGATGTGCTGTGGGGAGAGGATTGGATCCATGTAGGCCTCTGTCTTTGATACTAACCCTAACCTCAACTCTGGTCATTCATTTTTTAAAGCCAGTGGGGAAAGTGCTTTATCCCCACATGTGGTCAACATAATTACACATTTTGTTGTGGTGAAATTGTAGTAAAGTGCCTGATTTCTGGCCCTTGTTAGTTGCAAATAGCAGTGGGAACTGCAGTGGGTACATTTACTCAAGTGCTGTATTTAAATACCATTTTGAAGTACTTGTGAATTACACTTTTACAATTCAGAAATATTGCATGTTTACTCTATTACATTATTACAAACATGCATTAACCATTTGGCTGCCCTCTGCTGTTAGCTTTTGCACATGCAGCCTTTGGTTTCACTCTATCGGTCATGTTGTTGATGTGAGAACAATGAGCGTTAGCATTCGCTCTCATCCCTTAGCTCTCAGAACAAACAGTTACAAATGCGCAGCGATGCAAAACAAACGCACACATGACGATCATCTGGAGGCACGGCGGCTCACCACGGACAGTGCTACAAACTTTGGAGATACGGCGTGTTGAAAATCCTGTTATGATGGAAGCTCAGGGGTAGAGTGGCAGGATGGTAGTCCTAAGGTTGCCAGATCAAACCCGGGCTCCCCCAGAGTTAGTGTCGAAGTGTCCCTGAGCAAGACACTGCATGGTTTCCACCATTGGTGTGTGACTGAGTGAATGGGGTCCACAATCATTAGCAACCGTAGCAATGCTACAAGGTACCTAGACGGTCGCAGCTTTCAAAGAGCACTGTTATACGTAACTTAGCACCGATTAGAAGAGCAGAAAGCAGGGGGGAAAAATCATCCATTGAAAAATTTGGATCTACTCTCTCACAATGCAAGAGATTTACAGAGATTTGGCATTGAGGGAGAAAACTGAAGGGGCCTATAGGATATAGATAGGACAGACCCCTGGGGGGAACGGTCGTATATATAGGATTTAGTGGTTTGAAATTGGATGTATAATGGAATCAGTCTGCCACCCACTCATTGGTATTTAAATGGTTTATATTCCCTCCATCCCACATAAACTATAATCGAGTCAGAGTTTGCTGGTGTCAGGATGGGGTGGTCAATAATATAACATAAGCACACTGTAAGCCAATCTACTTTACTATGCAACGTGTGAACAACACATGATCACTCTCTGTTCCAACAATGAAACATCTGCTCATCGCAATCAAATCCAAGCCACTAGCTTGAGGCATGTGTGTGTGTGTGTTTGCAGATGTATGTGTGCGTGCATGGGCGCATATTTGAGTGTGTGTGTGTGCGTGTGCGTGCTGCTGTGCAGTGCGGGTTTGAGCGATGTGCATGGATGTGTTTGTGAGTGTTGGTGGACGGGGGACTACAGTCCCTAACAAGGCTGAATGCTGCCAGAATAAAATATTCTCTGTCTCTCCGAGTCTGAACAGCAGCATAAACTACAGAGGATATTCTTCAAAAATGTCATTTCAAACTAAAACTAGGGAACGGGGGAGTATATGTGTCCGCGGTGACTTTGTTATTCACATCTCAAGGTACCGTCTCAAGGTAGAATATATTTTTGTTTTGCTCGCAATGGGAGTGAAGGGATGCGTGCACTTGGAACTTGTCGGCAAGCGCGTCAATTAAATACACATAACAGCCTACTGTCGTTATATAAAATAAGTGGCAAAGCACTTTATTTTTTTTTGTTTTAGAAACAACTTCACAGGAGAAAGCTGTGGTACTTAAGTGGAAAATGGATGGAACAGCCTTTGTAATATATGAAAAGGCATTCTTCAGCGGTTTCATATAGTGGTTTATTTTGTTTTGTTTACTCTCGCTCCACTGTGATCGGCACAGATCTGCAGATTCTCCATCCATGCATAGAACGTGTCTGCTCTTTTGAAACAATACATAACCGGGGATGAGAAAAAGACAGAGCCTTGCCGTAGGTGTAATAATCTAATTTAGTTCAGCAATCACTAAGCCGTGATGTGGATATTATGCCGTGAATATTCCTTTTAACAACTTGCATCACGGATACAAGTGTTAAATATATTCTACAATTTGTAAACTACACAGACCCCCTGCACCTCTCCCTCCGACAGCGGCGCACCGGTATACTTTCCCAAAATACCAAACGCAGGCAGCCTGGGGAAGGGGAAAAAAAAAACACATTGCTTCGCTTCAAGAAATTGTCGATTCACCCATTCGCTGCACGCCTCCCGGCCCATGCCAATCCAACCTGCCTCCAAATAGAGCTCAAAGCACAGCCAGCAGGCCTAGGAGAGGCAGTGACGCTCCTTAGGGTTAATACTGCAGTCTTCCTGCTTAGGAGGGAACACTGGGCCTGCAAGGTGGACGCTTTTTTTTGTGTCTGCAGGTGGTGCTAGAGTAAAGGTCGTGGGGGTTATCTTCCACAAACGCACACAGCAAGTTTTATTCTACCCACATTTCTGGATATGTCTATATACATATCAGGGGCGGATCTAGGCATGGGCATGGGGGGGTGGGCAATGCCCCCCTAAATAGCCAGTCTGCAATACCAAACACAATGGCATGAAAAACATCCCCAGATATTTCAAGTTACCGGTATACAGTACTTACCGGTATACAGTACTTACCGGTATACAGTACAGTACTTACCGGTATACAGTGCTTACCGGTATACAGTATTTAAAATTATTTGAAACACTACTGCTGCTACTAACTAACTACATTTGTGCACCACTACACCAACAGCATTTCATCATTGAAAACAGAAAACTCTCTGAGTCAGACCTTTAGCTTCATGCTCTTGCCTGTTGTTGAAGTTGTCTGTTGCAACTTGTAACAACAACTGATGTTATTATTGATGCTTTACTTAATAAAATATTATGCGTGCGACTTCATCGTCCGTGGCGCGAAGCGACACAGGTGATGAAGTCGCACCCATACCATTTCCCCAATTGGGAAATGTTACATCCACCCCAGAGATATATATTTTCCTGCCTTTATAGAGTCTATGCACATAGCATCATTATCACCCATCAACGACTTTCTGCCCATAAATCCAAACAGATAATCTCTATCAGATTGCATTAAAACTAATTTTGTCGCTCATTTCATGCAAGCGCACATGCAGCCTCTATTGATAGATACATTGGAGTGACAGTAAATGGGGAGAGATGGGGAGGGTGGCATACAGCAAAGGTCGGCGGGATTGGGATTCGAGCCAGCGGCCCGCTGGATTAATGGACACAGGCAAGACTGGATATCTTGTGTGCGTCAAAGACTTCATGTTGCAACCTCCTAGATGCATATTTAATTATTTGTTTAAGCCATTTGCCCACTAAAGGGCTGCAGCCAGCCAGACACTATAGGCTATTATTTGAAGATCATTGGGCGTGGGGATTTAAACCTTTTTGAACCCACTGATTTAGCAGTAATGTCATCGGCGAAAAAGAAACGGTAGGAACAACAACACAAACAACTCCTCCATGAATTAACATCTATTATACTATGACTGGAGCCATACCATCTGCTCCTCCCAGTCACAGGCGCAACATAAGCCAATAAAAATGTTAAGCGAAAACAGTCCAGGGACCGGTGGGAAGGTCATCTTCCAAATGCATGCAAATCTAGCAAGTCTTATAATTAGACTCCAATCAAAGAAGTCAATCCTCCAAGGACAGCATTTCCACGACAGCATTACACACGTTAGCCGAGTGTATGGGAGGACAAGCCGAAAATGTCTCCCTCCAACTCTAAGTCGTCAAAATCTAACCTTTATTATTTCTTTGTTGACTTGATCTTGACTAAATGCTTGAAAACACCTAATTAATGCTTGATGAAGTTATGACTACTCGAACGGCTGCATGCATTTATGAATGCAGGCACGTACAAACACTTACAGGCGTACTCCACACGTGAATGAACACTAATGCATTAAGTACACCTCCAAAATGTCAGCACAATAAAATCTGGAGCATTCATTTGAGCGTGAAAAGCGTTTTTCACGTTTCAGCAATATATCATGCGCAAACCAGTTTCCCGTTAATGACTTCATTTTTTACATGTCACATCTGTTTACATTTTCTCCAAAGTCATAACAATATTGTCAAACCTACCTGAATAATTGAGCTCTCTGGGGACTATCATCATCTGGATTTCTCAAATCAGTCTGTGCTTTAAACTGCATTAAAATGACAGAACAATATACTTTTTGACACAAATGATGTTATGCCGAGATAAATTGTGTGTCTCAAGCACATTCTCAAGTCTCTTTAAGTCGATTTTCATTAAATAACTGAAACTCCTGCAACTTTCGTCAAAATAAAGCAACAAAAAGTGCTTGGGGAAAAGGTCAGCCGAAATGGAAAGTCCAGCCATGCATTGTGATTGGCCAGTGGCATCTGGAGGCATGGCAATATAATATAACTGCAGTACACCTGCAGATACATTTTGTGTAAAAGTACCACTTTATACTACATTGTGTGGACCAGTCTAGCTGCAAGCTGGCATTAGTTAAGTTGTCTATGCTATAGATAGAAATTCTATAGCAACAGTAAACAATGATGAACTCTTTGAGCGAAAAGGACTAACAACAACAAGTACAGCCTATTTGGTCGTTGGTTGTTTTTATCGGCCGATTGTTACTATAAGTTATGTTATGGCCTGTCTCCTCGAAACGTCGAACTCAGCTAATTGTGCATGTGTGAAATGTGACTCAATATGAGCCATATTATGCAAGTTCGTGTTGTACTGATTTCCGACGAGTGTCTAACACACAAACAAGTGATACATGGTGAAAAAGCAATGACTGGTCTGGAGTTGTGCGTGCCAACTGAAGGACAGTGGGGTTGTCTAATTGCAGTTCCTTGTTAGCAAGGGCTGTGGTCCCAGAGAGAGGGACTAGAGGGAACATGAACTTATTTTTCTTACTGAATATGCAGTACTTTATTTGGAAATAACGGTAGGAATATTCTGACAAATCACCCAACTCTAGGTTTGCAACAGAATTTACAGATTTTGTACACTAGTAAGTAACCCATACTCCCTCCCCCCAAAAATGATTTAACGACAGTGCACTGCTGTTGTATATAAAAGCAATAAAACATGCTTTATCGTGGCTCTTTATCTGCGGCACAGCTCTCCCTTTTCGTGCCTTATTGCTCACGCATCCAGCAACACGACTTATAGTCGGCGGACTACACATAACCAGCCCAATGGTGCCTTAAGTAGCACATATTTCCGGTGGTACGTTTTACAATGGGTATTTCCGCCGTAACTTTCGCATTACATTTCATATTAACTGCTGCGTAAGTCACTGGGAATGTTTCCAGGCCCCCCTTATTGCATAAGTGAATGGAAATCACACACCTTCAAAGCTGGAGTCCTTTTTTCGCTTAAAATTCCTTGCATTTATATTGTTTGGTGAACGGCCGCTCTTCGGCCCGCCGTACCTACTGCAACCCTCTGTCCTCCCCGTGCACCCGGACGTCTCCTTTCCTTTGGGGTATTTTTGTCACTGTTGTACGCACTCGGTGGAATGTGTCGTGTCCTCTGCGTTCGCACATCCTCACTGCCTTGTCCTTTAAAACCCAACTAAAACCCAATGAGGCCAAACCTTCGCTTTCGCATTAACGTATGTACGCATAGAGACAAACACAACACACATTTGCATACAGTACACCTTTAGGGTAAATACAAAAGTGCATGCACACATACACGCACATTTTCACAAGCAGACACACACACACACACATGCACATTCCTCTCTACATGTGTGTGGAGGTCTCCCTCTGTATGTATTTTAGCTTGTCACTGATGTTTTATGTGTGGCCGCAGCAGGGATGAAAGCCCCAATACAAATGTCCGTCCCTCGTGGACGATAAAGTTTACCTTGACCTTGACATTACTGTCGCTATCCTTTCATCTCCAGCCCTCCTCTCTCTCTGGGGAGAGACGGAGGTGAATGTCCAAAAGAAAGTGGGTCAAACCCTGTGTAGGTTCCAGGGGGGTCTCTCTACAGCTCAACCATAGCTTGGAATCAGCCACAGGGACGCTGATTGCAGACAGAATCGACACCGATAGATCAGGCCAGACGGCTAATAGAGGACCCCCTGGTCTTCACCATGTGCATGCTGTGTGCACCCCTCTGGTGTGCTCTATGGTGGAAAGTAACCATTTGCATTTACTCATAGTATTCTACTTTAGTGTCATTTTGAGGGTTTTGTATACTGACTATTTCCAATTTCCAATACTCCACTAAATCTTGGATCCAAATGTTGTACTTTGAATACACTATGACTGTTATTTCTTATTCTTATTAAGCTTTAGTAATAGTTACTTTAGCAGTGATGTCAATAGGTTTCAATCGAATGAATCCCGGGGATGCAGGGAGGGTCTTTTAGATTTAGAGTCCCACTTATAAAAATAAATATGATGTTAGGGAGTCATATTGTGTCATCTTTGCATCATTCATTTCCCTTTTCATTTTAAGTGGTCATAATGTGTTTATATTCATGTAGAAATGTAGGTCTATCTGAAAGAAATGAATGCTGGATTAATATGACTGCTGTTTACATGCTGTTTACAGTAGTGGGTCCTGCATGCAGAGCTTACTGTCCAAATGCGTCCCTGATCTATAAATTGCGTATTTGGATGCAGGATGTGGTGGATCTACACTTACCCTATGACCCTCTTTGGTCCATCTGAACCAGCCGATAAGCTCACAGAGTGTCACATTGTGAACTTGTAGATCTGCTATAGTCTAAATATCTGTGAGTACGTTCTACTTTTGCCACTTTAACTTCATTTTGATATTATTGCACTGTTCCCTGTTTTGCTTGTCACTGAGTACTTGTGTTGATACTTTTACTTGAGTAAAAGTACTCAGAGTACTGTTCCCACCACTGCACGCCTCCCGGCAGCAGCAGCTGCTGTTAGCGAGCTAAGCTGTTATCGGCCCCCGTTTCAGCAGCTGTGCTTAAACACTGCACACACACACGCACACACACACACACACACGCACACACACACAGGACACATAATGTGAACCAAATGGACCCTAGCGGGTCCATTTGGTTCCCTTTGTACTCTCTCAGGAAAAAGGCGTCTGAAAGACAAATCATTAACACGGTGGTTTTTATCATCACCACACAATATCTCTAAGGTATGTTAATGACATATTAAAATGTTGAGAATGGGTGGAGTTCCCCTTTAACTCAAATATTTGCTTCCGGGGAATGGGGGGGGGGGGGGGGGGGGTTGCTGGAACGGACGGTATAGTCTGCAGCCAAAAATACAGATAATTCTTGGGGGTCATGAGAAGGTTGGAGCGCCATTGGATTTAAGAAGACATTTAGTGGAATCTGGAGTAAACAACAGCATCTCCTGTGCGTGTGCTGCTGCTCCCTCCCTCCCTCCACCTCCCACCACGCCTGGATGAGTGACATTTATTGGGGCAGTCATTATAACGCTAGACTGACGCGCTCCATCTATTCCAATCTATACGCTTCCTCGGCCGCCCCATTCTTCTGACGACTTTCACGGCCAGCCTCTCTCCTTCTACCACGATATACTGTCCGTCCGTCCTTCCTTCCTCATTTATTTTCATTATCCCGTTCTGTGCTGGTGTTCTGACATTATGTTATGCTTTATCTATTGAAAAATGTCAGATCTACAAGCTTGTAGATCTGATATATTTTTTTTGAAAAATCATGAAAATGTGGCCCGAATCTTTGAATATACTATTTCAGAAGCAAACATTTTTAACTCAAATCTTTGCTTCTGGGGGATCCCTTTTTTCAGAAAAACTAGAATTTCAGAAACTAGAATGCAGCTTCAGAAACTAGAATCTAGAGTCGAAAACTAGAATCTAGTGTCAGAAACTAGAAGGCAGCATCAGAAACTAGAATGTAGCATCAGGAACTAGAATCTAGTGTCACAAACTAGAATCTAGTGTCACAAACTAGAATGTAGTGTCAGAAACTTGAATCTGGGGACAGAAACTAGAATTTAGTGTCCCAAACTAGAATGTAGTGTCCCAAACTAGAATGTAGTTTAGTGTCACGAACTAGAATGTAGTGTCACAAACTAGAATGTAGTGTCACAAACTAGAATGTAGTGTCACAAACTAGAATGTAGTGTCACAAACTAGAATGTAGTGTCACAAACTAGAATGTAGTGTCAGAAACTTGAATCTGGTGTCAGAAACTAGTGTTAGGACAAAATGAGTTATACCTACCCCCTCAAACTCCCCCCCACCCTGTCCGCTCTTCCGATCGGCTCTGTCAACTTATCTGTCGCTCTGCGCGGCCCACACACCCTCCGCTTTACTCCCCTACACAGTGAAATCCTGTGTCCATGCGTTCATTTGTCTGTAAGGAGTGTGTACAGATGTAGCATGTGCACATGCTCACAGATATAATGGCACTGTGTGTCCATCTTCTGTCTCGGCACGTGTCGTTCCCGCCTCAGCTCTCCATCTCACACTCTTAATTGCTCTGTGTCGGCATGGTATATAATGTACTCTACATAATGCATCTCCTGTCTTACACTGGCGTCTTCTCACTGTGTTCACAGCATGTTACGGTTTTAATGCATCTCCTCATTTCGTCCATATAGACCATCATACTTAAAGGGCCACTTCACCCCTTATGCAACCAGGTCTTATTTTTATGATGTTTGGGAGAGACAAGAAACTCTCAAAGTGTCTGTGATGTCACAAACAGCAGCCTCACTTCCTATACCTGGACTTTGTGGTGTCTCAGCCCTCCTCCTATCCACAAGGTGGGGTGATGCACCAAAGCATTGTGCTCATTGCAGTAATCCAGCCACCCAGACAAACCCTGTAGTTAAACACATATACTGCAGTATTTTCGTGGCCATAGAGAGCACATTTGTAAATTGTGCTGCTGTTATCTACTACAAATACAATTGTGAGTGACTGGAGTTTCTTCAGTGGTGAAATGTCCCATTAAGCCAAGTTCATATTTAGTCATACGTCATTGCTGCACACTAGATCTACAAGAATCATGGCTCTTCGCACGCATGGCACGATCGTGAGCTTGTAGGTCGCTTAGTTTCGGGGTATAAATTAGGCATCACTTGGGCACATAATAATGCTGCTCTCTTACTACTGGCTTAGAGCCTCTTCAGCTTCCGTCTCACATGAAAGGCAAATCAATCGGACGGAACAGTGACCAAGTCAATGGAAATACTAACTTGGATGGCAATGAGGACTGTGTGTGTGTGTGTGTGTGTGTGTGTGTGTGTGTGCGTGTGCGTGTGCGTGTGCGTGTGCGTGTGCATGTGCATGTGCATGTGCATG